>ML777906.1:768157-885443 GCA_009831015.1 Picea engelmannii | reverse complement strand
TTAATTAATTAAGTAAAGAATTAAAGAGGTTAATAAGTTTAATTGGTTAAAGACTTACGTATTCGGGAAGGGATAAGACATTAAATATAAGATAAGATAATAAATACGAAAGGATAAGATAATAAATAAATGGATAAGGAAAGTAATGAAGGAGGGGGAAGTCGGTGAAGGGGGAATATGACGGGGAGAGCCTTACGGTGGAAGGCATTCTTTTGGTAAGGCGATTATCATTCTACGAGGAATTTTTGGAGGGTTCTCTTAGATTGTGCAGGGGAGTTTGAGTTATGTAGTCAAGAAGGGTTAGTACAGGGGGCACCGGTTTGCTGGGGGTTTTGGGGACGGGGGCCAGGATATCCATATGGTATCCTGGAGCTAGGTAGTTGTCCTAGTCGGTAGGGTGGAAACTCGGTTTTGTGCAGAGTTGGTCCGTGGCTTCAAGCTGGGCAATGCAATAGCAGGAAGGTCAACAAGGCAAGTGGAAAGCGGAGGGTTAGCATCAAACCAAGGTATTTTAAATTTCGTATTTGTTTATTCTGTTATGAATTTTATTATTCGTTGATCAATTTATATGTGTATGTGTTGAATTTATAAGAAATTACCGAGTTTCATAAATCAAGTAGAAGTTATTGTTTTGTTTGATTAATTATTTGATGTTAATTTAATATGGCCACTACAAAATACCTCCCGCAGCTACCATAATATTAACAGTTCGAAACATCATGAATTCACATGCCCCCAACCTCTCATGTAACCAACCTCCGAAATGTGAAAAGTGGAAGCTTTGGGGTTTCGGGGCTCAGAACTTTGTGAGTTCAGAATCAAAATACATGAACCTCCGAAAGGAGAAAAGGAAGTTGGACTAAGTGTCCCTGTTGAAAAGGAACTCAGGTAATAATTCAATCAAAACGCAAAGGAAGAGAGTACTCTGCTTCTACTATAACTCTTCACACTAATTTTCATCACTCCCTGCTCTTTATTCTTTGCAGGAACTCTTTATTTTCATTTTCTGGGAGAACTGAAGGTGTAGAAGGATACTTTTACTTCACAAAATTATGAAAACCTAAGGACTTAGGGATATTACACACACAGAGGGGCACAAATGATAAAATATTCTGTGTAAGGTAAATTCTATAATAATCACTTAGAGCCTCTTTTAATCAATGCATTAAACGTCAATAGTACTAGATCTATGCATCTATGTAAATACATGATTAAGAATATCATTCCATCAGAGTTTAGTCATTATAAATGATGTTTCGAGGGATCTAAGTTTGGTTTCCTAGGAATTTATATACAGAGAGGATCTGCCTCATTGACGTTAATCACCTCCTTCCCTTACTTATAGAAATATTATTACAGATTTCCTTCACATATATTCCCCACAATAAACAAAATGGAAAACGTTACAATTCCAATTTAATCAACACAAAGCATCAAAAATCATTCAGACAGAGAATGGACATCATTCCAGTTCAGATTTAACTTGACATCGAAATAAAAACATAGCCATTCATAATAGAGAGGGGTAGATCAAAATATCTAAATCCAATCCGTGGAAAGACAAAGGGAACAACCACATTCCTTCCAACCATAGAACAGGGCAGCCAAAATCACTTGCCCGATTCACCCCCTAGCCTAACCATGAATCCATGAGGGTGAACTTGGAAACTCCTTCTCAGCTATGTCCTTCAATTGCAACGGTTATCCTCTTTCCTCACACTTACTCAACATTGCTCATAACAACAAGGCGATTATGTTTCAACAAGATCCTATTACCTCACACTCAAACCACATTGTTCATAACAACAAGAGAGCTCAGGAATCCTTTCCCAACATACTTGGTAGCGTCCTACCTCCTCACATGAACATATTGATAGGGATTTGTTTCCTGTGCTATGAGTATAATGAATTCTCGACAGACATGGAACCATAGTTTTAAAGAAAATGCATGGGAGTTGGAATACCCTAACTAACACATCAGTCGATACACTTCATTCAACATGTACTGAATAGTAGACTAATGGGTTTCATTAACCCCTGTATTAAAACAGAATAGACCAATGGCGCGAGCAGAGCCGAGTTACCTAAATAACAAGTAGATTATAAGAAAATTGAAGGACAATCACATTGATACAGATCATCATTCCGACTAAGATTCAGCCAGAATTGTCTTTCTTTAATTAAAAAAAATAGTGTATTACATAGTTTTTCCAGATCTGAATTCAATACAGACTCAACACTAAGAAAGAGATGACACTTTATAATTAATAAAAAAGAAAACAAAAAAAACAAAAACAACCCCAAGGGTTTACTCCAACAAAATTCTACAACGGACAAGAACTATGCATAACAGAGCTAGTCGAATCATGATCGCCTCGAATGATGCTAGAATCTGTAGAATTGGCCAGAGGGGTGAGGGTTCAGAACCCGAATACCTTTTGCATAGGAGATGGTGGTGGGTATCCGAGGATTTTACAGACAGAGTCTCTGCAAGAAAATGAAATCTTTAAACATTAGTCTTTGTTAGAAACTTATATAACAAAAGAAAAGTAATTTAATAAAATGATGAAAGTTAAACCAATAATTCCCTTCCCAGAGGAATACTTATCTTATGATGCATGGTTCGAATCCTTTCCCCATCGTCATTGTCTATTTGGAGGTTCGGGCCAAGGAAGGAAGGTGCGGTACAGTCACTGATGGGTCCTCGCAAGACCAAGGCCCATCATTAGTGGCAGTAACAAGTGTTCTCCAAAAACCCTCTCTTAAGATTTAATAAATAGCGAAAACCCTTAGTCTGTAAATTGTACAGAGTTTGCATACAAAATATATTTACAGTCTGTAAAGGCCAACCGAGAATCGGATAGATTTACAGAGTATATAAGTAGATGGAATATAACATACTACCCTACCAACAGAGAGATTCCAACCCTCAGGAATGAGAAACTGTGAACTTACTCCAACCCTAATCGACGCATTGACATCTCGTAATAAATATAGGGAGTGAAGAGGACGACTAGCCATGTGACAATGGCAGGGTGAGTGTGAGGCTTCGGGTATGGAGCCCAGTAACATAACTTTAACTACTACTACAACAACAAAACTTTAACTACTACAACAACAAAACCCCCTCTCCCACTTAAGAATATCTCGATTGGACACCGTCACGACTCAGGTTAACATTTTTACCCCCTCTGTACTAGTCTGGGATAACAGTCAGATCCAAGTTGTCAAGATTTCATTGGAATTTGGGACCAGTACTTTCGTTACCTTTCCAACCCCGTTTTCAAGAACCAAAACATAACCGAGACTTGGTAGTTAGGATTAACTGCCTGGAGTAAAGGAAAAGAAACCAACTCCATGTCCATTATGAATGAGAACCAGTTAAAGTTTCTAAGATAACACCCTTAAGTGAAACTACGTGCGGGCATGGAGCTATGTGTTAAATTATAACGAGTTGTAACATGTATTATAAAACTACCCTTGCATGCGTTACCTATGTGTATTTGGGTAAAGATTAAAGGCAGAACAGGGCATGCTAAAGACCTTGAGAATTTCCCTTATAACATTTCTTCTCATGATATAGATAGGATGTCTCATGGAAAGGAGAAGTCTATAGTTTTATAACAAGACTTTGATTTATACAATTAGCAAGGTTTTATTACAAAAATGTCTTAATCAAGTCGACAACAGACTCGCATAACTAGGAGTTTCTCTTTCTTCTCCCAAGAAGCTTTTATAGCATTTTTTTTTTGTGTGACAAATTGAGGTTCATTATAGATGGTATCAGAGAAAAAGGTTACAACACTGGACCTAAACAGGGCCACACTAGTTTCTTAGCACATATTTCAATCTATGCAAAACTAATATACCTTTTTGTTACAAATAGAAAACATTTATGTTTTGAGTGAATTATGGCAACTCAGGACGATGCAGAAATCAGGATGGAAGGAAATCTATAGCAAAGACCTCTTAGATATCCAAGATAGAACAGTGATGTGACATCCCCCACAGAAAAAAAAAAAAAAATTTATTTTTGTGTGCTGGAAATTTATTTCCGTTTTTGGCAAATTCGAATCTGATTTTTTTTTTTCCATTTATGGCAATTTTGAATTTCGAATTTAATAATTGTATTTAATTATTGTGATTGTTGGGCAGAGATTTGTTTGGACTCAACTAACTATTTGACTATGACACTTGTATCACAACATAATATGTATATTAACTGCAAGAGGACAAATGGAATAGCCATGTTAAAAATCAACTGACCATGACTCCATGAGTGGGGAACAAGTTGGAACTGCCTATGGGCTAATGATTACAAGTGTCAAATCAGATATTTGGCCACTGGAAGCCCCTAAAAATCAGGTATTAAGAGAGCTGCGAAAATCCCCAAAGGAGGGAAAAAGACCTGGGCAAAAATTGATAAATTGCATATGCGAGGAGGCATGACGCTGCCAAGTATGCTGGGAGAGATTTGGGAAGTTCTCTTGTTGTTATGAACAATGTGGATTGAGTGTGAGGCAAGAGAAGCCTACTAAAAAAAAATTTCCTTGCTATTATGAGCATTGTTGAGTCAGTGTGAGGGAAGTGGATAACTATTGGAATTGAAGGACATTGTTGAGGAGGAGTTTCCAAGTTTGCCCTCATGAATTCATGGTCAGGCTAGGGGGTGAATCGGGCAAGTGACTTTGGTTTCCCTATTCTACAGTTGGGAGGAATGTGGTTGTTCCCTTTGTCTCCCCACAGATTGGATTCAGATATGTTGATCTGCCCTCTCTATTTGGAATGGCTATGTTTTGATTGATGGTCGGTATCTATTGTGTAATTCTACCTAATTGCAGTAATGTAAACTAATTGAATGATAATATCTTTTTGTGTGAGGAATATGTGTGAAGGAAATTTGTATCTATATATAGTTATAATACGTCTGTTGGAATCTTCACATCTAACTACTGAAGTATATATATATATATTTGTTGCGGAAGATGAAATTACCTTCGTGAATGTAATCTGTCTATCTGTCGTCACGAAATTCGTAATAGACAACCAAACTCTGATGGAATAAAATTCACATTCATGTATATACTAGATGCACAGATCTAGTACTGTTGGTTTCTAATACACTGATTAAAAGAGACTCTAAATGATTATAAGAGAAATTACTTTATACAGAAAAGTTGTTGTCCTATGGTATGCTTTTATAGATTATATATGCATATAAACTCTTAAGTTTAGATTTTTTGGAATTCTGTTAGGTAACATATATCATATCCTTCTACACCTTCAGTCTCCGAGAAACGAAAGTAAGAGTTATCACAGAAAACACAAATCAAGAATACCCGCAAAGGATAAAGATCAGGGAGTGATGAAAATAGTGTGAAGAGTTACAGTAGAAGAAAAGTACTCTCTTCCTTTGCTTTTTGAATTGAATTATTACCTTAACATTTTTTTCTCAACAGGAAAACTTAGTCCATCTTTCTTTTCGCCTTTCGAAGGTTCGTGTATATTGATGTATGGAATCTGAACTCACTAAGTTACGAACTCCGAAACCCCGAAGCTTCCAATTTTCTCATTTCGAAAGTTGGTTACATAAGAGGTTTGGGGCAATTGAACTCATGAAGTCCTGAACCCCGAAACCCCGAAATGCAGGTTCCACCTTCTCTTTTTCGCATTCTTTTTGGAAGTTGTTGTATGTTGGATGTTGACTTTTGAAATCCTGAAACCCTGAATCCCTAAATCCCGAAGTGTTGGTCCCACATACTTTTTCGGAATTTGGGAGTTGTTGTGTATTGTATTTTGGTATTTGAAAACTCGAAACCCCGAATCCCGAAATCCCGAAGTGTTGGTCCCACATCCTTTCACCTTTTCAGAACTCGGGAGTGGTTGTGTGTTGTTGTTTATTTTTTTGAAACCGTGAAACCCTGAACCACCGAAATCCTGAAATGTTAGTTCCACATTCCTTTTCGCAATTTCGGGATTTGTTGTGTTTGATGTTCTGGCTTGAAGTCACGGGATTCTGAACCTTGAAATCCCAAAGTGCTAGGCATTTCCTTTTCATATTTTGGAAGTTGTGTAATGTTGATGTTTGGGCACTGGAACTCACGATGTCCCGAACCTCGAAACCCCGAAATGTTGGTCTCACTTTTCCTTTTCGCATTTCGAAAGTTCGTATATGTTGAAGTTTGGGGCACTTGAACTCACGAAGTTCCGAACCCCGAAACCCCGAAGCACTAGTCCAATCTTCCCTTTGTTTTTCATTTCAAAGTTTTGTATCTCTTGATGTTTGGCTTCTGTATTCGCGAAATTCTGAACTCCAAAATCCTAAAATGTTGGTCGCTTTTCGCGATTTCGGGAGTTGTTCTGTGATTGATGTTAGTCGTTGTACTTGCGAAATTCCGAACTCCAAAATCCCAAAATGCTGGTCTCTTTTCATGATTTCGGGAGTTGTTGTGTGTTAATGTTAGTCGTTGTATTCTCGAAATCCCGAAATCCGAAATCCTGACATGCTTGTCACTTCTCGCATTTTCGGGAGTTGTTGTGTGTTGATTGGAGAATCTTCCTCCCAATTAGAGGTATGGAAGTAACATACCTATTTATAAGTCACTCATATAGTTAAATCCATGTTGGTGTTATAAACATCATCAAATAAGAAAATATGGTAATTTTTACAAGACTTTAAATGACATTGAAGGGAGGAGTATACACTTGTTGTATCATCGAGAAGGAAGTTTTAAGTTAAGACAATCAAGGAAAATAAGGTCTCCAACAAAATTTCAAACTCAAGCTTTATAACAGAAGACTTAATTGCTTAAACCTCGAAACTATGCAAGGATAATTGTACAAACAAAATTCTTTTTTTTGTGACAGTTTTTGAGGTACATTACATATTGTATCAGACCAAAAGTTACAACACTGGGACTGAACAGGGCCACATTAATTGCTTAGTATATATTCTGATATATGAAAAAACTAATAAATCTTATGGATTACAAACATAAAGGTTTTATGTTTTGTGTTGAATAATGGCAGCTCAAGAAGGTGCATAAATCAGGGTGGAAGAGAATCCGCAACAAGGACCTCCTCGAGATCCAAGACAGAACAGTGATGGAAGTTCACCCACGAAATTGTTGGAAACAATGAGGAACCTTATTGTTGAACTATGGGTTTTCAAGGCCGACAATGAAAAATTGAAGAAGGCACAATAGGAACAACAAGAGATAAATGAAGTCCTTCTGCGTAGTATAGTAACCAAGAAAATCCCAAAAGATGTTAATCATGAGGAGGAGGTCAGCAAAATGGCCTCTAAGAATTCTAGTGCGAAAACAGAAAAAGAAGACAATTCGTCTGAAGGGACACCTTCAGCTGAAGACAAAACCATACCAGACAGAAAAAGAAAAAAAACAGACCACCTTGAAGGAGAATTGAAAAATATTAAACCAACTACTTTTGATGGAGAATCCAGGACAGGAGAAGAATTCGAGGCATGATTGTTGGACATCAAAAAATACTTCCAAATCTACAACTATTCCAGCAACATGAAGGTCATAATGGCCATCTACAATCTGAAAGGGAAGGCCAACATTTGGTGGCAGGACCTGAAATTGGCCAAGGGCCTAAAGGAGAAACAGTTGGAATGGTCCGACTTTAAGAATTATTTTAAGAAACAATACCTTTCTGAAAGATATTATGAAAGGAAGATGAAATAATTCTACGAGTTATGACTCGGACAAATGAAGATGGAGGACCTTAAAAATAAATTTCTAGAACTACTAAGATTCGTACCATACATCCGGGAGGATAAGGTAAAAATCCAGCGATTCTTAAGTTGTTTACCATAGTCCTACAGGGACATAATTGAGTTTGAAAACCACAAATCCTTAAGTGAGGCATTCAAGAAAACATGAATGTGCTATGACTAGTATAAATAGTAGGTAGAGTTTCCCAAGACCTGGAAGGATAAGAAGCAAGATGGAATAAAGTAGCAGAAGAAGGGATACTAGCCAACTCCTTATTGGAATGCAGCAAAAAGTTTCCCAAAGAAATATTTTCACTCCAATCATCCGAACACGCAAGGTAGCGATAAACCGGTAAACCTAGGAACAAAGAAGTTTGGGGACAACTCCTGCGAGCCATTAAAGTGTTGGGAGTGTGGAGAGCCTCATCTAAGGAGGAACTATCCACGTTTAATTGCAGCAAATAGAACTATTGTTCACAATTTGCAGGAAGCCTCAATAGTGGGTGACATGGGCAGAAGTCTGCATCAAATAAATGCAGCCATAGATGGTCGACAAGATGGCCACCAGTCCTCGGTGGTAGAAGTCGAAGGTAAAATCCATGACACCCAAATTTCTATTTTAATTGAACCTAGAGCTACATTAAGTTATATTACTCCCGATGTAGTAGAGTCGAATAAACTTAAGAAACAAAAGAACAAAAAATCTTGGCTTGTACAACTAGTAACAGGTGCTAAAAGAAAGGTAGTTAACTTTATTTGTGACCTTGAGTTTAGCTTAGATGGTCAAAATATAAGGACCAATCTGAGCATCCTACCACTAGGGTCTTATGATATGATTATTGGGATGGATTGGTTGGAACAACACAAAGAAGTACTAGATTGTTACACAAAGATACTTAGCTATAAAGATAATTTTTGCACTGTTAGAACAACCCAAGGCATACCAAAACCTATTTTAGTCAGACAAGTTTCAGTGATGCAATTCAATAAATGTATTAGAAAGGGATTTCAAGTTTACTCCATCCAAGTAACGAATCTATTAGAAAAAGAAGATAAGCCCAAGTTAGAAGACTTTGCTGTCCTACGAGAATTCAGAGACATGTTTGTTGATGAGATACCAGAATTGCCTCCTAGGAGAGAAATAGATTTCTCCATAGACTTACTACCCGGATCAAACCCCATCTCAAAAGCACCCTACCGAATGAGTCTACCAGAACTGACAGAATTAAAAATACAATTACAGGAATTGTTGGACAAAGACTATATCAGACCAAGTGTCTCGCCATGGGGAGCAATAGTCCTCTTTGTGAAAAAGAAAGATGGTACTCTAAGACTATGTATCGATTATAGACAACTGAACAAAGTGACCATTAAGAACAAATACCCCTTACCCAGGATAAATGATCTATTTGATCAAGTTGGTGGGGCCAAGATCTTCTCAAATTGGATTTACGATCCAGATATCATCAAGTTAGGGTAAAGGACCAGGACATAAACAAAACAGCTTTTCGAACGAGATACAGACACTATGAGTTTGTAGTCATGCCTTTCGGACTCACTAATGCACCAGCCAGATTTATGTGCTTGATGAACAACATTTTCAGCCAGTACTTAGACAAGTTCGTAGTAGTATTTATCAACGATATTCTGGTCTATTCTAAAATAGAGAAGGAACATGATGAACACTTACGAATAGTTCTGCAAACACTAAGGAAACACAAACTATACGCAAAATTCGACAAATATGATTTTTATCAAAAATAAATACAATATTTAGGACATGTAATTTCCTCAGAAGGAATTGTCGTAGATCCGTAAAAGATAAAATCCATCATGGAATGGACAGTGCCTAAATATGTGGCAGATATCTAGTCATTCATGGGAATCACCAGATATTATCACAGATTCATAGAAGGGTTCTCCAAGATAGCCTACCCTATCACGTCATTACAAAAGAAAGGGACCAAGTTTAACTGGTCGCAAAAGTGTCAGGATAGTTTTAACAAGATAAAAGAATTATCGGCATCGGCGCCCATCTTGAAGGTAGCCGACCTAGATAAAGACTTCACAATATGTGTTGATGCAAGTAAAGAGGGACTAGGTGGTGTTCTAACTCAAGAAGGGCACGTGATTTTTTATAAGTCCCAAAAATTAAAGAAACACGAGAGAAATTATGTCACTCATGACTTAGAATTGGCAGCAGTAATACATGCCTTAAAAATGTGGCAAAACTATATAATGGGCAGAAAATTCTTATTATTGATGGATAATAGCAGGGTGAAATATATGTTTAACCAACCAGACCTTAATGCAAGAAAAGCAAGGTGGCTACCCTTCTTGAGCGAATTTGACTTCAAGGTCAAACATATCAAGGGTAAGAAAAATAAAGTAGCAGATGCTTTAAGTAGAAGAGTACATGGGTTATTTGAGATAAATATCAGCAGTGCAGAAAGTGATCTGGAACAAAGAATAAGAACGACAGGTGTTAATGACGAGAATTACACTAAGATGATGGAAGAATTTCAAAATAGTATCACAAACCCAGATAAACTAGATATAAGTATCGACAAGAAAGGACTTTTAAGATTCAAAAACAGACTGTACATACCGGATTCAACAAAGTTAAAATTAACTGTTTTAGACGAAGTGCATAAGAAACCGTATTTTGGCCATCTAGGGTACTAGAAGAAAATAACAACACTCAAAAAACTATTTTTCTAGCCTAACATGAAGGGAGAAACAACAAAATACTTGGCTAGGTGCCAATATTGTCAGCAGGTTAAGGACGAACACCAGCATCCAGCTGGCCTATTACAACCACTATGAGTATCATAATGGAAATGGGAGACCATATCACTGGACTTTATAACAGGTTTGCCAAAAACTCAGAAACGGGATGATTCAATCATGGTTGTAATCGATAAACTCAGTAAGTCTGCACACTTTATTCCTGTAAAGTCTACTTTTAAAGATATTAATATTGCTGAAATATTCATGAAAGAAATTTTTAGACTGCATGGTATTCCTAAAATGGTCATTTCAGATAGAGACGTAAAATTCACATCCTCTTTTTGGAAGGAATTGTTTGCAGGGCTAAATACTAATTTGAATTTCAGTATGAGTTATCATCCATAAATGGATGGACAGACCAAAAGGACAAATCAAATCATAGAGGATATGCTCTGCATGTATGTAAGAACAAAGCCGAACAAGTAGGAAGACTACCTACACTTGGTAGAATTTGCATATAACAATGGGTACCAAACCTCGGCTAAGTTGAGCCCTTTTGAAATATTGTATGGAAGAAAGTGTACAAATCCAATTAGCTTGGATAACCCGGCTGACAGACTCATGATTGGACCAGAGATGCTCCAAGAAATGGGGATCATCGTAAAGAAAGTACAACAGAACTTGAAAGAAGCACAGGATAGACAAAAGATTTATGTGGATCAAAAAAGAAGACACTTGGAATTTCAAGTGGGAGACCATGTTTATTTGAAGGTCAAAGCCCAAAAAAGATCGCTGAAGTTGGGGAACTGTGCCAAGTTGGCACCCAGGTTTTGTGGGCCCTTCGAGATACTAGATCGAATTGGACCCATAGCATATCAGCTTACACTTCCAGCTAATCTAAGAATTCATAATGTATTTCATGTTTCTTTGTTGAAAAAGTATATTGATGACCCTACTCATATGATTGATTGGAAATTGGTGCAGGTGGAACTCGAGGGAAAGTTCCAGGTGGAACCCCTATGCATTCTAGACCAGAGAGAAATAACACTTTGAAACAGAGTCGTCGCTCAGGTAAAGGTGCAATGGAAGAACTTTAGTCTTGAGGAGGCCACTTGGGAATTGGAGGGAGATTTGTGGCAATCTCATCCAGTCCTGTTCCAGGAAAGGAACGAACACTGAGAATAGTGTTTTACTGAAGGGGCAAAGGATGTGACATTCCAAAAAAAAAAAAAAATTGTGTGTTGGAAATTTATTTCCTTTTTTGGCAAATTCGAATCTGGGAAATTTTTTCCATTTATGGCAATTTCGAATTTCGAATTTAATAAATGTATTTAATTATTGTGATTGTTGGGAAGAGATCTGTTTGGACTCAACTAACTATTTGACTATAACACTTGTATCACAACAAAATATTTATATTAACTACAGGAGGACAAATGGAACAACCATGTTAAAAATCTTTTGACCATGACTCCATGAGTGGGGAACTAGTTGGAACTTCCTCTGGGATGATGATTACAAGTGGAAAATCAGATATTTGGCCACTAACAGCCCCTAAAAATCAGGGATTAAGAGAGATGTGAAAATCCCTAAAGGAGGGAAAAAGACCTGGGCAAAAATTGATAAATAGCATATGCGAGGAGGCAGGACGCTACCAAGTATGCTGGGAGAAATTTGGGAAGTTCTCTTGCTGTTATGAAAACTGTGGGTTGAGTTTGAGGCAAGAGGATATTATTGAAACAAAATTTCCTTGTTGTTATGAGCACTGTTGAGTGAGTGTGAGGCAAGTGGATAACTGTTGGAATTGAAGGACATTGTTGAGGAGGAGTTTCCAAGTTTGCCCTCATGGATTCATGGTTAGGCTAGGGGGTGAATCGGGCAAGTGAATTTGGCTGCCTTGTTCTATGGTTGGGAGGAACGTGGTTGCTCCCTTTGTCTTCCCACGGATTGGATTTAGATATGTTGATCTACCCTCTCAATTTTGAATGGCTATGTTTTGATTGATGGCCGGTATCTGCTGTGTAATTATACCTAATTGCAGTAATGTAAACTAATTGCATGATAATATCTTTTCGTGTGAGGAATATGTGTGAAGGAAATCTGTATCTATATATAGTTATAATGCGTCTGCTGGAATGTTCACATCTGACTGCTGAAGTATATATATATATATATATATATATATATTGTGGAAGATGAAATTACCTTCGTGAATGTAATTTGTCTGTCTGTCGTCACAAAATTTGTAATAGACAACCAAATTCTGATGGAATAAAATTCACATTCATGTATATACTAGATGCACAGATTTAGTACTATTGGTGTCTAATACATTGATTAAAAGAGACTCTAAATGATTATAAGAGAAATTACTTTATACAGAAAAATTATTTTCCTATGGTACCCTTTTATAGATTATATATGTGTATAAACTCTTAAGTTTAGATTTTTCGAAATTCTGTTAGGTAACATATATTGTATCCTTCTACACCTTCAGTCTCCCAGAAACGAAAGTAAGAGTTCTCCCAGAAAATGAAAATCAAGAGTACCTGCAAAGGATAAAGATCAGGGAGTGATGAAAATAGTGTGAAGAGTAACGGTAGAAGCCGAGTACTCTCTTCCTTTGCTTTTTGAATTGAATTATTACCTTAACCTTTTCTTCTCAAGAGGAAAACTTAGTCCAACTTTATTTTCACCTTTCAAAGATTCATGTATATTGATGTATGGATTCTGAACTCACGAAGTTCCAAACTCTGAAACCCCGAAGCTTCCACTTTTCACATTTCAGAAGTTGGTTACATAAGAGGTTTGGGGCACTTGAACTCACGAAGTCCCGAACCCGGAAACCCCGAAATGCGGGTTCCACCTTCTCTTTTTCACATTCTTTTCGGAAGATGTTGTATGTTGGATGTTGACTTTTGAAATCCCGAAACCGCGAATCCAAAAATCTCTAAGTGTTGGTCCCACATCCTTTTTCAGAATTCGAGAGTTGTTGTATATTGTATTTTGGTATTTGAAAACCCAAAACCCCGAATGCTGAAATCCTGAAGTGTTGGTCCCACATCCTTTCACCTTTTCAGAACTTGGGAGTGGTTGTGTGTTGTTTTTTATTTTTTTGAAACCGCGAAACCCCGAACAACTGAAATCCTGAAATGTTAGTTCCATGTTCCTTTTCGCAATTTCGGGATTTGTTGTGTTTGATGTTTTGGCTTGAAGTCAAGGGATTCTGAACCCCAAACTCCCAAAGTGTTGAGCATTTCCTTTTCGCATTTTAGAAGTTGTGTAATGTTGATGTTTGGGCCTTGGAACTCACGAAGTCTTGAACCCCGAAACCTTGAAATGCGGGTCTCACTTTTCATTTTCGCATTTCGAAAGTTCGTATATGTTGAAGTTTGGGGCACTCGAACTTATGAAGTTCCGAACCCCGAAACCCCGAAGTGCTAGTCCAATATTCCCTTTGTTTTTCATTTCGGAGGTTTGTATCTGTTGATGTTTGGCTTCTGTATTCGTGAAATTCTGAACTCTGAAATCCTGAAATGTTGGTCGCTTTTCGCGATTTTGGGAGTTGTTGTGTGATTGATGTTAGCCGTTGTACTCGCAAAATTTCGAACTCCGAAATCTTGAAATGATGGTCTCTTTTCGGGACACATTTTGAGATTTTGGGAGTTGTTGTTTGTTAATGTTAGCCGTTGTATTCACGAAATCCCGAACTCCGAAATCCCAACATGCTGGTCACTTCTCGCGTTTTCGGGAGTTGTTGTGTGTTGATTGGAGAATATTCCTCCCGATTAGAGGTATGGAAGTAACAAACCTGTTTATAAGTCACTCGTATAGTTAAATCCATGTTGGTTTTATAAACATCATCAAATAAGAAAATATGGTAATTTTTAGAAGACTTTAAATGACATTGAAGGGAGGAGTATACACTTGTTGTATCGTCGAGAAGGAAGTTTTATGTTAAGACAGTCAATGACAGTAAGGTCTCCAAAAAAATTTGAAACTCAAGCTTTATAACATAAGACTTAATTGCTTAAACCTCGAAACTATGCAAGGATAATTGTACAAACAAAATTCTTTTTTTTGTGACAGTTTTTGAGGTACATTACAAGTGAGGGAAGCTCACACACGAAGGTGTTGGAAACAATGAGGAATATTATTGTTGAACTGCAGGTTTTTAAAGCTGAAAATGAAAAACTAAAGAAAGCTCAGTAGGAACAACAAGAAATAAACGAAGTCCTGTTACGCATTATAATGACCAAGAAAATCCCAAAGGACAATAATAACGACAAAAAAGTCAGCAAGAGAGCTTCCAAGAACTCAGGACCAGAAACAGAAAAAGGAGACAGTTCGTTTGAAGGAACACCTTCAGCTGAAGATGGAACTAAAACGAACAGAAAAAGAAAACAAGTAGACCACCTTGAAGGAGAATTTAAAAAAATTAAACCAACTACCTTTGACGGAGAATTCACGACAGGAGAAGAAGTTGAGTCATGGTTGTTGGACATCAAAAACTACTTCCAGATCTACAACTATTCCAGCAATATGAAAGTCAGAATGGCCATCTACAATCTGAAAGGGAAGGCTAGCATTTGCTGGCAAGACCTGAAATTGGCCAAGGGCCTAAAGGAGAAACAGTTGGAATGGTCTGACTTTAAGAAGTATTTCAAGAAAAAATACCTTTGTGAAAGCTATTATGAAAGGAAGACGAAAGAATTTTACGAGTTACGACTTGGACAGATGATGATGGAGTACCTTATAAATAAATTTCTATAACTACTAAGGTTCGTACCGTATATCCGAGAGGATAAGGTAAAAATCCAGCGATTCTTAAGTTGTTTACCACCATCCTACAGGGACCGAATTGAGTTTGACAACCCCAAATCCTTGAGTGAAGTATTCAGGAAATAACGAATGTGATATGACCAATATAAGTAGCGGGTAGAGTTTCCCAAAGCCTAGAAGGATAAGAAACAAGATTGAATGAACCAACGGATGAAGGGATACCAACCAACCCCTTATCGGAATGTAGCAAAATTTTTTCCAAGAAAGGATCTTCACTCCAATCATCAGAATACGCAAGGAAGCGGTAAACCAATAAACCTAGGAATGAAGAAGCTTGGGGACAGCTCCCATGAGCCATTAAAGTGTTGGGAATGTGGAGAGCCTCATCTAAGGAGGAACTGTCCACATTTAATTTCAGCAAATAGAACTACTGTTCATAATTTGCAGGAAGCTTTTACAGTGGGAGACGTGGGCAGAAGCCTGCATCGGATAAATGCAACCATGGATGGTCGGAAAGCTGACCACTAGTCCTCGGTGGTAGAAATCGAAGGTAAAATCAATAACACATGAATTTCTATTTTAATTGACCCTGGAGCTACGTTAAGTTATATTAATCCTGATGTAGTAGAGTCAAATAAACTTAAGAAATGGAAGAATGCAAAATCATGGTTGGTAAAATTAGCAATAGGTACTAAAAGGAAAGTAGTTGACTTTGCTTCTGATTTTGAGTTCAGCTTGGATGGTCAAAATATAAGAACAAATCTGGACATCCTACCACTAGGATCTTACGATAGGATTATCGGGATGGATTGGTTGGAACAACACAAAGAAGTACTATATTGTTCTACAAATATACTTAGCTATAAAGATGATTTTGGCACTGCTAGAACAACCCAAGGTATACCAAAACCTATATCAGTCAGACAAGTTTCAGCGATGCAACTCAAGAAATGTATGAGAAAGGGATGTCAAGTTTATGCCATCCAAGTAACGAATATGTTAGAAAAAGAGGATAAGCCAAAGTTAGAAGACTTTTCTGTCCTACATGAATTGAGAGACATATTTGTGGATGAGATACCAAAATTACCTCCTAGAAGGGAAATAAAGTTCTCCATAGAGCTACTACCCGGTTCAACCCCTATCGCAAAATCACCTTACTGAATGAGTCTACTAGAACTGACAAAATTAAAAATACAATTACAGGAATTATTGGACAAAGAATATATCAGACCGAGTGTTTCACCATGGGGGGCACCAGTCTTCTTTGTGAAAAATAAAGACGGTGCTCTAAGACTATGTATCGATTATAGACAACTGAACAAAATGACCATTAAGAACAAATAACCCTTACCAAGGATAAATGATCTATTCGATCAAGTAGGTGGGGCCAATATCTTTTCAAAGTTGGATTCACGATCCGGTTATCATCAAGTTAGGATAAAAGATGAGGACATAAAAAAAACAACTTTTCGGACAAGATATGGACACTGCGAATTTGTAGTTATACCTTTCGGACTCACTAACACACCAGCCATGTTTATGTGCCTGATGAATAGTATCTTCAGTTAGTACTTAGATAACTTTGTGGTAGTATTTATCGACGACATTTTGGTCTATTCAAAAATGGAGGAAGAACATGATGAACACTTAAGTATAGTTCTGCAAACGTTGAGGAAACACAAACTGTACACCAAACTTGACAAGTGTGACTTTTATCAAAAAGAAATACAATATCTAGGACATGTAATTTCAGCAGAAGGCATTTCCGTAGACTCGGAGAAGATAAAATCCATTATGGAATGGCCAGTACCTAAGGATGTAGCGGATATCTGGTCATTCATGGGAATCATCAGATATTACCGCAGATTTATAGAAGGGTTTTCCAAGATAGCCTATCCTATCATGCCATTACAAAACAAAGGGACCAAGTTTAACTGCTCAGAGAAGTGTCAAGACAGTTTTAACAAGCTGAAGGAATTATTGACCACTACACCCATATTGAAGGTAGAAGACCCAGATAAAGACTTCACCATATGTGTTGATGCAAATAAAGAAGGACTACGTGGTGTCCTAACTCAGGAAGGACACGTTATTTTTTATGAGTCACGGAAATTAAAAGAACATGAGCGAAATTATGTCACTCATGACTTAGAGTTGGCAACGGTAATACACGCCTTAAAAATGTGGCGACACTACATAATGGGCATAAAATTTCTACTATTGACGGATAATAGCGAGGTGAAATATCTGTTTAGCCAACTAGATCTTAATGCAAGACAGGAAATATGGCTAGCCTTCTTGAGCGAATTCGACTTCGAGGTCAGGCATATCAAGGGTAAGGAAAATAAAGTACCAGACGCTTTAATAAAAAGATTCCATGGGTTATTTGAGATAAATATCAGCAGGGCTGAAAGTGATCTGGAACAAAGAATAAAGATGGAAGGTGTTAACGAAGGAAATTACACTAATATAATGGAAGAATTACAAAACAGACTAACAAGATCTAAGTATCGAAAAGAAGGGACTATTATGATTTAAAAACAGACTTTACATACCAGATTCAACAGAGTTAAAATTAATAGTTTTGGATGAAGTGCATAAGAAACCATATTCTGGCCATCCAGGTTACTAGAAAACAATAACAACACTCAGAAAAATATTTTACTAGCCTAATATGAAGGGAGAAACAACAGAGTACTTGGCTAGATGTCAATATTGCCAGTAGGTTAATGTCGAGCACCATCATCCAGCCGACCTATTACAACCATTACCAGTACCAGAATGGAAATGCGAGACCATATCGCTAGACTTTATAACAGGTTTGCCTAAAACTCAAAAACAGAATGATTCTATCATGGTTGTGATCGATAAACTCAGTAAGTTTGCACACTTTACTCCTGTAAAGTCTACTTTTAAAGCTATAAACATTGTTGAAATATTCATGAAATAAATTTTTAGACTGCATGGTATTTCTAAAATGGTGATTTCGGATAGAGACGTAAAATTCACATCCGCTTTTTGGAAGGAATTATTTGCAAGGATAAATACTAATTTGAATTTCAGTACAAGTTATCATCCACAAACAGATGGATAGACCGAAAGGATAAACCAAATCGTAGAGGATATGCTCTGCATGTACGTAAGAACAAAACCGAACAAGTGGGAATACTACCTGCACTTGGTAGAATTTGCATATAACAATGGGTACCAAACTTCGGCTAAGTTAATCCCTTTTGAAGTACTCTACGGCCGAAAGTGTACAACTCCAATTAGCTGGGATAACCCGGCTAACAGACTCATGGTTGGACCAGAGATGCTCCAAGAAATGGAGAACATGATAAGGAAGGTACAACAGAACTTGAAAGAAGCACAAGACAAACAAAAGAGCTATGCAGATCAGAAAAGAAGACACTTGGAATTCCAAGTGGGAGACCATGTTTATTTGAATTTCAAAGCCCAAAAAATTTCATTGAAGTGAGGGAACAGTGCCAAGCTGGCAACCAAGTTTTGTGGGCCCTTCAAGATACTAGCTTGAATTGGACCTGTAGCACACCAACTTGCCCTTCCAGCTAATCTAAGAATTCATAATGTATTTCATATTTCTTTGTCAAAAAAATATGTTCATGACCCTACTCATATGATTGATTGGAACATGGTGCAGGTGGAACCCGAAGGCGAGTTCCAGGTGGAACCCCTGTGTATTCTGGACTGGAGAGAAATAGGACTTTGGAATAGAGTCGTCGCTCAGGTAAAGGTGCAATGGAAACACTTTAGTCGTGAGGAGGCCACTTTGGAGTTGGAGGGAGATTTGCAGAAATCTCATCCAATCCTGGTCCAAGAAAGGAAAGAACACCGAGGACAGTGTTTTATTGAAGGGGGAAAGGATGTGACATCCAAAAAAATAAAGTATTTTTGAAATTTAAAATGTGTTGGAAAACTAATTTCGTTTTTAGTAAATTCGAATTTGGAAAATTTTTGCCATTTATGGCAATTCCGAATTTCGAATTTGATAATTGTAATTAATTATTATGACTATTGGAAAGAAATCTGATTTGACCCAACTAACTATTTGACTATGACACTTGTATGAAAACATAATATTTTATATTGATTGTAGGAGGACAAATGGAACAACCATGTTAAAATCAACTGACCATGACTCCATGAGTGGGGAACATGTTGGAACTACCTCTAGGCTAACTGTTACAAGTGGAAAATCTGAGATTTGGCCATTGGAAGCCCCTGAAGATTAGGGATATAGAAAGCTGTGAAAATTCCCAAGGGGGAAGGAAAGACCTAGGCAAAAGGGATTTTTTTGGTTAAATAGCATATGCAAGGAGACAGGATGCCGCCAAATAAGTTGGGGAAAAGAGACTATTGTTTTTCTCTTGTTGTTATGAACACTACTGATTGGGTGTGAGGCAAGAGGAGTCTACTGAAAACTAAAGGACATTGTTGAGGAGGAGTTTCTGAGTTAGCCCTCATGGACTCATTGTCAGTCTAGGGGATGCATCGGGCAAGTAATTTGGTTGTCCGATTCTACGGTTGGGAGGAATGTGGTTGTTCCCATTGTATTCCCACAAATTGTTTCATATATGTAAACTCTCCTCTCTATTTGAATGATTATATCTAATTGATGTAATGAATCTATTTAAATGATTCCATATATGATGTAATGAAACCGTTGTATCTAAATTGAATTAATTCTACAACTGTAGGGTGAATTAGTTACAGATGTAGCGCAATCCTTAAAGTATGTATGGAGACAATAACTTGGGTGAAGTTGTTTGATTATATGATTATGTGAAGTCCAGTTCTCCTACAGAATAGTTGGGTATATCTTTTTCTGAAAATCAGTTTTCTTGAGTAGCCCTTTATGATGGGATTAATGTCGGTACAAAAGTTAGAAGCTATTGGATTTTTTGTTCGTTTTAGGAAAATCGAATGTATGGATGTGTGTAAAGTCTGGAAGTAACCCTTTTTCCTATAATTGGATTTATGTTAGCACATAAATAGTTACTGTACATAGAAATTTCTGGTATAAACCATCTAGGCACGAACAGGTTGAAAACCAGTTTTCATGTATATATATAAAGCAAGTATATTTTTGAAATTACTAAACTCAGAACCAGAAATTTAATCGGAACGCTATATAACACTTAGCATGATTTTAAGCCTTTGCAAACCAATATATTTCCACCACATAGCAATATCACATATAGACCAGTATCTATCTAAATTACTTTTAGCAGGCATGATAATGAAATCCAGAACCTATTGTTTACATAAGAAAATATTTTTACATGTGAACATATCGATAGGGATTCATTTCCTGTGCTATGAGTATAATGAATTCTCGACAGACATGCAACCATAGTTTTAAAGAAAATGCATGGGAGTTGGAATACCCTAACTAACACATCAGTTGATACACTTCATTCAACATGTAACGAATCGTAGACTAATGGATTTCATTAACCCTTGTATTAAAATGGAATAGACCAATGGCACGAGCAAAGCCAAGTTACCTAAATAACAAGTGCAGTATAAGAAAATCAAAAGACAGTCACATTGACATGGATCATCATTCCGAGTAAGATTCGGCTAGAATTGTCTTCATTTAATTAAAGAAAAGAGTGTATTACATAGTTTTTCCAGCTCTGAATTCAATACAGACTCAACACTAAGCAAGAGATGAAGTTGTATAATTAATAAAAAGAAAACAAAAAATAAATAAATTACCCCAAGGGTTTAGTCCAACAAAATTCTACAACGGAATCGAACTATGCATAACAGAGGTAGGTGAATCATGATCGCCTCGAATGATGCTAGAATCTGTAGAATTTCCCTGAGGGGTGAGGGTTCAGAACCTGAATACGTTTTGCATAGGAGACGGTGGCGGGTATCCGAGGCTTTTACAGACAAAGTCCTTGCAAGAAAACAAAATCTGTAAATGATAGTCTTTGTTAGAAACTTAGGTAACAAAAGAAAAGTAATTGTAATAAAACGATGAAAGTTAAACCAATAATTTCCTTCCTAGAGGAATACTTATCTTATGATGCATGGTTAGAATCCTTTCCCCATCGTCGTTGTCTGTTTGGAGGTTCGAGCCAAGGAAGGAAGGTGCGGTACAATCGCTGATGGGTCCTCGCAAGAACAAGGCCCATCATTAGTGACAGTAACAAGTTTTTTCCAAAAACCCTCTCTTAATATTTAATAAATAGTGAAAACCCTTAGTCTGTAAACTATACAGAGTTACCACAAGAGGAATGCCGAAAGAGTAACACAAACTTTTTTCATATAGAATATAAATATGATTAAAAGTTAGCATAAATCAATCCTGAACCAAACTATAACAAGTAAGCAAAGTTCATCAGTAATATCAGTGTCATCGAGCTATGATATTCATATTGACGGAAATGATTCACTGCCTGCCAAGGTGACAAGGGTTCGTTCCAAGACCCAAAATATCATGCCGTGGGACTCCCTTTAAACTGACCAAGCTATCACGAAGACAGAAGTGGGTAAATCAAATAGAAATAGTAAAGGCCAACCGAGAATCAGATAGATTTACAGAATATATAAGTAGAAGAAATATAACATACTACCCTACCAACAGAGAGATTCCCCATCGATGAACTATTCCCAGGGCTAACATATTTCAGTTAGATTCTTTAAGGAATACGAAAATAGTAGTAACGAACAATGAAGTGATAGATATACCAAGTCTTAGGTATTTCTCAGTGAGATGCAGGGTAAGAACTGTATCCTCCCTATGTTAAATGAAGTCTTACTGGAGGGGTAGCGTATGCTATCCAGTGACCCTAAATCTGAAAGACCTGATAACTACTACAGTGAACCCTCAAACGTATAATCAAAGGAAGAAACAACAGGAATAAAATACACGGTGATAACTAATAGAGAAATAACATACTTAGAAGGTCTTTCTGAAATTTCACCTCCATATTGTTATCTATATCGGGACTGTGTTAAGGAAGAACTCACCAGTGTGTTTCAGACCGCACCAGGAACTACACTATGGAAACAACCACTATCCCTCCCAGTCTTCGCTTCAAAAAAAAAAAAAAAAAAAAACGGTGGTATGCAGGACCTCTTCAAAGAAAAAACTGAGGAATGAGAAACTATGAACTTACTCCAACCCTAATCAGCACATTGACATCTCGTAGTAAATACAGGGAGTGAAGAGGACGACTATCCATGTGAAAATGGTAGGGTGAGTGTGACACTTCGGGTATGGAGCCCAGTAAACATAAAGGAATTTCGCAGGTTGACCATTAATGTAGTACAGAGATTTAACTACTATGACAACAAAACCCACTCTCCCACTTAAGAATATCTCCATTGGACACCGTCACGACTCAGTTTAACAATGTCTCCCCCTCTGTACTAGTCCAAGATAATAGTCAGATCCAAGTTGTCAAGATTTCATTGGCATTTGTGTAATGTCCCCAAGGCCGATCCCTGTTGTAAATAATTTTTCTGAAATTAATTGTAATTATGTTTTATAGGCTGGTGAGCCAAGTTTATATAAGATGGTGAGCTTATGTGATTTTTAGGCCAGAGAGCCTAAGTGTTGAAGGCCAAGAGCCTTCTTTTGTATATATAATCATGTAGAACATTAATAAAAATATAAACACCATTGCATGCAGACTGACCACGATGAATGAGTGATGGGGGACTAATCTTTCATAGAGTGGGCAAGGGATTATGGGTTGGAAGGTGGGAAATGGGGCTAAGTGTTGAGCTTAGGGGCTAAGCCTAGGGGCTTAAGTCCTTGGGAATAATATTTTAATATTATTCCAAAAAGACCATATGAAATATATGTTTTATCCTAAGTTCTTTTGGAATGACAAGTGACTTCCAAATGGAGAGGAATCGATGACGTTTCATGGGTGACAAATGTCAACTCAAGTGCATGCAGTTAAAAACTGTTGAATTGAGCCGTGATGGGGGTTCCTCCTCCATTCCACCGTCAACCGTCTTACCGTGAGTCTCGTCTAGCCTCTGCAATATACCTTCATGCAATTATGAAACCGAGGAAAAGTTCTATGTTGATTCCTAAGGAAACTGGTACATTCCTTGCCTGAACAGTTTGAGCCTATGCGTGGGATCTCTGTACACCTTGTGCAATCCCGAAACCAAAACCGTGAGTCTATTTCGTGATTGTTGAGCCTTTTTGGGAAGCATGTGCCTGTTTTCCCAGTTGGTTGTTGTGGCCACACAGTGCTGGATTGTGCATGGCTTACTGGCCAGTGTGAGTTCATGCTTAGCCTGTGTGTAACCTCTCTCCAGGTGAGGGAGGTGATTGTTTTTTGAAGAGTCAGGTTGTCATCCCTGTGAACAACTCTCTCCAGATGAGAGAGTTTGATGGGAAGTGGTTTCTTCCAGAGAGTGTCCAGCACCAGCTTCGGGCTCTGAGACTTCCTGATCCAGCCTGTTTCTGAGACCCAGAGAGGGAGGTGTAGCACCAATGGACTGTGCTTATGAAGGTGTATAATCCTGGGAAGAACAAGCATGTGGGGAATGAGAGTCTAGGAGTAGTGAGTGTAAGATGGCATCCTGGGAAGAATCCTTCCAGTCATTATGTGTTGTTTTCCCTGTCACCTCAACCTAGCCTAGGATTCCTTACCTTGGGGTGGAGCTTAGTCCTAGCTTGGGGGTGACCCACTGCTAAGCTTGATGAGCAGCGTGGTCTAAGGATGGGAGGTTCATGGAAGGCCTGTACATGGTTGGTGGAATTACCACCGTTTCAAAGATAAGTAGCAGACGTTGTTTTAATTATGTGTTGCATGTTTGTGTATTTATATTTATCATGTATTCTGATGTGCATATGAATGAAAGTTAGTTCCATGGATTATTTATGTCAGCAGTAATTTTTTGTTGACTCTGAGTTTAAATGTGTTTAACCTATTTTAAATGCATGTTATTAATTAAGCATAAAATAATGTTGTTCCGCAAAGTAGCGCCTGCCCAGCCCAGAATGGGGGCGTTACAGTTTGGTATCAAAGCGTTACAGTATGAAAGAGTATTACAGAATGGTATCAGAGTATTACAGTATGAAAGAGTGTTACAGAATGGTATTAGAGCCAAGGTTTCGATGTTGAGCCTAGATGGGCCAGTTGAGTGGTCTTTGGACTGAGGGTTTTAGGAGAAATTGTGTATGGAGGACCAATTTCGGACCTTTGAATGCTCCTAAGTGTCAAGGAGTTACTTGGTCGTGTTACCAAGCTCAAGAGGTGTAGAGGTGTTATAAAACTACAACCGGTGTGGTATATGGCCACAGGGAGAGAGAGAACTCCACACCAGAAGTGTTGGAGCCTTAGGATATGTTTGAGAGGAAAGGAGAACCCTCACGACCATCAAATCTGGAGAACGTGCACAAGGTTTAAAAACCTTTGGAGTTGCAAAGAAGTGTGGAAATCGCGGTATGCAAAATTCCAAAATCATGAGGACCGTCTATTGGAGGGACATGTGGCTGTCGCTCGGAATTTCGGCATACGGGAAACCAAAGGGAAAGATCCCTCGTTGTCACAAGTCGCGAAACCCTAGTTACTAAAAACCTGAAAACCCGAAGTCCTGAAATATTCGAAGACGAAAGAACCGACCCAAAATCCTGAAACAATCTACACTGTAGATCGTAGGAGAGGAACTAGAACCGTTGGATCATTTTAGAATTTGGGGATTGAAATGACGAGAGACTTGGAGTCGCTACATCGTGAACTCCTGGTTACCAAAAAATTGAAACCCCAAAATCCCGAAACACCGAAAGGATTTGCATCATAGATCTGAGAGAGGTCTAACCGTTGGATTTCACTTGAAAGGGACATAAGCACATGGATGTGTACCACGTGCTAGTAGGTCGAGAAGAAAAGTGAGAGTGGTGGGACCCGACGACATCACCATAGGTGACATGGACCCTCTTGAGTGTGCCACTTGCCACTGTGGATGTGGGAGACAGGTGTGCTCTATGGACCCGGAGGGTAAAGGAAATAGAATTTTTGGAATTCAGGGATTGTAGTGACAAGAAGTTGGGAGTCACTGCATCGTCAACTCTCGGGTACCAAAGACTCGAAAACCGAAGTGTTGAAATCCTGAAATTTTCGAAGATAAAAGAACCGTCGAGGATTTAACTGTTGGACCCTCGTGGACCAAAACCCCGAAGCGAGAAGTACCGAAGTCCTGAAATTTGTAGAGCCGTCAAAGCTCAAAAAACTTTGTGAAGTCAAAACATTTTCTCACTCACGTTGGTTTATGAATATTGTGATTGTTTTAAGGGTTTAAAGCCTGACAAACTTAGGTTGACTGCACGTTGTGTGTGCAAAGTTCAACGAGTGTTAGGAAAGCTGAAAACCAATGCCGAGTATGGAATTGGAAGAGGTGTAGATTGCCTCCGAAACAAAGGACGAAAGGGTAGGAAGGAATGTCAACCTAGGAGTCGAAGGATCGAACTCCAATGGGCAGGGAAGAGAATTGGATAAGGAAGGACATATGATGAAACTCATTGAAAGATTGTAGAAATATGCCCAGGCTCGCCGAGATGATAGTTGAAAGCTGATGAGAGTCAGGGATCAACAGGGTGAATTCAACTTAAAAATGTTGAAGAGCCTGGAAATAATAGAAAGTACATTGGAGAAGGGGAGTGGCTCAAGCAAGACAGAGAGTCGCAGGACCCCTGAGAGGAAAAGAAGATCAAGAAGTGTCAGGACCTCTGAGAGAAAAAGAAGATCGAGGAGTGGTAACAAACATCATCATCACTCCCCAAAGCATTATGGTAAGGAATAACATAGTAGTTCAAGCCCATCTCCTACCAGAAAGAACAACAGATCTGAGATGGATGAATTGTAAGGGGAGATGATAAGATTAAGCCTCCTACATTTGATGGAGAACATAAGAAGGAGGAAGATGTTGAAACATGGTTGCTTGGCATGAGGAAATATTTCCAACTACAAAGTTATTCCTCTCATGCAGAAGGAAGAATTGCAATGTATCAACTAAAAGGAAAAGCATCCATGTGGTGGGATCAGTTTGTGCAGGTGCAACGCATTAGAGAGAAAGCTATCACTTGGAAGGAGTTCAAGAGGTATTTCGAGAAGAAATACCTGACTAAAAGATACTATGATAGAAAGATGAAGGAGTTCTTCGAACTCAAGCTAGGTAGCATGACCATTGATGAATACGAACAAAGTTTATTGGAACTACTGAAGTATGTTCCATTCATCAAAGATGAGGCTGTCAAGATTCAGAGGTATCTGAGTGGACTGCCACCTGCCATTGGTGACAAGATTCACTATGATGATCCTAAGACTATGGAAGAATCAATAAGAAGGGATAAATTCTTATATGAATAGCAAAGGGAAAAGCCTACCTTTCGGAAGGCTTGGGATGACCAGAGGAAGTTTAAGAAGGAACAGAGGCAAAAGGGAAACAAACCTCCCTTTTTCAGAAATAGTCCTTAAGGACATCTATCATTTAAAGAGTTGAGAACAACTGAAGTGGGTGAACAAAGACAGAGATAGATGTCCATTCAGTGTTGGGGTTGTAAAGGGAACCACAAATACAGAGATTGTCCCCATAAAAATGGCAAAGCGAGAACTGTCCATAATGTTCAAAAAGATGAAATAGTGGAGGACATGGGAAGTAGAATGCCAAGGATCTATGCAGTCTTGGACAAAAAGAAAGATGAATTTCAATCGCACATGATTGAAGTGGAAGTTATGATTAACAACCGACCATTTATTATTTTAATTGCTTCAGGGGCTAGCCATAGTTATGTAGATCCTAGGGTGGTGGAAAGTTTGCATTTATCAAGAAGCAAACATGAAAAGTCTTGGTTAGTGTAGTTGGCTACAAGAACCAAGAGAAAAGTCACTGAGTTGGTTAAGTCATGTCCTATGGACATGAAAGGATTGAGCACTAAGGATGAATTGAATATTCTGCCTTTAGGCTCTTATGACTGCTTAATTGGGATGGACTGGTTGGACCAGTACCATGCCCTTCTGGACTATCATAAAAAGAAGTTTACATTCCTGGATGAGTAAGGGAATCAGAAAACAGTCCAAAGGATTCCCAGAGCTGTGGTGGTTAGAGAAATCT
The DNA here is from genome assembly GCA_009831015.1 of Picea engelmannii. Lineage (NCBI taxonomy): Eukaryota > Viridiplantae > Streptophyta > Pinopsida > Pinales > Pinaceae > Picea > Picea engelmannii. The sequence goes on along the minus strand of ML777906.1, from coordinate 858,082 downwards.
CAGCAATGCAGCTGAATAAGTGCTACAGAAAAGGTTGTCAATTATTTGTAGCCTGTGTGGAAGAAGCATCTAGAGATAAAGTCCCAAAGATTGGAGACCATGAAGTACTTATAGAATTTGAAAGATGCCCAGGATAGGCAGAAAAGTTATGCTGATAAGAATAGAACCCACAAAGAATTCAAAGTGGGTGATCATGTTTTCCTGAAAGTGAAAACTAACAGGAGTTCCCTGAAGCTGGGAAGTTGCGCCAAGTTGGCAGCCAGATTTTGTTGGCCATTTGAAATTGTGGAAAGGATTGGGCCAATTGCATATAAGCTTGCATTACCTACATCTATGACTGTACATAATGTGCTTCATGTTTCATTGCTTAAGAAATATATACCTGATGCTAATCATGTTATCGATTGGAATGTGATTCAGGTGGAACCAGAAGGTGTCTTGCAAGTGCATCCTATGCGCATATTGGACAGGAAAAACAAACATCTTTGGAATCAAGCTATAGGGATTTTAAAGGTTCAATGGACTTGGTACGGTCTTGAGGACATGACATGGGAGCATGAATATGTTATGTGGCCAGAGTACCTGCATCTTTTTGAAAAGTTTCAAAAGCTTGCAGATGTAGTGTTAAGTTGCACTGAGGACAGTGTAGAAATAAGGGGAGGGGGATTGTAACGTCCCCAAGGCTGAGCCCTGTTGTAAATCATGTTTCTAAAATGAATTGTAATTATGTTTTACAGGCTGGTGAGACAATTTTATATAAGTTGGTGGGCTTATGTGATTGTTAGGCGAGAGAGCCTAAGTTTTGAAGGCCAAGAGCCTGCTTTTGTATATATAATCATGCAGAACATTAATAAAAATATAAACACCACTGCATGCAGACCGACCACAATGAATGAGTGATGGGGGACTAAGCTTCCACAGAGTGGGAAAGGGGTTAGGGGCTGGAAGGTGGGAAAAGGGGCTAAGTGTTGAGCCTAGGGGCTTAAGTCCTTTGGAATAATATTTTAATATTATTCGAAAAAGACCATGTGAAATATATGTTTTATCCTAAGTTCTTTTGGAATGACAAGTGACTTCCAAATGGAGAGGAACGCATGCAGTTTCATGGGTGACAAGTGTTGACTCAAGTGCATGCAGCTAAAAACTGTTGAATTGAACCGTGATGGGGGTTCCTCCTCCATTCCACCGTCAACCGTCTGAACGTGAGTCCAGTCTTACCTCTGCAAGATACCTTCTTGAAATTCTGAAACTGGGGAAGAGGTCTATGTTGATTCCTAAGGAAGCTGGTACATTCCTTGCCCGAATAGTTTGAGCCTGTGCATGGGATCTCTGTACACCTTGTGCAATCCTAAAACCAAAACTGTGAGTCTATTTCGAGATTGTTGAGCCTGTTTGGGAAGCCCGTGTCTGTTTTCCTAGTTGGATGTTGTGGCCACGTAGTGCTGGACTGCGCGTGGCTTACCAGCCAGTGTGAGTTTGTGCTTAGCATGTGTGCAACCTCTCTCTAGGTGAGGGAGGTGATTGTTGTTGGAAGAGGCAGGTTGTCAGGCCTTTGAACAACTCTCTCCAGATGAGAGAGTTTGCTAGGAAGTGGTTTCTTCCAGAGAGTGTCTAGCACCAACTTCGGGCTCTGAGACTTCCTGATCCAGCCTGTTTTCGAGACCCAATGGATTGTGTAGCACCAATGGATTGTGTAGCACCAATGGATTGTGCTTGTGAAGGTGTATACTCCCGGACAGAACAAGCATGTGGGGAATGAGAGTCCGGGAGTAGTGGGCGTAAGATGGCATCCTGGGAAGAATCCTTCCAGTCATTCTGTGTTGTTTTCTTTGTAACCTTAGCCTAGCCTAGGATTCCTTACCTTGGGGTGGAGCTTAGTCCCAGCTCGGGGGTGAACCACTGCTGAGCTTGATGAGCAGCATGGTCTAAGGCTGGGAGGTTCGTGGAAGGCCTGGACGTGGTTGGTGGAATTACCATCGTTTCAAAGATAAGTACCAGATGATGTTTTAATTGTGTTGCATGTTTGTGTATTTATATTTATCATGTATTCTGTTGTGCATATGAATGAAATTTAATTCCATGGATTATTTATGTCAGCAGTAATTTTGTGCTGAGTCTGAGTTTAAATGTGTTTAACCTGTTTTAAATCCATGTTATTAATTAAGCATAAATTGAAGTTGTTTCGCAAAGTAGCGTCTGCCTAGCCAGTGGGTTGGATGATGGCTGGGGGAGGGTTACAATTTGGGCCTAGTACTTTCGTTACCTTTCCAACCCCATTTTCAAGAACCAAAACATAACCGAGACTTGGTAGTTAGGATTAATTGCCTGGTGTAAAGGAAAAGAAACCAACTCCATGTCCATATGAATGAGAACTAGTTAAAGTTCCTAAGATAAATCCCTTAAGTGAAACTGTGCATGGGTGTGGAGCTATGTGTTAAATTATAACGAGCTATAACATGTATTATAAAACTACCCTTTCATGCGTTACCTATGTGTATTTGGGTAAAGATTAAAGGCAGAACGGAGCATGCTAAAGACCTCGATAATTCCCATTATAACCTTTCTTCTCATGATGTAGATAGGATATCTGGTGGAAAGAAGAAGTCTAGAGGTTTATAACAAGGTTTTGATTTATACAATTAGCAAGGTTTTATTACAAAAATGTCTTAATCAAGTCGAAAACAGAGTCGCATAACTAAGAGTTTCTCTTTCTTCTCCCAAGAAAATTTTATAAACAAAATATTTTTTTGTGACAAATTGAGGTTCATTACATTACACACATAGAAAGTTTACTCAGCGAATACAATTAAATTGTAAGGGTTTATCCTACAATTTATCCCAGTCTATCAGTAATTTAATCAACCGAAATAATTCATCCAGAATTGAAATTAGATGTATTCTATCAACAATTTAAATTCAAAACAACATTTGATTAGAGAAAGAGTAGGAGGACATATATGAGTAAAATACTGAACACCAAATGGAACAGCCAAGTTCGTCCCAACCTTAGAATGGAACAACCAGTCTACTTGATCCGTTCACCCCCTAGCCTAACCATGAATCCATGAGGGCGAACTCCAGAACTCTTCCTCAGCTACAGTCCTTCTTTAGTTTCAGAAAAATTCTTCTTACTTCACACTCAGAAAAACAATTCTCCTAAAAACAATTGATCTTCCTTTTCCTAGCATATTGGGTAGCGTTTTTCCTCCTCCCATATGCTATATATCCAAAACCAATTGTGCCTAGGTCTTTTTCCCCTTATAAATTTTCGTAGATTTGCAAATCCCTGATTTTCAGGGGCTGCCAATGGCCAAATTCTTGATTTTCCACTTGTCACATTCAACCCTAAGGTAGTTCCAACATGTTCCCCTCTCATGGAGTCATGGTTAGCTGATTTTAACCTGGTTGTTCCATTTGTCCATCAATAATAAATATAAAATATTTTGTTTCATACAAGTGTCATGGTCAAATAGTTAGTTGGGTTAGATCAGATCTGTACCCAATAGTCATAATCATCAATTACAATTAACTAAATTTAGAATTTGGAATTGCCATAAATGGCAATAATTTTCCAATTTTGAATTTACCAAAAATGGAAATAATTTCCTAAGCAATTTCAGACATAGAAATAATTTACTTTTGGGGGGATGTTACATTGACCCTTCATTTTTACAAGGCAATTATTAGCCTTTATGCAAAACAGGTAGGTGTTTGTATGAAACTTCCAATATAAGGCTATTTGTAGGTATATAATCACAAATTACACCTTAATAAAGTTGAACCACTCAATTTGGATCAACATGGAGACTATTCTGTGCATTTTACTCTAATGTCATTTTGACTTCAGATTGACAAGTAATCTGAAATCTAGGTGCATGAAAACAACCTATCATGTTCTTAAATAGCACTTTATATGACATTGGTAAATTTTCCATATACAAAAATCCATATTAAAACTTATTAAACAATTTTTGGAGCTACATAGAAGCTTGGGAGTGAATTTTAATATGGTCACTTAGTATAGTTGCGACCTTCCAAATTACAAGGAAAACGTTTCCTCTTCTGCACAACAACCCTTTTTAAACTTCAAATTGCAAACTTAACAACATGAATAGGTATAATATGATAAACAACACCCCCAAAAAATTTCACAACTCAAATATAAGGTATAATAAAACCTTCTCTTACGTTTTACAAACTGGTTGGGCATTTCAAGGGTTTTACTAGCCATCTCTTGTCTATTTTTGCACAACATAGTATTTTATGACTAAAAATTCAAAACTAAGTATATAGGCTTATGAAAAATGAATTAAAAAATCAAACAGTTTGAACAACTAAAATTGAATGCGTTTTGAGACCTAGGCATTCATTTTAGTGTAGCTTGGCATGCATTTTGTACCAGGGAAAAATTTATGCCAACGCAAAATTTCCTCTCTTTGTTCTGGAAGAAAATTTTTGGTCTTTTTGTAGGGAAAAGGGTTTTAAGTTTCAAATTGCACAAACAAAGGTATAGAAAGATGTACTATTTTTCTACAACCCTGTAACTTTTAATATTTCATGTAATATTGACCTCTTTATTCTATTGCAGAAATTAGAGTTAAGATTTATGCCATTTTCTATGTATAATTGGTTGGTTAGAATTCATTGACCTTGATTTATCTCATAACCCACCATCCTCTGATTCATCAAAATATCATGAATCTTTGTGAATATAAATCATCCTTATTGGAGTGAAAATGCACTCCTAATAGTACAAACATGTTAAAAATATGTAATGATAAATTTACAACTTAAATATTAAATTATGGAGGATTATCCAACTTTGGGCATGCAATTTCCTATAGCCAACTTTAACAAATTGGCCATTTGGTTTTACAAGGGAATTTTTATCCTTTATGCACATTAGGTAGTTTTTTGTCTGGAATTGCCAATATAAGGCTATGCCAAAGTGTAAATTCACAAATTGCAACTTATTCAATTTGAACCACTCAATTTGGTTCAAAACTGAGACTAGAATGTGTGTTTTACTCTAAGGTAGTTTTGACTTAAATTTTCTATGAAATCCCAAATATATGTGCTTGAAATAAACCACTTCTCTTCTAAAATTTCACTTTAGATGACATAGGTAAATATATAATATAGATATATCCATCGTACAACTTATAAAAAACGTTTTATGTGTTGATATTATGGTAGCTTCGGGAGGTATGAACCTCTATTGTGACCTTTGACAAGATTAGAATGTTCCGGAAGGAAGCAAAGAAATGAAGGAAACCCTAGACAGGATGTCGGCTTCAGAAATATAATTAATATGAATTAATTAGTACCCAAAAGGAGAAGTCGGCCAAGGCAACCCTTCCAGAATTACTATAAATACAGGGTGCCAGTCTCTCATTATACACACTTCTCAGAATTTCAGAGAGCAGTTTCTGCGTACTGCAGTCCACCAGTTTTGTGCGCAAGTCCTAGGGAAGGTGTTGCGCTAGTTTTTGGGTGAGACTATCTGATAATCTTGGTTACTTCTTGCTTGGTGCATTAGCCTCTCTTGGCTATTGAATTTCTACCAGGATTCTTTTCTCTGTCAAGGTCAAGGTGCTCAGAGGGTGGCTTCGGCCTATGGTTGGGTGACAACGGTATTGTCAATGGTAAAACGAGCACAGTCCTTCATATTATAAGAAGTTATGGGCCCACACCTCCTTCATTCAATCTAAACGTTGGAATGAAACATAGCTGCTAGGATATTGAGCTCTCTGAGGAATTTCCGCTAGGGTTACTAGTAGAAGTAGCTTCCAAGACACTGCTGCTAGGGTTACTAGCAGGAGTAGTTGCAGAAACCCTAAATCTCATATCCAACACCTTATGATGGAGCATCTTGCTCAAAGAGAAGATATTCATATGCACCCTAACTCAGCGCACCTTTTGGCTCTCTCAGAAGATAGAAACAATGAAGTTGAAGTTTTGGATCAAGGCATGACCAGTTACCAGTCAACCAAAGAAATGAGTAAAACAATCAGTCTTATACACTACTCAACACTCACTGGAATGATTGAAGATGACATGTGGATAATCGATAGCGGAGATTCCAGCAACATGATGGGAGATCAATCCAGACTCTCAAATCTAAATGAGAAGAAGACGTCGTACAAGGTAGATCTTGGAGACAAAACCACTTACCCCGTGGAAGGATTTGGACAAGCCTCCATCAAAATTAAAATAGGTAACTATGTTCACTTAAGAAATGTTTTATATGTACCTAGTTTCGAAAATAATCTTGTATCCATATCCTGCCTAGAAGACAAAGGAAACAAAATAGCCTTTGTGGATGGAAAATTATTATCATGGCATAAAGACTCCAACATAGAGAATGCTAGGATTATCAGAAGTCATGAAGGAAATTTGTACAGACTACTAGAACAAAATGAAGAAGCTCTTGTACATGGTGAAGTCAACCCTAATGAACTTTGGCATAGAAGGTACGCTCATATTAATTATCAAGCAATACCCTTTCTCAAAAGAATGGTTGAAGGAATACTAGACTTGCAGTCTACACATGAAGGAATCTGCAAAGGATGTGCTCTTGGAAAGAATATCAAGAAACCATTCCCATGCAACAATAACAGATCTAAGGAGATTCTAGATCTGATACACATAGATGTTTGCGGTCTGATGCCAGTAAAATCTCTTGGAGGATATTCTTACTACGTAATCGTCATAGATGAATATTAAAGAAAGAATTGGTTATACATACTAAAGACAAAAGACAAAGTATTCAACAAGTTTCAAGACTTCAAGGCAGAGATAGAAAACCTCACGAATAAGAAGATCGAGATGCTAAGAACAGATAATGGTGGAGAATACACATCAAAGGAATTCATTGCATTATACAAATCGGCGGGGATTAGGAGGGAGTTGACTGTTCCTCATAACCCTCAACAAAATGGTGTATTGGAAAGAAAGAATAGATCTATTGAAGAAACCATAAAAGCCTTACTAAATGATCAAGGTCTATCCATGTTCTTATGGGAAGAAGCAACAATGATAGAAATATATGTTCACAATAGAATTGCTCATCATATATTGAAGGACATGACACTAGAAGAAGCCTTCTCAGGTAAGAAACCTAATGTGGAAAATCTAAAAATATTTGGATGCCCTATTTACTCTCACATTCCCAAGGACAAAAGGAATAAAATAGAACCCTCAGGAAAGAAGGGGATATTCGTAGGATACAGTGATTCATCCAAAGCCTATAGAATATATATTCCAGAACAACACAAGATCGAAGTCAGTAGAGATGTAACATTCAATGAAAAGATGACCTTCAAGAAATCCATAGAAGAAACTATTGAAGAAGAAGATATTGAATAACCTAATGAAGAAAACATAGAAAATGAAAATTACGAAAATGAACAACCTAATCATCCTATGGAGCCATGTGAAAACATTGATTTAGATATCCTACCTAAGACCAAGAAACAACCATCTTGGCTTGAAGCTACCTTACAAGACGCTGAAAGACTCAAGTTTCCATAAGGAACATTGGGAAAGAGTAAAATACCTAAAAGATTCTCAAGTTATGCAGCATACATGACAAAGCTTCTATATGAAGAACCTACCACATTTGAAGAAGTCGTTCAAAAGGGACAATGGAAAGAAGCTATGACAGAAGAATATTAGTCCATTATGAAGAATGAAGTATGGGAAATCGTATCGATACCTAAAGAGAAATCAATGGTAACTTCAAAATGGGTATATAAGATCAAACATGCAGCAGATGAAAGCGTGGATAAATACAAGGCAAGATGCGTAGCTAGAGGGTTCTCCCAGAAGGAGGGATAAGATTATGACGAAACCTTTTCTCCAATGGCTAGATATACTTCCATCAGAGCTATTATATCTCTTGTCGCTTCCATGGGATGGAACCTACATCAGATGGATGTAAAGACAACTTTCCTCAATGGAGCAATTAAAGAAGAAGTATATATTGAAAAAACCCAAGGATTTGAGGTACATTCTAGAGACACTCATTTTTACAGATTGAAGAAATCCTTATATGGACTCAAGAAAGCTCCAAGATCTTGGTATGCCAGAATGGACAGCTATTTAACAAGACTTGGTTTCTTCAAGATTCATGCAGATCAAAACCTCTATTACAAAGTTGTGGACAATGCACCTGTAATTATACTACTATATGTTGATGATCTATTCATAACAAGTGAAGAGTCTCTCATCATCTAGTGCAAGAAGGAACTAGCTTCTGAATTCGATATGAAAGATCTAGGTCCACTACATTACTACTTGGGACTAGAAGTATGGCAAAAGCGTGGTGAAGTATTCCTTGGAAAAGGAAAGTACACAATAAAGATCCTTCAAAAGTTTAGAATGATGGATTGTAAGTCCATGGAAACTTCGATGATACAGATATAAGAAAAGTAAAGGATCCATATTCTGATCCAATAGATCCATCTCTATACCGACAACTAATTGGGTCATTGATGTATTTGGTAAATACTTGACCAAACATTTGTTTTGTCATGAATACACTAAGCCAGTTCCAGGTGGAACCGAGACATGAGCATTGGATAGATGAAAAACATGTATTAAGATATATTCATGGAACAATAAACTATGGCTTGAGATATACTGCATCCAACGATATACAACTTCATGGATTCACAGACTCAGATTGGGAAGGAAGTGCAGAAGACAGAAAGAGCACTTCAGGAATGTGTTTCATCTTGGGCTCCGCTATGATATCTTGGGGCAGTAGGAAACAGAGTTATGTCACACTCAACATAGCAGAAGTGGAGTATATCACAGCATGCACAGAAGCAATATGGATAAGGAAGTTAATCTTCGACTTATTTGATCATATTCTAGAATCGACCATAATACATTGTGATAATCAGAGTTGTATAAGATTATCAGAACATCCCGTGTTTCATGAAAGGTCGAAACACATTGAGATCAAATACTACTTTATTCGAGATAAAGTTCAAGAAGGAGAGGTAAAGCTTGAGTATATCCCCACAGATGAGATCACAATAGACATCCTGACAAAGCCTCTATCCAGAATACAATTTGCATATTTCCGAGAGAAGATGGGGATCNATAGAACATTCAACATCATTCACACATATGAGATACACAGAGACATATATTTCCTCAGGAAACCCATAAAGGGTAAAAACCTCTTCTTCTTTATATGATAAGTAATATGTACATTCTTTACATTATCATACATATGAGCACCAAATCATAATGAGGCTACAACCTCTATTTTTCAAGCTGCTACCTGCTGAGAGCACCAACTCTCTGGATTCTCTAGCACCAACTAGAAGCAAGCACCAACTCCCTGGTTTCTCTAGCACCCACTAGAAGGAATCACCCACTCCGTAAGTGTTCCAACACCAACAATATGGAAGAACCAACTTCCAGTCACATAGGCACCAACCTGTATAACAGTGAACAACAGTTCTCCCTTGCACCACCTTGCCACCCTGGTTTCTCTAGCTGCAACCAGATGGAAGCTGCAACTCCCTTTGTTCAAGCACCCACTTGAACCTATGAGGACAAAAGTCCTCCCTAGAACCTCGCTACAACCCTGAAATATCAATATTTGCTATTAATACTTATTAAAGTGATATAAAGTTCTTCAATGGCTTATTGGTCTCATCACTGTTCTGCTACACTACGCTACTATGTCTGCATCAGTGTCCTTCGCACACTCCTTGCGCTTCTATTATTTTGCCTTTTATGCTCTCTGCACCATGTCCCTTCAATGCACCATTCCCCTTCTATACATTTCTATTGCTGCACTCTTCCTCCTTCACACCTCAATCACACTCAACAACTTCGCCTTTCTTCTTTTTTCAACATTCGTATAATCTCTGTGCACATTGTGCAAGCAACATCCTTCTTGCTCTTGCATCCTCTCTACCCCAATCTCCTCCACATCGGGGTGTTTTCACCACTTCACTCTTCCACAACTATCCCATCTCCTATGTGCCATGTCGTCTCTCTTTGTTCTACATCTCCTACTCATTGTCAGTTCTCTTCCTGATCATCATGGTAACTCTTCATCTTCTCTGGCAGTTTCACCCATGCATCCATCATCATTGGCTGTTATCTCGATATTACTCAGCTTCTCTAGCAGTTGAGACTCTTCATCTTCTCTGTCATAGACGAGCTCATCCTCTGGAAGAAACCATCATTTGTTTCTAGCAGTTACACTGTGAAGTGCAACAGTGGCCCTCCAATCTTATTCAAATTCATATACACTGTTGAGTTGACTTCATTGAATCTTGCGTTCATTTCTCCATCTCTCACTTCAGCATTTCAGTAATCCTATTGTGTGGCATATCGACTCTCCAAGTCACGATCTCCGAAACTCTTAAAAAGGAGCTTGTTGCTTCAAGATTTTCTCTACATCTCTTCGACCATGTGACTACGAGAGGTGACTGAGCGCTTATCCATATAGTGCTTTCATGATTTCTCTTTTCAGCACTTCGGTGTTCCTGTGGCGATGAGTTCTTGATGCTCCATGTCCCAGTATCTGAAGCTCCGAAATGGAGCTTGGTTGAACTAGCTCCGATCATTTCATCATTTCGCATTTCGGCCTTTCCTGATTCTTGCGATGAAGAGTCTCGTCACTTTACTCTTCCAAATCCCAGTATCCGAAGCTATGAAATGGAGTCGGATCAACGGTCCACACCCTAGGTGATTCGACGATCCAGATCTCTTCCTGATTTCACACATCGCGATTTCGACATTCTTGACATGAGAGTTCTTGACAACTCCACCTTTGGGTCTGTGAAACTCTGAAATGTAGTCAGCTCAACTTTTCATCTTTTCACACTTCGCAACTTTGGGATTCCTGTCGTGAGAGTCCTTGACATATCCAACTCCCGGTATCCGAACCTCCAGTATGGAGTCTTTGACATTTCAAGATTTTTCATTTCACGACTTCGGGTTTCGCGACTTCGAGACTCCTGTAGTAAGAGTTCTTGACATCCCCAACTCCTGTTATTCGAAATCGTCCTCCTTCTTCTGGGATTTCGGTGTTTCACATTTTGTGATTCTGGAACTCCTGATGATGAAGAGTTTTGACTCCTCGAACTCCCGGTACCCGAAATTTTCGTCCTTCTTTTGGGATTTCGGCATTTCACATTTCATGATTACGGGACTCTTGATGATGAAGAGTATTGACTCGTCCAACTCTCGGTATCCGAAACTCTGAAATGGATTTATTTCCTGGTCTGCGAAACTCTTCGTTTATGTGCCTATTTCGGGATTTTGGGATTCCGGATTTTGCAACTCTGGGACTCCTGTGTTGAAGAGTCTCAAATCTTGACTTCTCAATCTCCCGATATCCGAAACTCTGAAATGGATTTTACGCTTATGATCTTTCCATGCCATTATCCATGCACTATTGATCTTCCTTGCCTGCATGTTTTCCATCAAATGAAGAAGCACACTCTTGCACTCTGCGTGCACCATTGCACTTTCTCTTCTGAGCTTACGTTGTCCCTGTTTTTCCATCGCTGCATACTCTGATCTTGCCATCAATGAAAAGCACACCTTCCTGATAAACATGCCAACAATCTCCCCCTTTTGCATTGATGGCAACCCTGAATGACTGCGCTAATCTGTTTGGACCTCCAACTGTAGCATCCAGTCCGGACCACTCCTTTTCTCCCCCTTTGACATCAATGTCAAAGAAAACATTCTCCCCCTGAGTTGTTGTAGAATTTTTATGAGGTATCAAATATTCAATCAATACAAAACTCCCCCGAACAGGATGAACTCTCTTAGGTGTGAGACAGGATGACACCCAACTTCTGTCGGAGATATTCAAATGGTGTCTTGGCTAGGGGTTTAGTAAATATGTCTGCAATTTATTCTGTGGTTGGAATGTAATGGACCTTAACAACCTGATTGGTGACCTTCTCTCTCAGAAAATGGTATTTTATGGGAATATGCTTGGTCTTGGAGTGGAATATAGGATTCTTAGACACACTGATGGCACTAGTGTTATCACAATGACTTGGGATCGGTGCAACGTACTTTACCTCCAAGTCTGCAAGTGTCTGAATCATCCATAATACCTGAGTGAAATACGTAGCAACAGTAATGTACTCTGCCTCTGTAGTTGATAAATAAATGGAACCTTTCTTTTTACTAAGCCATGTTACTAATGAGACACCCAGGAAGAATGCTCCTCCACTGGTGCTTTTTCTCTCATCAACATAGTTTTCCCAATTTTCATCTAAATCAATAGTTAATTGAAAATTCTGATTTATGGGATACCACAGACCATAAGTCATTGTTTCTTTCAAATACCTGAATATCCTTTTGATGGCTAGAAAATGACTCTATTTAGGTGAAGACTGATATCTTCCTACCATTCCAGCAGCATGCATTATGTCTGGATGAGATGTTGTGATGTACAACAGGATTCCTATCATTGACCTATATGAACTTTGATCAACATTAGGTGAGTCATCATCCTTGCTTAATTTGCATCCAGTAACCATAGGTGTACCCACAGGTTTAGAATCTTCCATTTGAAACCTTTTCAACATTTCTCTTAGATATGTTTCTTGAGAAATGAACATCCCTTCAGACCTCTGAGTAATTTGCAGACCAAGAAAAAATGACAGTTCACCTATCATAGACATTTCAAACTCAGACTCCATGGCAGAAGCAAACCATTTTACCAATGAATCCTTATTACATCTGAAGATGATGTCATCTACATAGACCAACACAATGAGAAAATCATCACCCTCAGTTTTGATATATAGATTGTTGTCAACTATTCCTCTCTTGAACCCTTTGTCTTTGAGATACGTATCCAGTCTGTGATACCAGGCATGAAGAGCTTGTTTTAACCCATATAAAGATTTATTCAGTTTGCATACTAAGTCAAGGTTATCAGATAGTTTGAAACCCTCTCGTTGTTCCATATAGACTTCTTCATTTAAATCTCCATTTAGAAAAGATGACTTGACATCCATTTGATAGACTTTAAACCTTTTATGGCAATCATAGGAAAGAAATATTCTGATAGCTTTTAACCTTGCTACGGGCGCAAATGTTTCATAAAAATCCAGTCCTTCTATTTGAGCATAGCCTTTACAGACCAATCTTTCTTTGTTCCTGACAACTTGTCCCTGCTCATTCAACATATCCTTAAAGATACATTTGGAACCAATGATATTTTTACCTTTCGGTCTATGAACCATCTCCCACATATTGTTTTTCTCAATCTGATCAAGTTCATCATTCATTGCTTTAACCCAAAGGTCATCTTTCCTAGCTTCATTAAAGTTCTTGGATTTCAGCATGGATATGAAAGCTATATGTGATTGTTCGATGTTTTTTATTAGCTTTCTCCTGGTTCGTACACCTTTGTCTTTTTCACCAATTATTTGACTTGCAGGATGATTCTTTTGAGTGATTTTGGAGGAGGAATTTGAAGTTGTCTTCTGATTTGAGTATGTCTGAGTATCTGTGTCTTCATCTGATTCATAGTCTTCATTTTATGATTCTTGGACCTGTTCATCTTCAGCTTTAGTTGTGTCTTCTATAGAAGACTCATTACTATACACCTCTCTTGCTGGGATTCCCTCATCAACTTTTACATCAATACAATCAACCATTTTATGCAGCCTCTTATTATAGCATCTGTATCCTTTGTTGTTTGTAGCATACCCTAAGAAGATACCTTCATTAGTCCTGTCATCATATTTGCCAAGGTTCTCATCATTATTCTTTATGTAACATTTACTCCCAAAGACTTTGAAGTGTTTAATTGAAGCAGATCTCCCATACCATAGTTCATAAGGTGTCTTGTCACTTTGTGGTCTGAGGTGGGCTTTGTTGAGAACATGGACTATTGTGTGTATTGATTCTACCCAGTAGGTTTGACCAATGTTATTCTCATTCATCATTGACCTGGCCATTTCCTGCACTGTTCTGTTTTTCCTCTCAACTACTCCATTTTGTTGTGGAGTTCTTAGGATGGTGTATTCTCTCTTGATCCCGTGCTTATCACATAATTCCTTGAAGTCACTTGACATAAACTCTCCTCCTCGGTCTGATCTTACTCCCTTTAACCTCTTGCCTGTTTGAGTCTCAGTTAAAGCCTTAAATATTTTAAACGTCTCAAAAGCTTCATATTTTTCCTTGAGAAAGGCAACCCAAGTAAGTATGGAGTAATCATCAATAATCAGCATGAAGTAGTTTTCTTTCCCTGTGCCTTCTTGTCTTGAAGGTCCACATAAATCCATATGAACTAGTTGGAGTGGATTCTCTGTTGAAGTAAATCTCTTGGACTTAAACTATGTCCTAGTTAGCTTTCCTACTTGGCAAGGTTTACACATTGAATCTTGGGGCTTGATATTCTAGGAAGATCTTTTACTGCCTCATGATTTTTGAGTTTGATTAAGTGGTCAAAGTTTAGATGTCCAAGTCTCCTATGCTATAACCAAATTTCATCATGTTTTCTTAGATGACACTCTTCTCTATTTTCTTTCAGCACATATACATTATTTTATGTCCTTAGGCCTTTGGCCACCACTTGTCCTGAGTTTACAAACTTTATCTTGCAATCCTTGGACATGAACACCACTTCACATATTCTATCACACATTTGAATTACACTAAGCAGATTATGTTTCATTCCATCTACAAGTAGAACATCTTGGGCTTTTCCTTTTCCATTACTTAAACTCACCATCCCTTTACCCTTTATTTTACCTGGAGAATCATTTCCAAAGGTTACGTTTCTTGATTTGCTTTCACTTAGAGATAAAAACTTACCTTTGTCTCCCATCATATGTTTGGAGAATACACTATCTATATACCAAGGGTTCATTTTTCTTTGATATGACAACACTAATCCAAACTTGTCACTTTCTTTCTTCTTCCAAACCTTGACATTTTCAGTAGGGGAATTCAAATTTAGTTCATAGTTCCTTAATCGATAGTCAACATATTTATGTCCATAGTTATCATAGATTTAGCATTTAATCTCATTGTTCAATAGGTCAAAATTATTGTTGCAGCGTTGTCTACTCATTGACTGTTGATTATTTCTTGACCTCCTTAGTTGTATGTCTCTAGACTTAATTTGGCAATTTGCAACCTATGAAGGTTGGTTACTTGGCTGTATCATTCTTTGTTGTGGAAAGTATTTATTCATTCGAAATCTTAATTGCTCATGTCTAAGTCTTAAGGAACAATTTACAGCTTTGTGACCAAAGTTAGAACAGTAGAAACAATAGCCATAGAAAAATTCTTTATACCTAGAAAATGGTTGTCTTATTTCAGCAAATCAATTTCTCCCATGTTGATGATGTCTTTCAACAGGGAGCACATTATTTCTTCGTTCTACAGATTCAGTCCTCGCACCTTTTTCTTTACTCGTCCTGGGAGGTTGATTGTCTTCCTTTGTTTCTGCAGGTTTTTTGTTGTCATTGGTTTTAGATTTGACAAACTTGATGGGTTCTTCATTTCTTGGCTTATCACTACTTGATCCCTCTTCATAACCCAAACCAGTTTTCAGCTTTGGATTCCTTTGTTGATTCAGAATGGTGGCTAATCCTTCTGAGGCTTTGATACTTGATAGATTGTGATTATACAAGGCTTGAAACTTCTCCATCTCTTTCCTAGTTTTCACTACTTCTTGTTCTAAGGCTTCACATCTTGCCTTCTTTTATGATAACTGTCGTTTCAGAATGTCTTCGATTTTCTTTGCCTCTTCTAATTACACTTTTAGTAGGACAAGGTCTTCGTCAGGTTCTTTACTGTCTTTCTCGAACTGTATCAACAATTGTCTTTGCTTTCTGTTCTTAATTCTTAGTCTGTCAATCTCTTCCATTGCACTGATCAGTTCTCCTTCCATGTCAACCATAGATTCTTCTTCATTAGCATCACTTCCTGTGATTATATTATCATAATCCTCTTTGGCCATAAGTATGAAGTCATTTAGTTTATCTTCAATAGTGGAGTCATTGTCTTCATCATCTGAAGGATCATCATCATTGTTGACACAAAGACTTTTCTTCTTAAAGTTATTCTCTTTAAAGAAATTTCGATGTTTGTGCTTCTCCTCATCATCACATGTATGATCCTTTTTTTTGTGGGGACATTTGTTTTCAAAATGACCTATCCTACCACAGTTGAAACATTTGAAAGGATGTTTACCTTTGTATTTTCCTGATCCCTTCTTCAGTCTCTTCACAAATTTTGCTTCAATTTCATCAGGCTCTGAATCCTCATTCTCGTCTGCCTTAAATGATGCTTCTATGGAGGTGGGTTTATCTTTAACTATTCTCATTTCATATGCCGTCAATGTTCCTAGAAGTTGATCAAACTCCAAGTTTTTTAGATCATTGAGTTCTTCAATAGCAGAGATCTTCGGGTTGAACCTATCTAGTAGAGATCTCAAAATTTTCTGAACTAAAGAAGGTTCCTCAATTTTCTCACGAAGTTCTTTCATTGCATTTACCTTTTCTTCTACTCTCAGAAAGTATTTTCCAACAGTTTCATCTTCCTTCATCTTCAGTTGTTCAAATTATATTCTGTATGTTTGAAGCTTGGCGTCCTTTACCTTCTCATTACCTTCATAACTGCTAATGAGTTTGCCCCACATTTCTTTGGCGGTTCCTTGGTGCATAACTTTTATGAATTATGCTTCTGCAAGCCCACTTAAGATCGCATTCATAGCCTTAGCGTTGAAGCTAAATTCTAGCTTGTCATCCTTATTAGCTAGTACAATTGTCTTTACATAACCAATATCTACCACATCCCAGACATCTACACCCAAAGCCATTATGTAGGTTCTCATTCTAACTTTACAGAAGGCAAAGTTTGTTCCATTGAACAGAGGGGCCTTATTGGTTTAATTTCCTTCATGGCTTGACATGTTTAAGCTCTAGGATCTACCCTTAGATAAAAGGGGCTGGCTCTGATACCAATTTTTGGACAACTGAGAGGGGGGGGTTGAATCAGTTGTAACCTTGCTTAAACAATTATACTTATTTTAAACTCTTTCCATATCACTCAGTGACAATCACAATAATGCAGGGAATTAAGAAATAGACCATTCAACATCATTCACACATATGAGATACACAAAGACAGATATTTCCTGAGGAAACCCATAAAGGGTAAAAACCTCTTCTTCTTTATATGATAATTAATCTATACATTCTTTCATTATCATACATATGAGAACCAACTCATAATGAGGCTACAACCTCTGTTTTTCAAGATGCTACTTGTTGAGAGCACCAACTCTCTGGATTCTCTAGCACCAACTAGAAGGAAGCACCAACTCCCTAGTTTCTCTAGCACCCACTAGAAGGAAGCACCCACTCCCTAAGTGTTCCAACATCAACTGGATGGAAGCACCAACTTCAAGTCACACAGGCACCAACTTGTATAACAGTGAACACAAGTTCTCCCTTGCACCACCCTGCCACCCTAGTTTCTCTAGCTGCAACCAAATGGAAGCTACAACACCCTTTGTTCAAGCACCGAATTGAACCTCTGAGGACAATAGTCCTCCCTAGCACCTCCCTAGCACCCTGAAATATCAATATTTTCTATTAAGACTTATTACAGTGATATAAAGTTCTTCAATGGCTTACCGGTCTCATCATTGTTCTGCTACAATGTGCTACTCTGTTTGCATCAATGTCTTCTGCACACTCCTTGTGCTTTCTGTTCTTTTGTCATTTATTCTCTCTGTGCCATGTCCCTTCAATGCACCCTTCCCCTTCTGTACACTTTTGTTATTGCGCTCTTCCTCCTTCTTCACACCTCAATCACACTCAATAGCTCGACCTTTCTTCTTTGTTCAACATTCTTATAGTCTCTGTGCACCTTGTGCATGCAAACTCCTTCTTTCTCTTGCATCCTCTCTACCCCAATCTCCTCCACATTGGGGTGTTTTCACCACTTCACTCTTCCACAGCTATCCCATCTCTTGTGTGCCACGTCGTCTCTCTTTGTTCTGCATCTCCTGCTCATTATCAGTTCTCTACCTGATCATCATGGTAACTCTTCAGCTTCTCTAGCGGTTTCACCCATGCATCCATCATCATTGGGTGTTATATCAAGATTCCTTAGCTTCTCTGGTAGTTGAGACTCTTTGTCTTCTCTATCATAGACGAGCTCATCCTCTGGAAGAAATCATCATTTGTTTCTAGCAGTTACACTGTGAAGTGCAACAGTGGCCCTCCGATCTTATTCAAATTCATATGCACCGTTGAGTTGACTTCATTGAATCTTGCGTTCATTTCACCATTTCACACTTTGGCATTTTGGCAATCCTGTTGTGTGGCATCTTGACTCTCCAAGTCGCGATCTCCGAAACTCTGAAAAAAGATCTTGCCGCTTCAAGATTTTCTCTACAACTCTTCGACCATGTGACTACGAGAGGTGACCAAGCACTTATCCATATAGTGCTTTCATGATTTCACTTTTCAGAACTTCAACGTTCCTATGGCGATGAGTTCTTGATGCTCCATGTCCCAGTATCCGAAGCTCCGAAATGGAGCTTGGTTGCACTAGCTCCGATCATTTCGGCATTTCGCATTTTGGCCTTTCGCGATTCTTGTGATGAAGAGTCTCGTCACTTGACTCTTCCAACTCCCGGTATTTGAAGCTCCGAAATGGAGTCGGATCAACGGTCCACACCGTAGGTGATTCGATGGTCCAGATCTCTTCATGATTTCTCACATCGTGATTTCGAAATTCTTGACATGAGAGTTCTTGACAACTCCACCTCCCGGTCTGCAAAACTCTGAAATGGAGTCAGCTCAACTTTTCATCTTTTCACACTTCGCAACTTCGGGATTCCTGTCGTGAGAGTCATTGATGTCTCCAACTCTCAGTATTTGAACCTTCGGTATGGAGTCTTTGACATTTCATGATTTCTCATTTTGTGACTTCGGGTTTCGAGAATTCGGGACTCCTGTAGTAAGAGTTCTTGACATCCCCAATTCCCAATATCTGAAATCGTCCTCCTTCTTCCAGGATTTTGATGTTTCGCATTTCGCGTTTCCGGGACTCCTGATGATGAAGAGTCTTAATTCTTCCAACTCCCAGTACCCGAAATTGTCCTCCTTCTTCCGGGATTTCAGCGTTTCGCATTTCGTGATTCCAAGACTCTTAATGATGAAGAGTCTTGACTCTTCCAACTCCCGGTATCTGAAACTCCGAAATGGAGTTATTTCCCGGCCTGCGAAACTCTTCGTTTATGTGCCTATTTTGGGATTTAGGGATTCCAGATTTCACAACTCCAGGACTCCTGTGTTGAAGAGTCTCAACTCTTGAATTCTCAATCTCCTGGTATTCGAAACTCTGAAATGAAGTTTACGCTTCTGATCTTTCCATGCCATTATCCCTGTGTTGTTGATCTTCGTTGCCTGCCTTTTTCCCATCAAATGAAAAAGCACACTCTGGCACTCTGCTTGCACCATTGCACTTTCTCTTCTTAGCTTACGTTGTCCCTATTTTTCCATCGCTGCATACTCTAATATTGCCATCAATGACAAGCACACCTGCCTGATAAACATGCCAACAATAACTCCCTTATCTGAAAGGGAAGAAATGAATCTCCATGTTGGGAGGCATCACTAAAAATATTATTGAAGACATTTATATTTCAATATTGAAAAATAGTCCAGCTTGGACAGATTCTTTCTTGTTCGGAAAGTGGATTGAGATTTCTTACGGACAACGATCTCCCAATGTGGTTAACATGGGAAATGGTCCATATTGTTGATGTATCATAGACAACGACTTCCTATTGTGGTTAACACGGAGAGTGGTCTAGGGTAGTCTCTCTTCTTGAGGGTTACTCAAGAAGACTGGCCCGCCTCACCGGACAACGATCTCTCATTTTGGTTAACATGAGGAATGGTCTATTTTGGAGGTTGATATAAGATAGTATTTTCCTCTTGTGTTTAACAAGGGAAATGGTCCAGACAGTCATTCCTTAGGGTTTATACATTCTCTCTAGGGTTCACTTTGATTAGAGTAGGAGGAATGGTCCAGGCTCAGCAATCAAGGACATGCATTCCTTAGGGTTCATACATTCTCTCCAGAGTTCCACTTTGATTAGTGTAGGAAGAGTGGCCCAGGCTGGGGAATGGTCTAGGTTCAGAAGACAGGACAATTATTCTTCCTTGCTTGAGAAGAATAGTCCAGATATCTCATTGTTCTACTCTGAGGGAAGATATTCTTTCATATCTCACAGACGTGAGTGAAAGATTGTCCCAGATGATTCAGTTTATTTTAACAATATTTTTCTGTGCAGGTTGGCATCAGATGATTATTATTGAGACTGCATGTGTCCAGACAGTAGAGATATACTACTATGGTGGATTTGTTCCACTATTTGTGACTATGTGTCACAGTTTGAGTAGTTGCGTACTACCATGGATAAAAACAAGTTTGTTCTATCAATTGATATTGTACCAGTTTTCATAGGAGATTATCCAGTTGGATAATAATGACGATGCTCGTGATACTACCAATTGAATGGTATGTGTGTGCTCAAGACCATACCTCCCTAGCTAGGAGGGACTCTTGATAGTATGGTATCTTCAGGAGGTATGAACCTCTATTGTGACCTTTGAAAAGATTAGAATGTTCCGGAAGGAAGAAAATAAATGAAGGAAACCCTAGACAAGATGTCAGTTGCAAAGCCCCCAGGGGGGCAGCTCAATTGGCAAGTGTCGTGAAAATGAAGTTCCATGAGGTTTCGAGTTCAACTCCCCCCGAATTACAATGTGTGCTTCATATGGGGCCTCGTGGGCACACCTGGAGGTTATAGTGGTAGCAGTTGGATAACACGTCCATGTGTAACGCGAGCACGTGCCCAACTAGTTGTTGATTCCTCCAGACATTAAAAAAAAAAAAAAAGGATGTCGGTTGCAAAAATATAATTAATATGAATTAATTAGTACCCAAAAGTAGAAGTCGTCCCAGGAAAGCCTACCAAAATTACTATAAATACAAGTCACTAGTCTCTCATTATACACACTTCACAGAATTGCAGAGAGCAGATTCTACGCACTGCAGTCCAACAATTTTGTGTGCAAGTCCTGGGGAAGGTGTTGCACTAGTTTTTGGGTGAGACTATCTGATCATCATGGTTACTTATTGCTTGGTGCATTAGCCTCTCTTGGCTATTGAATTTCTACTAGGATTATTTTCTCTGTCAAGGTGAAGGTGCTCGGAGGGTGGCTTTGGCCTATGGTTGAGTGACAAGGGTATTGTTAATGGTAAAATGAGCACAATCCTTCATATTCTAACATTAGGTGCTACAGGGAAGCTTGGGAATGCATTTTAATTACATCACTTGGTACAGTTTTGTCCTTCCAATTTACAACGAAAAATTTCCATCTTTTGCAGAGCAACTGTTTTTAAAATTTCAATTGTAAAATTAACAACATGATCAAGTCCAATATTTGGATTATTGAGAGGGGGGTGAATCAATAATAGAGCAATTTAATCCTTTTTCACCATAAAATGCAATTATTATATCAATGTATCATTATCATCCAATAGTTGCAGAGTAAATAAACAATGAACAAATGAGCAATCACACACATACATAGTACACCAGTGTTTTACGTGGAGACCCAAAGCGGGAAAAAACCACATAATGATTTTTCTTATATGCATTTAAGAATTACATTCATTGGAAGCACCAACTTCCTTTGTTTTCTAGCGGCAACTAGAAGGAGGCTCCAACCCCCTGGTTTCTCAGGCTACAACCTCAGGGAAGCTCCAACTCCCCAATTCTCTGGCTACAACCAAAAGGAGGATACAAACTCCTATGTTCTCTGGATACAAATGGAAGGTGGCTACAAGCACTTGTCCTTGCCCCATCTAACTGCCCTGAAATATAAGTAGAATGATGGAACCAATGTCACACTATAAATGTGAGATATATTGTTGTAAACTTGTACCAATCGACCTGTAATCAACCTATACCAATAACCTGTGCCACCATGTACCATACAAAAACCTATACCTCAAACAAATGCATAAACTATGCACCAAACCTGTACAAATAACCTATCACATAACCTGTCCAAAATACCTGTAATCAACCTGTACCATAAACACGTGCATCAACCATGCACCAAACTGTACCTCAATATGTACCATCAACGAGTGCATCAAGAATGCACCAACTACACATCAAATATGAATCATCAAGATGTACCAACATCATCAACTATACACCTCATATATGTGCCAACTCATCAACTACCTGTCTCAACCATGTACCCAACATGTACCTCAACCAAAATCTCTCATCAATTTCATCATCCAAATCTGATCTGATCAAATTACCTCAAACACTATACCACAATTATGTACCTCAAACCATGTGCTAGAACCTCACTATTATGTAGCCTCAAGATAAACCAACAACTTCAACAACACATCACAACCAAAAGGCCAATACCCATATACCAAATAGAAACAACAAAATATCAATTGTATCCCTCAACAAATCTGATATATGCAACAATACTAAACATCCAATACCATCTCAAGAGATAAACTCTAGCTCACAAAACATACCTCAAACAAGATGTGCCATATCTCTCATAAATACACCCCAACCATGTTGTTGCCACGATTTTTTCCGTAGCACTTTTTCTGCCGCGATTTTTATGTGGCACTTTTTCTGTCGCGCTTTTTCTTTCGCGATTTTTCTTCCGTGATTTTTCTGCCACACTTTTTCTGCCGTAATTTTTCTGCCACAATTTTTCTGTCGCACTTTTTATGCCGCACTTTTTCTTACGCAGTTTTACTATCGCACATTTCCTGCCTCACTTTTCTCTATCAATAATACCTGCCCAAATAAGATTTCACAAAATAGATATTCAATGATATTCAATAGGTTCAAGTGTATTTAAATGAGAGATACATTCCTCTTATTTATACTGTTATTCACCATTAAATTTTTATTGTGTTAAATCAATATTGGAGAATCTAGCAGAACGCTAAACCGGTTTGGAAGCCTGATAAACTAGGAAAGGGGCTAAATATGACAGGAAAGGGCTAATTCTGGAAGGAGTGCTAACTGGATCACGCCTGATGCATCATGGATCGTGAGTTCTCAATATCAATAGTCAAGGATGATTTTTGGGGGCGAAGCTACGCAGGGTTTAATTTTGGAGAGCAGTCCTGAAATTTAAACTAAGGTTTTCTCTTGGGGTTACGTGGCATCACTAGGTGCATTTTGGGAGGAAAAGAGTGTTTCCTCAAACCACTTTCTCACACCCCCCAAAATTGGAAAAGTATAAAAGGACATTTTTTCATTTATTTTATTTGATTATTATTTGAATGTTGGACAGTTAGAACCTTGGTGCGACCACCATATTTCACTTGCAGCTCAATAGTACACCAACTACACGTCATTTCCGCTCGTTTCCAGGTATTTTTCATCACAACCATTGATCCCATCATAACCTCAGTAGCATAACAATATCTTGTGGCAAATGAAGAAGCCCTAATTGACCAAGACTTAGATGTTTTTTATGCCAAAATCACTATTTATCCTATCTCTATGTCCAGGAGAAACCTGTTCGATAAAGTAGGAAGATGTATATTGTTCCTTGAAGTAGTCTGGGCCACCATAGTTCCTTATGCTGTCGAAATTTCTTTCTCATTTTCTGAATTTATAGGTTGGTGCACCGAACAATATTCCCATGGAGAAAAAGTCATTGTGAACAAACGAGGGTCTGACGTCTTGTGTAGGGTAGAGAGTCTGTCAATTCGAGACTCCCGTGGTATAACATAGTCTTTTCTGCAATTTATGAACCTTTCAAGGAATATAAGTTGATTAGGGTATATAGAGAATCTCCATCAGAGGTCTAAGGTCTGTTTTTATAGACAATTATCAAACCTGGAATTTTTTCATAAGGTTTGTCTTTCCCGATGAATGTAAATATAATGATTATCGAATTCCAATGGGTCTTCTACCTACTGATTCAAGTTTTAGGTCTAGACAATGACAAATATGTGGTTGAAGTCATGCGTGGTTTCCTTTTAACATTTTTTAAGTCAGATTCTGATGTGTCAGTCTGTATCAGCTTTGATCAATTCCTAGCTAATAATATCCATAAACAGCTAGTGAATTTTTTCTCTCTAAGACATTTCAGATACTACACCTATCTGTTGATAATTTTCTTGGAAACCGATAAGAGAGAATTTCCTGTAGCAACATTTCTGTCAACTAATGTAAAAGGATTACATTACTTATCTTCATCAATAAAGTCATGTCCAAAGTTTAGAGTTTGATTTTCAATACCAGCCTACCTAGATTTTTGGATGACATAAGAAGCTATCTACATCCAAATCTAGAAAATAGAGTGGGGTATTGATTACTATTCATGCACTCAACAGTCATTTGATTTTATGGTTGTCATGAATCCCCTTACCTATTGCCCATTTTTTTTACTCCCAAAATATTTTCCCTTGAATTCATCAGGAAGAGAATCCTATCTGAGACAGAGCATTTCTTGAAATTGCACAAAGCCTCCAACCTCAAGTTCCCTTTTATCATTTTCCTGTTCATTGTCAAATACAGATCATGCTTATCTCATGTTCAAGAAAAGCTCAAACTGTTTGGTTTTGCACAGCTAGAAATAAGAAGGTATGATCCACACCAAATAATATCGAAGAGAATATTGATGAACAAACAGGGCCCTTATGAGCATGAACAGGTTGAGGGTTTTGATAAACTGGAAAATCTACAAGTCTGTTTTGGTATGGAAGTAATATTGCAACCAATTAAAACACAACAAGCAGAGGAAACCCTGCAACAAAGTCAAACACAATAAGATTCTAAGAAACTGATAATCAAAGTTCCTAAGATAAGTGTTTACAACAAGAGAAGCAATTTAGAGGCCATGGAATTCAGTAATCAATAGACTTCTCCTAATAAGATGGAAGTTTCAAAGCCATCATAGATTGTGGATTTAGGATAAGAAGATCCAAGAGAATACGTAAATCTAGATATGGTGGAAAGTGGTACTAGCATTGTAGAGGTTGAAAAGGAAAGTAAACTACAAAATGAAGGTAGCTCAAGAACCTTTAGCAGCAAGAAATACATCTTTGATAAAACATATGAGGAAGTTTATCAATCTAGAGAAGATTTGGAAAAACAGTATCCTGAGAAAGGAAACACAGCTCTGGGTGAGATGAGGGATTTAGTCCCTGAAGTGGAAAATATTTCTCAGCATTAGTATTCTATGTTCGCAGTAAGGGATGTTGAAAAGAGGACCTTTAACATTGCAGTTGCAGATGAAGACAAAGTCTTTCAAATAAATATAAGATATGATAACATAAGTGCTCCAGACAAGGTCAAATTCCATAAGCATACCATTGATATGTTGTATTTTGATTACTTGAGTTTAATCTTGAAGAATTCAAAACTATCATCTTATGAAATGAAATTGGAAGGACGGTTGAGGCAGGAAAAGTCATCTAGCAGATATTGGAAAACTCAAGTCAAGAGGTTGGAATCTGAAGGCCCCCAAGTGTTGAAATCCTCATTGGATGAGAAAGAAAAATTAATTCAAAGTTTGAAGAAGAAATTGAAAATGTTTTCTACAGAGAATCCAAAAACAAGATAACTGGTTTCTCTAGAACAGGAAAAGGAAACACTTCGCGAAGAGACATTGGACTCCAAGGATAGGGTGTTGTAGCTAGAATAAGAAAAGGTGAAATGGTCACAAGAGCAGACAAAATTTCTCAATAAGGCTGTAGTTGCATATCATGCTGCAAAAGTTCGGTCAAACACTAAAGGACTTGTCTAGGTTATGTCACAAGTTAGCTTGAAAGAAGGAGAAATCAAAGGGCTAAAAGGAAGCATAGATAAATTGAAGCAGGAGATGCAGGCAAATGATGAAAGGATAGCATAATTTCAAAAGGAGAATGAAGTCTTTCAAGAAAGAATAAACAAATTGACGATGAGGTTAAGAGGAAAAGGCATGTTGGAGGGGGCCAAACATATCATATGGGACTCTATAGTTGTTGAAGATGCCAAGTTCAGAGTATATTTTAATTTCATTAATGATAAAGACGATATAACCACCACAACCAAAAGTAGGTGCACTGTTGTGAATGAAACTTTAGCAAAGAAACCATCAGAATGGGCCCAAAATCCCATAAATCTACTCAATGTTGTTCCTACTTCAGACCTTCAGACTATTGGGGTTAAAGATAGAACTACATTGATTATCTGGGCCAGAAGGGTTATTTCTAAATGTAACATGTTGAAATCAGTCCAAACCAAGGAAACACAGATGGAACAGAGTGTACATGAGTTCAAGGATTTGTTCGAAGAATTGTTTACCAAAGGACTTCCACCATTTTGGGATGGCAAGGCAAAGTTGTATGATCAGGAAGAATACAATGCTCGTTTGAATCAGTGAAGAATGGTTCATTCCAAGTTCGAAACCCTGGAGGAAAATTTGAAAGGAGCTACATCAGTTGAGCATCTGATTACAGACTTTGAAATTTTGAATCAGTTCAAAGCAGTTAAGCTTGGATTGTCAGTCATGTCATATGATTCTTTCATTGACTGGGAAATTCTACTAAAGGAAATGACAGATTATGATATTCCTTCTAACTTGCAATGGAAAGAAATAATTAGGTCGGGTAAGACAAAATGTAGTTTTCTAGGGCCTAGTAAATGATGTCCAGATGTCACTAAAAATGGCAGATCATGTGTAAAACCAAAGAAGAACAAGTGGAAAATAAAGGGACTGAAGCACCAGAGGAGACAGAGTCTGGATCAAGAAACATTTTCTTGTTGATCACTGTAATCAGTTTCAAAAATGAAACCTTTGTTTGTGATCATTATAATCGGTTTCAAAACTGAAACGTTTCTTTGTAATCAGTTTCAAACCGAAGGAACTCAGCTTGTATAAATATTATGAGTTCCAAATGTATTAGGGGTTGGTATAAGTGCAAGGGAACGATTTTATCTATTTGGAACTTGAATGTAGTTTTCTGAAGCTGAATAGAATGCACATGAAAATGTCCTGAATTTTCCATGAAAATATTCTAATGGTGGTGGTCTAAGTTTCGTCTTCTTTCTTTGTATGTATTTCATGTGATATTGATTTCATTTTCATTGTCTTTTGTTTAAATTGGATAGTTAAAGGCCCAAAATTCATCTTTTGATGCTCTCGGATGAAGCAGTTTAAACTGTGTTAAGTTCAACTAAGTTAGAATTCATTTTATTTAATGCTCTAATGCAGTTATGTATTTTTCCTTTCTTCTTACAGTCTGCAAATTTCAATTTATAACTCAGATTCATCACCTCATTTAGCCTTTATCCTATGAACAGTTATATCGACCAGTCAATGCTTCCATTAATTTTCAAGAGTTTGACTCCATAGCCCTAAGTGTCCCTCCCCTTCCTTGCCAGCAAAATTATAAAAAACCCTTCAAAGCAACAAAAACTATCTAGTAACTTGTTAAATAGAACTCATCTATTAAATACCAAGTGACATGAGAGAGCCCTCTCTGAGATGAGCAAGATAGTGCCCAGATCTAAAGTGGTTTGAAGGTTACCTCTGTCATTTGTTTTATCTTCCAAACAAATTTAGAGAGTGCTAACATATACTTTCATGTAGCATCCTCAAGGGGTTATATTTTAACCATCTTAACCCACTTTCCTTATTTTAGGGTTAACCCACTTAATTAACCATCATCCACCATAGGTAATTTGGGAACTAAAACCAACCCTCTAAAAACCGCAGAAGAAGATCCCTGGAGAAAACAAAAAGGGGGATAAAACCCCATATACAGAAAATAGAAGAGGCACGAGCTCTAATTGTAGATTCATGCTAGGTAGTGTGTCTGCTAGATAACTACTTCCCACCCCAACCAAAATATTAATTATGAAGATCACATCATGGACTGTTAGAGTTCTCAATTATGTTTATAAACATAGAATTCTAATAAAAAGAATCACTCAAGAAAAATCATTTATAGTTATGATTCAAGAAACTAATTGTGATTTAGGATCGATGAAAAGAATTGCTCTGAAAGTTTGGTACGGATGTGAATCAAAAGTAATAGAAACTGAAGGTGCTTCAGGAGGATTATCCATCCTATGTGATCTATACTACCTAGATGTCAAGGCACACTATGCT
Source organism: Picea engelmannii (assembly GCA_009831015.1). Lineage (NCBI taxonomy): Eukaryota > Viridiplantae > Streptophyta > Pinopsida > Pinales > Pinaceae > Picea > Picea engelmannii. The sequence continues at coordinate 829,868 of ML777906.1, read as the reverse complement.
CGCCAACAAATTCTCATAGTAAAATTTGTCAGTGTTTCATGGAAACCTGGACAGGAGATCTAGCTAAAGCAAGTACAAACAAAGCTTATCAAGAAAGGAAGAGAGATTCAATATGGAATAATGAGAAAATATATTCACACTACTCCAATGAGATGATGATTGATACATAGATCATGATCAATATGATACAATGAATGATTGGAATACACTCATATATAGAGAAAGACATTCCATAATTAAGAAAAGAAATCAAGCAATTAGCTTTCCTTAGGAATGCATGCATGCATAATTGTAATGGTAAACATTGAAAGTCTAAAATAGAACTAGTCAAATAACTCCCACTGAACTAGTGTGTTGAAAATAGAATTTTCTCCAACACCCCCCCTGAACATCACTATGGAGTAAAAAATGAGTCCCAACTACTAGGTCATTTTATGTACTCATGTACAATGCAACTAATGAACACTAAATAAAAGTGAGGAAAGAGGGAAAACCATGTGGGAACAAAACCCCCCCTCAAAAGATAATGTATCAAAAGAAGAAAATGACAGCTGCGAGGCAATTGTGATCTTCACTGCAAGACGGTCCTGCAAAGTCTGAAACTTCTAGTCACTGAAAGTCTTCGTGAAGATGTAGAAATCTTTATGGATCTGGTGAAGTCCTTTGGAAACCTGTCGGCCCTTGTAGCTCTTGATCCCATGGACCCATATGCACCTAAACATATTCCTTTCTAGTGGACGTGGAACTAGATTCCAAGTTTGGTTCTATAGGAGTGAGTCATACTCCTTCTGCATGGCTTCTTTCCATAATGGGTTTCCCACAACCCTATTGTAGTTATGTGGATCATTATATTAAACCATATAGAAATGCATGGGCATCGCAGGTTCTGAAGCTGAAAGTACATGAGAAGGCTCCTCATGCTAAGATTGAGTCATGTTCAAATCCAATCGAGGTTGCCTACCTCCTGAAGTGTGGTCTGTGCCTTCTTGGGCATTTTTTGAAGCTTTGACGCTAGCTTCTTATCTGGATATACTACCTGCTTATTTCCATGTACAAAATCTAAGTGTATGGAATCATCTGTGATGTTTGAAACTGATTGAAGCACAAGAGTATACGCATGTTGCATTGGAGGTGCATGCAAATTACTCTCCTTAAATGTAAGTAGAATAGAGGAGTCATCCTCAGAAAACTTAGTGAATTTATGCAACCTTGACTTGTGATCTACCTCACCAATTGCAATGATGGAATTGTCATGCATGTCAATTACTGAAACTGAATTTGATGTAAATTCAACCCTTTTACCTTTCTGAGCGATCTGATAAACTGAGAGAAGATTCATAGAAATCTTTGGAACATGTAAAACATTCTCAAAACTTCTATTGTGGATTTCCACTCTCCCTTCTCCTGTTAATGCTACTGGAGTGTCATCCCCCATGAGAATAGGGGGTCTTGAGCATGAACTCAAGAAAGATAAAACTTCCTCTTTCACTGCCATATGATGGGATGCACCAGAATCTATAATCCATGAATCATATGAGGAGTTAATTGCAACCAAAGAATGATGATTACCTTTCTTAGGAGCAATATATTCTTCCTTCTGCTTCTTGACTTCCTCTAGAATGAGGTTTCCAAGGTTGTTCTATTGAAGTTCATGTGCCATAAGATCGGTTTGTTTCTTCATGCATGTGGATTCTTCATGATTCGGTTTATTGCAGTAAGTGCACTGGTTTTTCTTCTTCTTATTCTTCTTCTTGGAATCTGAAGAGTCTCTGGAACCTGAAGAATCGTTGAAGGGTTTGGAATATCCCTCTTTTCCATTTTGTTTGGATGACACTTTTCCATCATGCATGGTGAGTGCATGTGATTTTGGATCTTTCATGAGGCCCATTTGTATGAGTTTTTTCTTCTCTTGTGTAAGAGACTAAATGAACTGAGCCAACGTAGGCATTTTCCAATTTGTTTCAAAAAGACATCTCCCAAAATGGAAATTGGAGACATATACAACGTATTCTGGTCCTAGCTTGGCCAAGATTGTTAGAATAAGTTGTTTCTCTTGTGTAGACTTATCAATACCACATTCACCCAAGCTTAATAGAAAAGATTTAAATTTAGTAAAAAAATCTTGTATATTATCAAAACTTTTAGGGTCTAAGGTATTCAACTCTACCTCAAGCATATGACCTCGCATCTCATCATCTCATCCTACTTTCCAAAGAGTCCTTCCAGGGTGGTCCAGATCTCATTTGGAGTCTTGCATGCAGAAACATGAAACCATAAATCAATGGAGATTAACTCAAGAAGTATTCATGTGGCCTCATCTTTATGGTTCGCCCATCTCATCCTCTCAATCGTTGATGTAGGTTTCGTTTATGTCTCCATCATCAAATTATACAGTCATTTTCTTTTGAGTTGGAATGTTTTCTTGGGCTTCCAATCAAAATAATTGTATGGTGTGAGATTTACCACCAAGTTTGACTGTATAATACTTTTCCTATCCATCTCTCCCACTGTTTCTAAGAACCCCTAAAAATTTACTATCAATCTGCAAGTGAAAAATTAAGAAATCACGACAGAAATGGAACTTTAAGTGAAAATTCATCAGTTTGAAGGGATGATATTGCGGTTTACGTTTTGATCAAACGGTGAGGAATCTCGCCAAACGGTTGAAAACCCACTTCCAAAATGGGCCGATTTATTTTCAGCTTGGGTCATTTCCTCAAAAACGTAATATTTTGAGAGAAAACACTGCTAAAATGTATGGCCATGGATTTGTATTAGTTTTAGGAGGCTATCTTGTGACTTACTTTATGAGACAACGGTGAAGAATCTCGCCAAACGGTTGAAAACCCACTTCCAAAATGGGCCCATTTACTTTAATTGTGAACCACTTCCTAAAAAATATAACATTTTGGGAGGAATAATTGTTGAAAGGTATGACCATGGATTTAGCTCGCCCAAACCCCGATTTTCCTTAGTCTTTGGCTTCTTTGGCTTTCTCCAAGCAGCATAGCTCTGATACCATGTCAATGTTTCATGGAAACCTGCACAGGAGATCTAGCTAAAACAAGTACAAACAAATATTATCCAGAAAGGAAGAGAGATTCAATATGGAAGAATGAGAAAATATATTCACACTACTCCAATGAGTTTATGATTGATACATAGATCTTGATCAATATGATACAATGAATGAGTGGAATACACTCATATATAGGGCAAGACATTTGATAATTAAGAAAATAAATCAAGCAGTTAGATTTCCTTAGGAATGCATGCATGCATAACAGTGATGGTAAAAATAGAAAGTCTAAAATAGAACTAGTCAGATAACTCCCACTGAACTAGTGTGTTGAAAATATAAATTTATCCAACAAAATTCAAAGTCACAGGAACACGTGAATTGAGGTATCTTTTGAATTCATACAACCCCCAGGATCTAGGTATTAAGAGAGACTTCTTGGAAGAATTAATATTTTAGGAAACACATTGCAACAAAAAATATGAGTAGTGGGAGGGGATTTCAACATGATGAAATCCACTCTAGAAAATAAGGGAGGAAATCAAAGATTGGACCCAAAACGTATAGATTTTTGGTCTCTAATAGAGAATTTTATATTAATATGTGTCCCTGCAAGGAGTGGTTTATTCACTTGGAATGAAATAAGAGGGAAGGATAACATGATTGTTCTTTTCTTTGACATATTTTTGGCCTCTGAAACCTATTTCCAGTTCAAGCATGCCCTCTCACTGAATGTCCTTCCTCACTTTGGTTTTGACCATTGGCCTATAGTTTTGGAATGGAAACATACCTTAAAATATGTACCAAAACCTTTCCATTTCGAGAAATTTTGGCTAGACCAACATGACTTCCTTCAGAATCTGGAAGTGTGGTGGAGAGAGAAGAAGGAACCATATGGAGCCAATATGTATCAGTTCCAACAAAGGATTAAACATGTCTTCCAAAGTATCATGAAATGGAACAAAAATGTATTTGGAAATATATTTGAGGAGAAGAAAACAGTATAATTAGAGATGGAAAAGATCCAAAAAGAGGGGATTTAGGAGATCCATTCAAAGAAAATTAGTTCACTGGAAGAAGAAGGAAAACTGGAAATTCTTAGATGAGATCAATAGGAGGAAATATTGGGGATAAAAATTTCTAGAATCCACTGGCTCAATGAAGGGGATAAGAACTCCAAATTATTCCACAACTCTCTTCTCCAAAGAAGAAGTTGGAACATAATAGCATCCATCATATCAACTAATGGAATCATCAAAGAAAAACAAGACGATATAGAGGAATATTTAACTAGTTGTTATAATCATCTCCTGTTATATCCAAATACCAAAATAGATGTTTCTATCAACAAAATCACAAAGGAAATCCATCAACTAGTGTCCCCTGAATAGAATCAAAGTTGAGACTCACATCCCTAGAAGAAGTGGAAGGTATTGTGAAAGACATAGCTTCTGGGAAATCCCTTGGCTGAGATGGATTCACCATTGATTTCTTTCAAACTAGCTGGTTGATCCTCGACAAGAATATTTTGGAAGTGGTGGAGGAATATCGAAGATCCAGTTCCATCCTCCAGGCCTTCAATTCCACCTTTAACAACTTGATCCCCAAAAGAAAAGGATCCAACTTAATAGATAAGTTTCAACCTATCTCCCTCTCTAATGTCATTTATAAAATTGTCTCTAAATTAATAGCTTCTAGGATTAATCCTATCCTCCCTATGATCATCTCACAGGATCAGGGTGGTTTTGTGGAAGGAATAAAAATATTGGATTGTGGTAGCTCATGAAACCATCCACTCCCTCAAGGTCTCAAATAAAGTTGGGATGTTGATGAAACTAGATATGTCCAAAGCCTATGACCGAATGAATTGGAATTTTTTAAGATAAATGTTGTTATCTTTTGGCTTGAGGAAGGACTAGGTAGCGTGGATCTTAAACCTAGTATTGATGACCTTCTTATCCATCTTAGTGAGAAAGTCTCCCACGAGAACCTTCAACCCTTCCCCGAGGCTCAAACAGGGATATCCTCTATCTCCATTTATTTACATCATCTTGGCCCAAGCTAAGTGGACAGGAGAAATTAAAGGAATTAACAAACATTCTTTAGATGAGGCCATGTCCCATCTTCACTTCATGGATGATACTTTATTAATGGTTCTACCTAATTTCAAAGAAGCCCATGCCTTCAATAGAGTTTTGGAACCTTTTAATAAGGCCTTTGGTACACTTATCTATCTGGACAAATCCCAACTTTTTTTCTTTAACACTCCCCTTTTGGTCCAAAGAAACCTATATCACCTTCTAGGTTTCCATCTAGCTTCCCTCCCATGTAAATACTTTGGGGCTGCCCTCCTATCCAAGGCCCTCCATAACCCTTCATGGGAAGAGATCATAGATAATATGGAAGCTAAACTTTCCAGTTGGATTCATCATTTTTTATCTCTTCTGGGGAGGATCATGTTATTCAAATTGGTCCTTATGGACCTGCCTATGCATATCTTCTTTGTCTTAGCTTCTCTAAAAATATTTCTAAAGAGGATCATGAATCTACAAAACTCATTTTATTTTTTTGGCGGGGGGTGGGGGGGGGTGGGATTAAGGGAAAAAAATGTGCTCTGGTGGCTTGTGATGTAATGAACCTCAAATTTACCACAAAAAAAAAAAAATTGTGAGACATAATTCAGCTTCGTTTAAGCTCAGAACTTAAGAGAAGACAAGATTTATTTCTGTTCGTAATGACATCATTATACCAGTTTAGTTCCTTCGAACAACACTCCATTAACAACTATACATAATCCCACCTATAAGTGTGTATATAGCTACGGATTTCTTTAAAAACATATAGGATGATTCACTATCATAGGCATAGTTTCATCTCAATTCTGGCTAAAATACTTTCTCACAATAATTTTCTGTGTTTTTCATACCCTATGCACATTGACTTGCATTTCCAAACTCTATTCCGGATGATGATCTCCCAATGGTTTCCACCAATTCCATTCACCACAAAATTAGTGTTGTTCTTATAATAATACTTCCTACCATGCTCTTGTAGTTTTGTGAGGAACAATGGTCAAACGGATTCCATCGATTACACTTGTCGAGTACTAACAAACAACAACTTCCAAAAGGTGAAAGAGGGACTAGCACTTCAAGATTTTGGGGCTTGAACCTTCGTTATTACAAGCGCTCAAACCAACACAAACAAACTTCTAAAAAGAAAATAAAGTGGGGCCCGCACTTCAGGGTTTCAGGGTTCGGGACTTCATGATCACAAGTGCCCCAAACACTAACACAACGCAAACCTTTGAAATGCGAAAAGGAAGGAAAGGTGTGACCTGCGTTTCGGGATTTCATAAGTACAACAGTGATACCTCAATACATGATAATTCCCGAAATCGCAAAAAGTGACCAGCATTTTGGGATTTCGGAGTTCGGGGTTTCGCGAGTACAACAGGCATCCTCAACACACGACAACTCCCAAAATCGTGAAAAGTGAACAACATTTCGGGATTTTGGAGCTCAGGGTTTCGTGAATACAACAGCCATCCTCAACACACGACAACTCCTAAAATCACGAAAAGTGAACAACATTTCAGGATTTTGGAGCTCAGGGTTTCACGAATACAACAGCCATCCTCAACACACGACAACTCTCTAAATCGCGAAAATTGGCTAGCACTTCGGGATTTCAGGGCTCGGAACTTCGCAAGTTACGGTGTCTAAAAATTCAACGTACAAAAATTCAAGGAACTAACATTTCAGGATTTTTGGGAATTTGGGCTTCGGGGTTTCAGGGTTTCAAGTGCCCAAACACTACATACAACAATCCTCGAATTCTGAAGCAAAAGATGTGGGACCCACTACTTCGGGATGTCGGGTTTTGGGATTTACGAACACATGGTGCAAAAACATAAAAGAAAAAGAAGATCTGAAATGCGAAAAAAAAATGATTAGGGTGTGGGCCCTATAATTTCGGGTTTCGGGGTTTACTAACTCCTGATGCAAAACATTACATGACATCAAATGCCGAATCGCGAAATTCGATCGGCTGTGGGGCCACTTCAGGTTTTTGGAGTCTTGCAAGAACAAAAAGGACTCAATACAGGTTGAACCGATAAACTCCAAAAGGTTGGAAAAGGAAAGGAAACAAGGATAGAGTTTACAAAAAAACTCTGTAATTTTCTTCCTGGAAATATTCATACAATTAGATTACGGAACTTACAACATAACCTCTACTCCTAATATGACAATTTTCAACATTGATTTTACTCAAAAAACACTTACAGAAAGAAAATTAACTGTGAATTTAATTTAGAGGGGATTTCTTCCAAAATTCAACCATTCATAATCCTTTCAACTATCATAACGAATAAAAAGACCAATTTCTATCATAATTAGAATTATGCATTACATCCGTGATTGAATCATTCATTAGGGAAGGGAAATTATTTTGTTTACGATTTAACACATGCATTACATCAGATATAAATTCATTCAGATAAGGAATGGAAATCATTCCAGTTCCAATCAAACACATTGCATCACATGTAAAATCATTCAAAACAAAGAAGGAGAAAATTTAACTTATCTGAACCAATTTGCAGGAAGAGAAGGGGAACAACCACGTTCCTCCCAACTGTAGAACAGGGCAGCTAGATCTACTTTCCCAATTCACCTTCTAGCCTGACCATGAATCCATGAGGGTGAACTTGAAAACTTCTCTTCAACAATGTTATTCAATTCCAACAGTCATCCTCTTGCCTCACACTTACTCAGCAATGCTCATAACAACAAGACAATTTGGTTTCAACAAAACTCCTCTTGCCTCACACTCAATCCGCAGTGCTCATAACAGCAAGAGAGTTCAGGAATCCTTTCCCAGCATACTTGGCAACGTCCTGCCTCCTCGCATATGCTATTTATCCATTTTTTCCCAGGTCTTTTCCCTCCTTTGGGGATTTTTGCAGCTTTTCTTAATCCCTGATTTTCAGGGGCTACCAGTGGCCAAATCTCTGATTTTCCACTTGTAATCATCAGCCCAGAGGCAATTCCAACTTGTTCCCCACTCATGGAGTCATGGTCAGCTGATTTTAACATGGCTATTCCATTTTTCCTCCTGCAGTTAATATAATTATTCTGTTGTGATAAAAGTGTCATAGTCAAATAGTTAGTTGTGTCCAAACAGATCTCTTCCCAATAGTCCCAAAAATTAAATACAATTATTAAATTCGAAATTCAGAATTTCCATAAATGGCAAAATTTGCTAGATTCAAATTTGCCAAAAACGGAAATAAATTTCCAGCACATAAAAATATTTATTTTTGGGGGATGTCACATCCTTTCCTCCTTCATTAAAACACTATCCTCAGTGTTCGTTCCTTTCCTAGAACTCGCCAAAGTGTTATTTCTCTCCGGTCCATAATGCGCAGGGGTTCCACCTGGAACTCGCCCTCAGGTTCCACCTGCACCAAGTTCCAATCAATCATATGAGTAGGGTCATGAATATACTTTTTTAACAAATAAACGTGAAATACATTATGAATTCTTAGATTAGCTGGAAGTGCAATATGATATGCTATGGGTCAAATTCGAGTTAGTATCTCGAAGGGCCCACAAAACCTGGGTGCAAGCTTGGCATAGTTCCCCAACTTCAGCGAGCTTTTTCGGGCTTTGACCTTCAAATAAACATGGTCTCCCACTTGAAATTCCAAGTGTCTTATTTTCTGATCCGCATAGCTCTTCTATCTGTCCTGTGGTTCTTTCAAGTTCTGTTGTACTTTCTTTACCATGTTCTCCATTTCTTGGAGCATCTCTAGTCCAACCATGAGTCTGTCAGTCGGGTTATCCCAGCTAATCAGAGTTGTACACTTTCTGCCATACATTATTTCGAAAGGGCTCAACTTAGACAAAGTTTGGTACCCATTGTTATATGCAAATTCCACCAAGTGTAGGTAGTCTTCCCACTTGTTCGGTTTTGTTCTTACATACATGCGGAGCATATCTTCTATGATTTGGTTTGTCCTTTCAGTCTTTCCATCTGTTTGTGGATGATAACTCATGCTGAAATTCAAATTAGTATTTAGCCCTGCAAACAATTCCTTTCAAAAAGAGGATGTGAATTTTACGTCTCTATCTGAAATCACCATTTTAGGAATACCATGCAGTCTAAAAATTTCTTTCATGAATATTTCAGCAATGGTAATAGCTTTAAAAGTAGACTTTATAGGAATAAAGTGTCCAGACTTAATGAGTTTATTGATTACAACCATGATAGAATCATTCTATGCTTGAGTTTTAGGCAAACCTGTGATAAAGTCCAGTGAGATGGTCTCCCATTTCCATTCTAGTACTGGTAATGGCTGTAATAGTCCAGTTGGATGCTGGTGTTCAACCTTAACCTACTGGCAGTCTTGGCACCTAGCCAATTACTCTGTTGTTTCTCTCTTCGTATTAGGACAATAAAATAGTTTTCTGATTGTTGTTATTGTTTTCTGGTAACCTGGATGGCCAGAGTATGGTTTCTTATGCACTTCGTCTAAAATAGTTAATTTTAGCTCTGCTGAATCTGGTATGTAAAGTCTATTTTTAAATCTTAATAGTCCCTCCTTGTCGATACTTATATCCGGTTCATCTGAGTTTGTGACACTATTTTGCAATTTTGCCATCATATTAGTGTAATTTTCGTCATTAACACTTGTCGTTCTTATTCTTTGCTCCAGATCACTTTCTTCTCTGCTGATATTTATCTCAAATAACCCATGGATTCTGCGGCTTAAAGCATCTTCTACTTCATTTTCCTTACCCTTGATATGTCTAACTTCGAAGTTAAATTCACTCAAGAAGGCTAGCCACCTTGCTTGTCTTGCATTAAGGTCTGGTTGGTTAAATAGATATTTCACTCCGCTATTATCTGTCAACAGTAAGAATTTTCTACCCATGATATAGTGTCGCCACATTTTTAAAGCATGTATTACTGCTGCTAATTATAAGTTATGAGTGACATAATTCTTCTCGTGTTCTTTTAATTTCCGGGATTCATAACAAATCACGTGCCCTTCCTGAGTTAGAACACCGCCTAGCCCCTCTTTACTTGCATCAACACATATTGTGAATTCTTTATCTGGGTCTGCTACCTTCAAAATGGGTGCCGATGTCAATAATTCTTTTAGCTTGTTAAAATTGTCTTAACACTTTTGGGACCAGTTAAACTTGGTCCCTTTCTTTTGTAGTGATGTGATAGGGTAGGCTATCTTGGAGAACCCTTCTATAAATCTGCGATAATATCTAGTGATTCCCATGAATGACCAGATATTTGCCACATCCTTAGGTATTGGCCATTCCATAATGGCTTTTATCTTTTCCAGGTCTACGACAATACCTTCCAAGGAAATGACATGTCCTAAATATTGTATTTCTTTTTGATAGAAATCACATTTGTCGAATTTTGCGTATAGTTTGTGTTTTCTTAGTGTTTGTAGAACTATTCGTAAGTGTTCATCATGTTCCTCCTTCGTTTTAGAATAGACCAGAATATCGTCGATAAATACTACCACAAACGTGTCTAAGTACTGGCTAAAAATGTTGTTCATCAAGAACATAAACGCGGTTGGTGCATTAGTGAGTCCAAAAGGTATGACTACAAACTCGTAGTGTCCGTATCTTGTTTGAAAAGATGTTTTGTTTATGTCCTGGTCCTTTATCCTAACTTGATAATAAATGGATCGTAAATCCAATTTTGAGAAGATCTTGGCCCCACCAACTTGATCGAACAGATCATTTATCCATGGTAAGCGGTATTTGTTCTTAATGGTCACTTTGTTCAGTTGTCTATAATCGATACATAGTCTTAGAGTATTGTCTTTCTTTTTCACAAAGAGGACTGGTGCTCCCCATGGCGAGACACTTGGTCTGATATACTCTTTATCCAACAATTCCTGTAATTGTATTTTTAATTCTGTCAGTTCTAGAAGACTCATTCGGTAGGGTGCTTTTGAGATAGGGGCTGATCCGGGTAGTAAGTCTATGGAGAAATCTATTTCTCTCCTAGGATGCAATTCTGGTATCTCATCAACAAACATGTCTCTAAATTCATGTAGGGCAACAAAGTCTTCTAACTTGAGCTTATCTTATTTTTCTAATAGATTAGTTACTTGGATGGCGTAAACTTGACATCCCTTTCTAATACATTTCTTGAATTGCATCGCTGAAAATTGTCTGACTGACACAGGTTTTGGTATGCCTTGGGCTATTCTAACAGTGCCAAAATTATATTTATAGATAAGTATCTTTGTATAAAAATCTAGTACTGCTTTGTGTTGTTCCAACCAATCCATCCCAATAATCATATCATAAGACCCTAGTGGTAGGATGTTCAGATTGGTCCTTATCTTTTGACCATCTAAACTGAACTCAAGATCTGAAATAAAGTTAACTACTTTTCTTCTAGTCCCTCTTGCTAGTTGTACAAGCCAAGGTTTTGCATGCTTTTGTTTCTTAAGTTTATTCAACTCTACTATATCAGGAGTAATATAACTTAATGTAGCTCCAGGGTCAATTAAAATAGAAATTCGAGTGTCAAGGATTTTACCTTCAATCTCTACCACCGAGGACTGGTGGTCAACTTGTTAACCATCTATGGCTGCATTTATCCGATGAAGACTTCTACCCATGTCACCTATTTTCGAGGCTTCCTACAAATTATGAACAATAGTTTTGTTTGCTACAATTAAACGTGGACAATTCCTCCTTAGATGAGGTTCTCCACACTCCCAACACTTTAATGGCTCACGGGAGTTGTCCCCAAACTTCTTCATTCCAAGGTTTACTGGTTTAACGCTAACTTGCATATTCGGATGATTGGAGTGAAAATCCTTCCTTGGGAAACCTTTTGCTACATTCTGATAAGGAGTTGGCTGGTATCTCTTCTTTCGCGGGTTTATTCCATCTTGCTTCTTATCCTTCCAGGTCTTGGGAAATTCTACCCATTGTTTATATTGCTCATAGCACATCTGTGCCTTCCTGAATTACTCACTCAAGGAATTGGGGTTGTCAAACTCAATTCTATCCTTGTAGGACTGTGGTAAACAACTTAAGAATCGCTAGATTTTTACCTTATCCTCCCGGATGTATGGTACAAACCTTAGTAGTTCCAGAAATTTATTTATAAGGTCATCCATCATCATTTGTCTGAGTCGTAATTCATAAAATTCTTTCGTATTCCTTTCATAATAGCTCTCATAAAGGTATTGTTTCTTAAAATACTTCTTGAAGTCAGACCATTCCAAATGTTTCTCCTTTAGGCCCTTGGCCAATTTTAGGTCCTGCCACCAAATGCTGGCCTTTCCCTTTAGATTGTAGATGGCCATTCTGACCTTCATGTTGCTGGAATAGTTGTAGATTTGGAAGTATTTTTTGATGTCCAACAACCATGCCTCAACTTCTTCTCCTGTCCTAGACTTTCCATCAAAAGTAGTTGGTTTAATATTTTTAAATTCTCCTTCAAGGTGGTCTGTTTGTTTTCTTTTCTTGTCTGGTATGGTTTTATCTTTAGCTGAAGGTGTCCCTTCAGACAAACTATCTCCTTTTTCTGTTTTCACACCAAAATTCTTGGAGGCCCTTTTTCTAACCTCTTCCTCAGGGTTATCATCCTTTGGGCTTTTCTTGGTTACTATACTACGTAGCAAGACTTCATTTATCTATTCTTGTTCCTGCTGTGCCTTCTTTAATTTTTCATTGTCGGACTTGAAAACATGTAGTTCAACTATAAGGTTTCTCATTGTTTCCAACACCTCCGTGGGTGATCTTCCATCACTGTTGTGTCTCAGATTTCTAGGAGGTCCTTTCCGCAGATTCTCTTCCATCCTGATTTCTGCACCTTCTTGGGCTGCCATTATTCAACACAAAACAGAAAAGCTTTATGTTTGTAATCCACAAGATTTACTAGTTTTTCTCATAGATCAGAATATATATACTAAGAAATTAATGTGGCCTTGTTCAGGCCCAATGTTGTAACTTTTTCTCTGATACCATATGTAATGAACCTCAAAATTACCACAAAAAAAAAAAATCTAAGACATAATTCAACTTCGTTTAAGCTCAAAACTTAAGAGAAAGAAAGATTTATTTATGTTCGTAATGACGTCATTATACCAGTTTAGTTCCTTTGAACAAAACTCCATTAACAATTTTACATAATCCCACCTATAAGTGTGTATATATCTACGACTTTCTTTAAAAACATATAGGACAATTCGTTGTCATAGGCATAGTTTCATCTCGATTCTGGCTTAAATAATTCTCACAATAATTTTCTTTGTTTTTTATACCCTGAGCACAGTGACTTGCATTTCCAACCTTGATTCTGGATGATGATCTCCCAATGGTTTCCACCAATTCTATTCACCACAAAATTAGAGTTGTTCTTGTAATAATACTTCCTACCACGCTCTTGTAGTTTTGTGAGGAACAACGGTCAAACAGATTCCGACGATTACATTTGTTGAGTACTAACACACATCAACTTCCAAAAGGTGAAAAAGGGACTAGCACCTCAAGATTTCAAGGTTTGAACCTTCGCGATTACAAAAGCTCAAACCAACACAAACAAACTTCCGAAAAGAAAAGAAAGTGGGGCCCACACTTCGGGGTTTCACGATTCGGGACTTCGTGATCACAAGTGCCCCAAACACTAACACAACGGAAACCTCCAAAATGTGAAAAGGAAGGAAGGGTGTGACCTACGTTTCGGGATTTCGGAGTTCAGGATTTCATGAATACAACAGTCATACGTCAATACACGACAATTCCCAAAATCACAAAAAGTGACCATCATTTCGGGATTTCGGAGTTCGGGGTTTCGCGAGTACACCAACCATCCTCAATAGACGACAACTCCCAAAATCGCGAAAAGTGAACATCATTTCGGGATTTCAGAGCTCAGGGTTTCGCGAATACAACAACCATCCTCAACACACGACAACTCCCGAAATAGCGAAAAGTGAACAACATTTCAGGATTTTGGAGCTCGGGGTTTCACGAATACAATAGCCATCCTCAACACACGACAACTCCAAAAATTGCGAAAAGTGGCCAGCACTTTGGGATTTCGGGGTTCGGAACTTTGCGAGTTCTGCTGTCCAAACATTCAACGTACAAAAATTCAAGAAACTAACATTTCGAGATTTTCAGGAATTCGGGCTTCGGGGTTTCGGGGTTTCAAGTGCCCAAACACTGCATACAAAAATCCCTGAATTCTAAAGCAAAAGATTTGGGACCCACTACTTCGGGATGTCAGGTTTTGGGATTTCTGGATTTATGAACACATGGCACAAAAACACAAAAGAAAAAGAAGATCTGAAATGCGAAAAAAAAATGATTAGGGTGTGGGCCCTACAATTTCGGGTTTCGGGGTTTACTAACTCCCGATGCCAAACATTACATGACATCAAACGCCGAATCGTGAAATTCGATCGACTATGGGGCCACTTCAGGTTTTCGGAGTCTTGCAAGAACAAAAAGGACTCCATACAGGTTGAACCGATAAACTCCGAATGCTCGGAAAAGGAAAGGAAACAAGGATAGAGTTTACAAAAAAACTCCGTAATTTTCTTCCCGACAATATTCATACAATTAGATTACGAAACTTACAGCATAACCTTTACTCCTAATATGCCGATCTTCAGCATTGATTTTACTCAGAAAACACATACATAAAGAAAAGTAACTGTGAATTTAATTTAGAGGGGATTTCTTCCGAAATTCAACCACGCATAATCCTTTCAACTATCATAACGAATAAAAAGACCAATTTCTATCATAATTAGAATTATCCATTACATCAGTGATTGAATCATTCGTCAAGGAAGGGAAATTATTTTGGTTCCGATTTAACACATGGATTACATCAGATATAAATTCATTCAGACAGAGAATGGAAATCATTCCAGTTCCAATCAAACACATTGCATCAGATGTAAAATCATTCAGAACAAAGAAGGAGAAAATTTAACTTATCTGAACCAATTTGCGGGAAGACAAGGGGAACAACCACGTTCCTCCCAACCGTAGAACAGAGCATCCAGATCTACTTGCTCGATTCAACCCCTAGCCTGACCATGAATCCATGAGGGCGAACTTGAAAACTTCTCTTCAGCAATGTTCTTCAATTCCAACAGTCATCCTCTTTCCTCACACTTACTCAATAGTGCTCATAACAACAAGACAATTTGGTTTCAACAAAACTTCTCTTGCCTCACACTCAATCCGCAGTTCTCATAATGACAAGAGAGTTCAGGAATCCTTTCCCAGCATACTTGGCAGTGTCCTACCTCCTCGCATATGCTATTTATTCGTTTTTTCCCAGGTCTTTTCCCTCCTTTGGGGATTTTCGCAGCTTTTCTTAATCCCTGATTTTCAAGGGCTTCCAGTGGCCAAATCTCTGATTTTCCACTTGTAATCATCAGCCTAGAGGTAGTTCCAACTTGTTCCCCACTCATGGAGTCATGGTCAACTGATTTTAACATGGTTGTTCCATTTGTCCTCTTGTAGTTAATATAATTATTCTGTTGTGATACAAGTGTCATAGTCAAATAGTTAGTTGGGTCCAAATATATCTATTCCCAACAGTCACAATAATTAAATACAATTATTAAATTCAAAATTCAAAATTTCCATAAATGGCAAAATTTTCCAGATTTGAATTTGCCAAAAACGGAAATAAATTTCCAGCACATAAAAATATTTATTTTTGGGGGATGTCACATGTGAGAACTTATTTAACCCTAAGGATAGGGGAATCATCAATATCAGGGAGATTCAAGTGATAATCCAAGCCATGGCTTCTAAAATTTGGTGGAGATGGGTGAAAAACCACAACTCCCTGTTGGGAAAGTTGTGGAAAAATAAATATTCGCACCAAATCCCCTAGGAGGATTTGATTTGAGTCAATGGTGATTGGGCGGGGTCCATGATATGGAATAATTCCTATCAAAATCATACTCTAGTTCAACAAAAATGATTTTGGGAGGTTCATAATGGAAGATCATCCCTTTTTTGGGATGATCCTGGGATCAACTTCCTACCTTTGGGCATTTAGAGTAGCTACAAGATTTGAGTCAGGTAATGGAATAAGTAGGTTGGTCAAAAGTGCATTGTTATTGGTAGAATAAAAAGGAAAGGATAAAACCCTATGTGATAACGTAGAAACCTGTTAAGGAATGGATAGTAATATGGACGAAGGAAATGAGATGGATAATGTAGAAGGTTCTGATGAAACAACAATTATAAATTTGACAAGGAGAAGACATTATCATATGGGGAAAAAAAGGGGATGACAATTTCCGAGTGAAAGACGCATTTATTTTAGCATTGGCGTAAATGAGGAGAAACGACACCCAATCTAGGGAAAGGTTTGGAATATGACCATTTTGACCAAGATCTCAACTTTTGTATGGCTAGTGGCTAGCATGTAAATATTGGCTTCAGATTGCCTTCTCCGCTGGGGTTTCATTGGTCCCTCCATGTGTACCCTCTACTCATAAGAGGATAAGACCATGGACCACCTTGTAATATACCCAACCACCCAGAGGTCAGGCTATGCCACTTAATTTGTCTGCAATACACCCAGCCACCCAAAGGCAAGGCACGCTACAGTCTAGGGACTCACTTCACAGTGACTTATCTCAATTTGAATCACTTCTAAGTTA
Source organism: Picea engelmannii (assembly GCA_009831015.1). NCBI lineage: Eukaryota > Viridiplantae > Streptophyta > Pinopsida > Pinales > Pinaceae > Picea > Picea engelmannii. The sequence goes on along the minus strand of ML777906.1, from coordinate 813,144 downwards.
ATTAAGAGGAATGAAAACCACATTCATAAGAAAATATATCTACTACAACATAAATAAATAAACAACGTTCCATGCACAATAACTAACTAGCAGACAAACACATTAAAAATGCATATCTCAGATGTAGTTAAATACACAACAGAAATAAACATGACACAAAAAACATAGAGAACATTTATCTTTGCAAGTAAACGTTCACCAACTAGGTGCAGACCAAGGACGTTCCTCCCAACCATATACATTTTTGTTATTTTTCTCAATAACAAGTCACCCCTGAGCTAGGGATATGAATCCATAAGGACAGGTCCTTGGCCAAATCTAAAACACACAGCAGTTGGTTAACTAGCTCTCAATTTTCCCAACCACGCAACAAATCTGAATTTCTATCTCTCTTTCCCCCTCATATTGCACAACCCAAATAAATGAACACCCTTCTCTGCCATGCAGTCCCTTAGGTTGTTCCATTTCTCTCCAAGACTCCAGTGCTACTAGTCAGGAAATCTCCCTACTGGAAACTCCAAGGACTCTTAGTTGTAGACAGTTCTATCCAAACTTCCATCAATCTCATAAATAACAGGCCTCTCAGCCCTCAATCTATCATAGGAATTTTAACACTCACATCAATCCAAAGTACACAATATGTCTTCTACCTAGCCTTCACAACCCCAAGAGAATGGATCCCCTTCTCTTCCACACAGTTCCTTAGGTTGTCCATCTCCTTAGAAGGCTCCAGTGCTTCTAGTTAATAATCTCCATGTTGGGACTCTCATGACTCGTAGTTGTGGAAATTTCTATATGAACTCCCATCAAGATCATGCATGCAAGCATCAATTCCCATCTGGAATGATCAATAATTATTATATCCATTCATCAATGGCTCTCATCTTCCTTCCATTCATTTTCATGCTCATCCCAAGAGCATGTTAACTAGCAATAGTGAGTGAAGAGGAAAGAAGACGAAGGGAACAAGGGAAAAAAATGAACCAGGGGAGGAAGATGAACAAAAGGGAAGACCGACCCGCAAACCTCACCCAGATCCATCCTCATTCAGCCATTCGTAACCATGCTTAGAACAAGAGCACACGAATTCAACCTAAGTGAAGGAAAAGGAAGAAGAACAACAACTAGGGAGAAGAAGCACAACAGAATAGCCCCTAAGGTATGTTTATATAATCAGAAGAACCAAGAACCACATGTCCTTCCCCAAGAATCCAATGTAACCACTTTTCTCCATAATATCAATTATGGTAAATAAAAATAATAATAATAAGACTTACCCCCTCAAGCCCCCTCTCTCATGGAATCATAGCCCCCTATCTCTTTTGCCCTTGTCTTCCTTGTAACCAGTGATGCATTTTATTAATGTATATGAAGTATTATATTTCCTAGGCATGCTCACCCCTTTTCAACTTTACCGGATCACCAGCCTAAGTCACAATTAAATAATACATTATAGTTCACAAGGGTTAAAACTAGGATGTTACATCCCCCTCCCCTTATTTTTCCATTGTCCTTAGTGAAAAACACCACTCCAACATTATTAACATTATAAATCTAGGCTCTTTGGCCTTAATCCCTAGAGGAATTCCATCCAACTCTTATATACATAAGTAATCTGGCCTAAAATTAAACATGTATACACAAGTATTCCAACCCAAAACATGTATAATGATCTTCAGAATTTGTATTTCTGGGAGAAGTTCCAGGAAACAAGCTCTCCTTCCCTCTCAACCATGGATAACCCAAAGATATGAACCTCTTTCTCTGCCATGCAATCCCTCGGGTTGTTCCACTTTTCTCTAGGGCTCCAGTGCACTCGGCTAGGAAGTTCCATAGTTGCGGCTTCAAGAAATCTAGCTGCAACAAGTCCTCTCGAATTTCTTCATTCCATGCCTTCATCATTGAGCTCGATTTCCTTCTGGTTTTCCTTTTCATGAGCTTCCAAATTCAATAGAAAAAATCTGATATGTATTATAAAAATACATTCATCATGAGATATTTTTATAATAATCTCAATCATAAATGTCAAATATGTTTTATACATGAAAACAAAATTTTCCAAGCATGATCTTTCTGCTCATAATGTTTGGCTCCGTAGCTGTAGATATCAATATTCCTTATGGGATTACATACCTGCAATTTCCGTGATTTACATTGAGCCAAAACAATTTGTTAGTAATTTATTAAATTATAATTCCCAAAATTGTTTCAGATAGAAAAAAAAAAACTTTCAGACACGAGCTTCTTCTCATAATAATTTGGCTCTTGCAGCAATAGGCACTGGTCTTCTTTATGGACTTGCAACACTGCCATATTCAAGACCTTTTCTTCCTGCAATTTCAACATTCATCAACCAAACAAATTTCCAATATCTCAGGTACAATATATATATATATATATATATATATATATATATGTAACATCCCGCTCTGGCGCACTGAGCGAACTTATTCTTTGAGGACACTTGCTCGCAAGTGATCCGGATTACTATGCTATTAAAACTTTTGATTTTGATTATGAGGCATTATGGGTTGATGACATGTTTTTTTACTACATTGACATAGACATGTGCTATTGACTCGGTTTTACTGAGTGTGCAGGATTTTGGACCTCGAGGATGTAGAGGCATCGATGGAACCCCTTGGACTCTGGATCGAGTCAGGGAGTGTACCATTGGGGTTTGATTTTTGTATTGATATTAGTGCATATGATTAGATCATATGATATGGATATGTTCTGACATGATTTGTTGATGATGCAAGATAATGATAGCTTGTCGACCAGACTCACATGTGGAGTAAAGGGGTCACGCACAACTACCAGAGATGTTGAGGGAGAGGTGTGGACAACAACCCTGCCACAACCTACTAGCACTCCCATCGTGGCTCGAATTGTAGGTTAACGATTACCTAGTTCGAGAGGACCCACGATGTCGTGAGGGAATACTGCGACAGTCGCTCACGATGATTCTAAGGGGCGCGCAATAAGGCGGGGGCCTTATCCCTTAGAGGCCCTTAGTCTCCCACAATTTCACCTGGCAGAGTGTTGACTCCAGGGATTATTGATGTCTACCAAGTCAGTCAAGAGGCGAGTGACACCCTTGGAGCACATAGTGCGTCCTGAAGGGCACATCGTGCAAGGGAACAGATGAGGTGAGTGGCACCCTTGGAGCACCTAATGCGTCTTAAAGGGAACGTCGTGTTGTTATTGATAAACGAATGAACCTAGACGGACTTAGGATGAACATTGTGATAATAATTTTTAAAAATATTTTCCCTAATAAAATGTCCCCCATCACGAAAATTAAGGTCTAGTCTAAATTACGCTAGTGGTAAATTTTTGTCTATCTTTAACAAAAAATAATAATAATAATAAAATAATAATAATAATAATAATAATTAAAATAAAAACAACTTAAATAATAATTATGATCTTCGTAAAATCTTGTAACACGAAGGGAGTAAGAAATTTAAATTATTCAAAAAAAATCTGTTGGAATTAATTGTTTTATGTTTTTAATAATTTAAAATATACTAATTAATGATAAAAGGGAAAAAGGGTTAAAATTCCACACCTACCTTTTTGAGTTCTAATTAAAAGAGGAAAGAGGGAAAATCTAAAATTTTAGGAAACTAGGAAAAGAGGTAAACATAAAAAGGGAAAAAAGGGAACTTAAGGGAAAAAGAGGAAGGCCAAACTTAGTAAAGCATCTACCATTTAAGAGCTTTCTAATTTAAACTAAACTAGAGAATTAATAAAAAGGAAAGTTATTAAAACCTGTAAGATAATTTGGGGACACCTAGGAGTGATTCTAGGAGTAACTCTAGGTGGGTGAGGGAAATAAAGATAATTAATTAATTAAAGAAGCTAATTTATGGAGGAAGAAAGGGGATGGGTGACACTTGTATGGAGAAGAATTTTTAGGAATTTATTTTTAAAATTTTTAATTAAATGAGATATTAAGAAAGAAACGAAGTTCGAAACTCTATATAATGAAGGAGAGAGAAGGATGAAGGATCTTTTTCTATTTTCGTAACATTAAGCTGTAGAAATAACTACTTGACTGATTTACTTGTGGGAGTTGGGATACCCAGCTCAGAGAGGAGTGGTATCTCGGTCTTGCAAGGCGAGCTGGGAGCTAGTCGAAATCTCTGGATAGTGTGTGTGGCCCATTTGGGGCTCGGGGGGCTAAGGGGGAAGAAGAGTACCCCTAGCATTGGCTGGGAGGTACCGATGAAGTCTCGATGGTCGGCAAGTGGGAGTTACACAGAGCGCGCGGACGTCACTCAGAGCGGGCAAATAGGAAACGGTACGCTTTCTTCGTTTGAATGGTAGATTGTTGTAGGATTTATGATTTGGATCTGCATGATTGCTGGGTAGGTAAATTGGTTGTCTAGTTTCATGACTGAATTTTTTATGGCCTAGCTGATTGATTGGTTGATTGATTTCCCATTACCTTCATTTCCCGTCATGTCGTGATCGCCCTGTGGTGTTGGTTGTGACCATATTTGTTGTTTTCCTTTCATCCCTAGCTCCTCAGTCCTTGCCTGAGTAGTCGGCTAGGAGCCTGATCTACGGTCGTCTCCTTAGTGTTAAAAGACCTATGGATCTCAACGCCCTACTTTTCTATGCGAGGATGATGAGCAACGGACGAACTTGTCCATCGTCTACCCCTTCTGATGGTTCTTGGCTGATTAATGGTCTTGTGCCTTGTTGCGTTGTCTGATAGAAAACCTCTTATTGTCTTCTGTGATTGATCCCCGCGTTTTCTTGGGCTCTGTTTGATACCTTACCTCTATGTTTTATTGTGTTGACGATGATTGATATTGTTCCTTGACTTATGTTGTGATTTTTTTACTGTTCTAATGTCTGTGATTTTTCTTTGAAAGTAACCTATGTGTTGAAAAAGAAAACATTCTTTATTTTACCTTGAAACCATTCATAAACCTCTGCGTTTTATGCAGCGAATTGCTTGGATCTCTCTCGGTCTTATCATTTATTCTCTTCTTTTTCTTATGTCTGGACTTACCAATGGTTTTCCTTTTTAGAGAATTGTTGGATACACTCAACAATCCCTTACTTACCTGTGTTTTCCATTGATCTCCTTGTGATTTACCCACCCTTGTCCAACAATTTACCGTCTGTATTCTCTGTGTTCTTGAGTCAAAGGATCTACGACTTCACTCTTTTCCCCATTGCTTTTGCATCAATAATATCTGTTTTTATTTACTTCATTACCCATCTCTCTCACCAAAAAGAAACTCTGTGTTTTCTTCTCCCTCAACGATTTCATTACCCATAAGAGCATCTACGTTTGCAAGATTAATCAACTACGTTTTTACCAAGGAGAAACCTTTGCATTTTCCTCCCTTGTCTAGTATGCATTTTTTTTCCTCTCTGCCCAACAAAGGAGATTGTATCTCTGCACGATGACGATATTAAAACCCTATGCGATTTTTCCTTGTGTTTCCTCCTCCAATAGCGTTTTTCCATAGCTTGATCTCTGAGTTATCTCTTACCTTTGGTTTCCGTTTTCCACTAACAATGTGACTTGGGATTGAAAAACTTACAGCAAATGCAACCAACCTATTTCAGAGTATTGGGAAGGAGGTGTGGGCGATATATTTTGTGGAAGTTGAGTTCAGCCATATTGTTTTATTTTTTTCATTTTATTTTGGCCTTTGTTGGGCCTCATTCATTCTTCTATGATGACTACGACTTGGGATCTCCCATTTAAACCTCTACAATTATAATTTTTCTCTGTGCCTGTGCATCAGATTTTATCTCTGCGTTTCCTTCTTCTTCTTTGGCAATTTTGCAGTAAGGTCCATCTCTGCATTTTTATCTCATACATTCTCTGTGATATTCCACCCATGCCTTATGGTTTCACATGGGGGACCTCTATGTTTTTATTTCTTAGTTTGGCTCAACGATTTCCCCTCGTCGACTTGCGATTTAGCTTGGGGAGTCTCTGAGTTTAAAACTTCCATGAAATAATTGGATCTCTCTCCCGATTGATTTAATATGTGGGTTTAATTATTATGGGATAATTAAATACTGGTAAAATTAACATGTTGAAACTACTAGCGCAAATCCCAAGAGAGAGAGGGAAAAGAACTATACTTTAATGATTTAATCTTGTAGTCAGACTTTATTCTTAGACAAAGAGCAATGGATTTCTATGTATGGGGTGTTAGTTTTGGAAAATTATTTATCCTGACCTTATTATTCAAGTTTTATCCCAGTTCAAGGTGTCTCTTCATAAATCAACACGTTTACCTTTTTGTTTTTATTTTATTTTAAAAGAATAAGGTGATCAAAATTTAGTAAAAATAAAACACCTCTACTAATTTATAATTTAGACATATGTCAAGACAAGAATAAATAAAATAAATAAAAAGAAAGAATCTATATGTTTAGAAACTGAACTAGATTTATATGTCTATCTACTTAAATTTAGTCATAGATCAATATGTGCACCATATTAAGAATATCATCAAAAATGGAAAAATGAATGGAGAATTGTTGGAGTCATGGTTATGTAACTCTTAATTCGTTTGCGCCTTGAATTAATTTGATAGTTGTATTTCGTCATGAATAAATGAAAGGCATGCTTGATTATGTAGTTGTTCTCTTAGCACTTTTAAAACAAAGTGGGTTACTCTTGTGCCATTAAGAGATGCTGACTTATGATCGAATTGTATGTTTATAATAGAATTTATGCACCATGAAATTTTAGGATGTGAGACTGATTATGTAATTTGATTACCTTGCTCCATGATTTAATTGATATTTATTTTGCACCATGATATGTATGGACAGTCATGGGTGTAGTTACTTCAGCCGCCACTAAAATGTTAATTATAGTTGAATTTAATGATTGATTAATCCTGCGCCTTGAAGTAAAGTAGATGTTTTCCATTGCACCTTGAAAATAAAATAAAGTTGATTACATTGTGCACAAACTTATGTCGTTTTATGATGGATTTAGTAATCAAATTCTCTTGCACCTTTGAATTTATGTGATGTGTGATTGATTCATAGAACACTATCACGCATTGATCATCGTTGATGTTGTTGACTTAGCATATTTAGTTTTTGTCTTGATTGTGCTAGTGGGATGTAGACACCTCCTTGTTCCTCAGAACAATCGCCATCTATGAGACCTTAAATGGTCAAAATCAATGGGAACCTGGGCTTGAGCATTGATTATGTGTCTTGGAGGTCCTAACGATTGCAGGGTAGGACGGGCGGGTAGTCATTCTTATTTTTCGTAGGTTGAATGTCGTACACTACTTCTAGGTGCTTGATGTGCTTTTATGATTGGTCCTCATGTTGATGTGGTGTGGGTTGCTTGCATTGTGTTCGTCATCATGTTGTGTTGTTGAGTATAATGTCCTTATCACCTTCCTACACAGACACACACCTCAAGAAAAAATTTGAGGCTTGTTGTCGTAACGAATGGCAGACATGTTACATATCAGAGTCGATTCAACCCGTGACTTGGGATCACTACAGCTTTTGTTGATATGATTTGAATATATTGTTGCTAATCGAGTTGACTTGTATTCATGCAGGTAATCATGGTTAGAGGATGCCGTGAAGGCAGAAGACATGGTGCTAGGGGAGGAGACACGACGCCTCTAGTAGCATCCACGCCTGAGGGTTCTAACCCCCAGGGAGATGAGCAGGTTCTCAAATAAGAGTAGATAGTAGTTGGTGATGTCGTCGGAATGATGAGATATTTTCAGTGCATGTCCAAGGCACTGATCATCCATTTGGACAGAGATGAGGCCAGGGTGTCGGCACCCGCTGAGGTTCCACCATGCGCTTTGTTCGGTACTGGTAGCGTTCACCGTGAACTCGAGAAGGTCAAATTTCCTGAATTCTTTGGTGCCCCAGACAGCGCAGCCGTCGAGGCATGGTTGGAGAACATGGCGATGTGCTTCACACTTCATGATTATACCTCCAACGTGAAGGTCCACATGGTGGTATTTCAACTGAAGGGGAGTGCTCTTTTATGGTGGAAGACGCTCCTACCACAGCTGAACATGGCCGTCAAAGACGTGTCATGGGAATTGTTCGAGGAATGGTTCCGAGAGAGATACCTTTCAGAGGAATTCATTGAGAATCAGCTCAACGAGTTCAACGCCTTATGACAGGGCAGTCATATGGTGCCTGAGTACGAGGCCCATTTTATGGAGCTGCTCCGGTATGCTCCACACCTTAACACTGAGAAAATTAAGGTCAACAGGTTCGTGTTCAGCCTTAATGGAAGCATACATGGAAAGGTCAGGATTTTGATGCTTCAAACCCTGCATGATGCCATCCAGAAGACCCTCATAGCAGAGAAGGAGCTTATCAGCGAGGGTCATACCAGGACTCCAGCGAGACCAGCAGGGCAGGTGTCATCTGGAGCACAGTAGCATCAAACACCAGCCAGACATACGTCAAGATATCGTGGCTTCCAGAGGGGATCAACTTTCACTACACCTCGGTGACTATGGACTCAGCAGCGGACACCTTATCGGGGACCACAACATCAACAACAACGTCGACCACAGCAGCAGTAGTTTAGGCCTATTCAGTAGAACAAACCAGGATTCCAGGTCGGTGGGCCATCATATTCTACTTCGGGTACCAGGACTACTGGGCCAAAGAAGGGGTGTTGAACGTGTGGGGAGCCACACTACCAGCGTGATTGCCCGTTAGAGAGGACTAGAGCATACGGATCAGTCGGACCCACTACCATGGGAGATATGGGCAAGGCCCATCGGATTCATGTAGCGGTGAATAACCACCAGGTAGAGCATCAATTGACTGTGCTTGAGACGACAGGTACCATCACTGACCAGACCCTTAGTATTTTGATAGATCCCGGTACTACCGAGAGTTTCATTTCTGGTGCAGCGCTAAAAAGGATTAAGGTAAAGGAAGTCGAACATGATGAGTTTAGCTTCGTAGAGATGGATTCAGGAGCCAAACAAAAGGTTGGAGGAAAGGTTACGGGCTGTATCCTTAACCTGGGAGAGTTTGTCACAAGGGCCAACCTGTACGTCATGATCTTAGGATCTTATGATGTCGTAATTGGTATGGAATGGTTGGAATCACATGAGGAAATACTCAACTGTAATATGAAATGGTTGAGCTTGATCGATGATGAGGGACAGAGTCGGGTGATTGTAGGCTGGAACGAGGGATTTTCCCTGAGGTTCATCTCTTCCTTGCAACTTTGAAAGAGCATGCGCAAGGGGTGCAAGATTTATGTGATCCTTGCGTTAAATGAGAAGGGAGTAGCAGAAGGTTTAGAACACCTTCCGGTGGTGAGCGAGTTTGTGGACGTGTTTTCAGAGGAGTTACCTAGGATGCCGCCAGAGAGGGAATTGGAGTTTACCATAGACCTAAAACTGGGGACTGAACCGATAGCAGGAATGCCTTATCGGATGTCGACCCCAGAGTTACAAGAGTTGAAAATGCAACTGAAGGAGTTGCTATACCTGGGACTGATACGTCCTAGTGTGTCACCATGGGTTGCACCTGTTATTTTCATACGAAAGAAGGATGGGTCATGGAGGCTTTGCATTGACTACTGTCAATTGAAAAAGGCCACGATAAAGAATCAATATCCGTTGTCGAGAATTAATGATCTGTTCGATCAAATGAAGGGAAAGACGGTGTTCTCCAAGATCGATTTGCGATCAGGGTATCACCAGTTGCAGATCCAGGAGGATGACGTCCCTAAGACCACCTTTAAGACAAGGTTTGGACATTACGAACTTACTATTTTACCATTTGGACTGACAAATGCCCCAGGTGTATTTATGAGTTTGATGAATGGGGTGTTCCGCGAGTACTTGGACAAGTTCGTCCAAGTATTCATTGATGATATTTTTATCTACTCTTAGATGACGGAGGAGCATGACAAGCACTTGCGCTTGGTACTACAGTGTCTGCGAGAGCAAAAATTGTATGGGAAGTTGTCCAAATGCTCATTTTATCAATCAAAGATTCACTACTTAGGGCATGTCATCTATGGTGAAGGCACTGCCATGGATCTAGCAAAGGTCGAGGCTATCATGGAATGGCCTACGTCGACGAATGTCCCGGAAGTGCATAGCTTCATGGGTTTAGTAGGATACTATCGACGGTTCATTGAGGGATTTTCAAAGATAGCAAATCCGATCGCAGAGTTGCAGAAGAAGAACAAGAATTTTGTTTGGACCGAGAAATGCGCGGAAGCATTTTAGAGGCTCAAGGAATTGTTGACAACAACACCGATACTAAAGGTCCCTGACATGGCCACGAACTTCTTGCTATGCATTGACATATCCAAGAAGGCTTAGGAAAAGTCTTGATGCAAGATGGACAAGTGATCGCTTACATTTCGAGGAAACTGAGAAAGCATGAAGAGAACTACGCGATGCATGATTTGGAGTTGTTAGCCATCGTTTATGCATTGAAGGTTTGGAGACACCACCTTTCCGGATGAAAATTTGAACTAAAGAGTAACCACTGTGGACTACAACACATATTTAGCAAAGAGACCTGAACACGCGACAATGACGTTGGTCAGAATTGCTTAGCAAGTACGACTTTGAGATTACTTACATAAAGGGAACAATGAACCGAGTGGCAGATGCATTGAGTCGGAGACCATGCATCTTTTTGGTGCTGTCGCTCCAGACGAATCTGCATGAAAAGATTCTAACTTTACAGCGTGATGATGACTGGTACAAAGAAGTCAAGGGTTTTATCGGACAAAACACAATGATGGTACCATGATTTAAAGGATTTTCGTTTGATAGTGGTGGATTATTGAGGTTTAAAAATTGGATCTACGTACTGCCGAACAATGAGTTGAGGATGTTGATCCTAAGCAAAGCTTATAGAGAAGTTTACATGGCTCACCCGAGAGTCACGAAGATGAGGGCAGACCTTAAACCCTTATTCTTCTGGAAGGGAATGAAATCAGACATAGTCAACTATGTGGCCAGATGTCTAGAATGTCAGTAGGTAAAGGCTGAACATATACACCTAGCAGGATTACTACAACCACACGTTATTTCGGAATTGAAATGGGAGGTTATTTCGATGGATTTTATTGTTGGATTCCCACTGACGGCAAGGAGACATGACTCGATTTTCGTAGTAGTAGACACTCTGACAAAGAGTGCTCACTTTATTCCTATGTGTACGACGTATCAGGCACCTGACATAGCTAGAGTTTTCATCAGTGAGATTGTGAGGCTGCATGGCGTGCCTAAGAGGATTATATCTAATCGAGGATCGGTGTTTACTAGACGATTTTGGACGAGTTTCCAAGAGGACTTGGGAACCCAACTTAACTTTAGTACTGTGTATCACCCGGAGACTGATGGGCAGACCAAAGGAATGAACCAGACCTTGTAGGACATGTTGTGCATGTATGTAATGGACCAACAAAAGCGTTGGGAAGAATTCTTGCCACTAGTGGAGTTCGCTTACAACAACAGTTACCAGAGCACCATTAAGATGGTGCCTTTCAAGTTTCTTTACGGGCAACCCTGTTGGATGCCTTTGAGTTGGGATCGGCTTGAGGATAGGGTCCTATTGGGACCAGAAGCAATCCAAGAAATGGAAGAGAAAATGCAAACAATAAGACAAAGATTTAAATAAGCGTAGGATCGACAGAATAGTTATGCCGATGCACACCGTGTCGACCGTAGTTACGAGGTCGACGATCGAGTCTTCTTGCAGGTTAAACCGCATAAGAGTTTGATCAAGTTTGGGAGGGGATCTAAACTCTCTCCTAGGTTCGTGGGACCTTTCAAGATTGTGGAGAGAAAGGGGCCCGTGGCCTATCGACTAGCCTTGCCTGATTCTTTGAGGTGTATGCACAATGTTTTTCATGTATCTATTTTGAGACCTTATATTAGTGATCCTATATATGTTATTGACATGAGTTCCTTGCAGGTGACGGACGAGGGAGCACTCACGAGTGAGCCGATCCACATCTTGGATCATTGCATTTGACAACTACGATGTCAAATAGTAGATCCGGTCAAGATCTAGTGGGACAACTATAATCCGCACTCGACAACCTGGGAGGATGCATATGATATGCGCCAACAGTTTCCATTTTTGTTAGATAGAAAGACACATGATACTGTGATACACTTTATTTCGGCATATATACTGTGAAACTTTGGGACAAAGTTTAGACCAAGAGGGGGTGTATGTAACATCCCGCTCTGGCGCACTGAGTGAACTTATTCTTTGAGGACACTTGCTCTCAAGTGATCCAGATTATTATGCTATTAAAACTTTTGATTTTGATTATGAGGCGTTATGGGTTGATGACATGTTGTTTTACTACATTGACATAGATAGATTCTATTGACTCGGTTTTACTGAGTGTATAGGATTTTGGACCTCGAGGATGCAGAGGCATCGATGGAACCCCTTGGACTCCAGATTGAGTCAGGGAGTGTACCATTGGGGTTTGATTGTTGTATTGATATTAGTGCATCTAATTAGATCATATGATATGGATATGTTCTGACATGATTTGTTGATGATGCAGGCTGACAATAGCTTGCCGACTAGAGTCACATGTGGAGTAAAGGGGTCATGCATGACTACGAGAGATGTTGAGGGAGAGGTGTGGACAGTAGCCCTGCCACAACCTACTAACACTCTTGTCGTGGCTCGAACTGTAGGTTAACGATTAACTAGTTCGAGAGGACCCACGATGTCGTGAGGGAAAACTTCGACAGTCGCTCACGATGATTCTAAGGGGCAGACAATAAGGTGGGGGCCTTATTCCTTACAGGCCCTTAGTCTCCCACAAGTTCACTTGGTGGAGTATTGACTCCAGGGGTTTTTGATGTCTACCAAGTCAGTCAAGAGGCAAGTGGCACCCTTGGAGCACGTAGTGCATCCTGAAAGGCACATCGCACAAGGGAACAGATGAGGTGAGTGGCACCCTTGGAGCACCTAGTGCGTCCTGAAGGGCACGTCGCATTGTTATTGATAAACGAATGAACCTAGACGACCTTAGGATGAACATTGTGATAAGAATTTTTAAAAACATTTTCCCTAATAAAATGTCGCCCATCACGAAAATTAAGGTCTAGTCTAAATTACGCTAGTGGTAAAATTTTGTCTACCTTTTAAATAATAATAATAATAATAATAATTAAAAAAAACAACTTAAATAATAATTATGATCTTCGTAAAATCTTGTAACACAAAGGGAGTAAGATATTTAAATTATTCAAAAAAAATTATGTTGGAATTAATTGTTTTATCTTTTTGATAATTTAAAATATACTAATTAATGATAAAAGGGAAAAGGGTTAAAATTCCACACCTGTCTTTTTGAGTTCTAATTAAAAGAGGAAAGACGGAAAATCTAAAATTTTAGAAAACTTGGAAAAGAGGTAAACATAAAAAGGGAAAAAGGGGAACTTAAGGGAAAAAGAGGAAGGTCAAACTTAGTAAAGCATCTACGATTTAAGAGCTTTCTAATTTAAATTGAACTAGCAAATTAATAAAAAGGAAAGTTATTAAAACCTGTAAGAGAATTTGGGGAAACCTAGGAGTGATTATAGGAGTAACTCTAGGTGGGTGAGATAAATAAAGATAATTAATTAATTAAAGAAGCTAATTTATGGAGAAAGGAAGGAGATGGGTGACACTTTTACAGAGAAGAATTTTTAGGAATTTATTTTTAAAATTTTTAATTAAATGAGATATTAAGAAAGAAAGGAAGTTCAAAACTCTATATAATGAAGGAGAGATAAGGATGAAGGACATTTTTTTGTTTGAGTAATGTTACGTTGTAGAAATAACTACTTGAATGATTTACTTATGGGAGTTGGGATACCCAGCTCAGAGAGGAGTGGTAGCTCGGCCTTGCGAGGCGAGCTGGTAACTAGTCAAAATCTCTAGATAGTGTGTGTGGCCCCTTTGCGGCTCAGGGGGCTAAGGGGGAAGAAGAGTACCCTTAGCATTGGTTGGGAGGTACTAGTGAAGTATCGACGGTTGGCAAGCGGGAGTTACACGGAGAACGCAGACGTCACTCAGAGCGGGCGAACAGGAAATGGTATGATTTCTTCGTTTGAATGGTAGATTGTTGTAGGATTTATTATTTGGATCTGCATGATGGTTGGGTAGGTAAACTGGTTGTCTAGTTTCATGACTGAAATTTTTATGGCCTAGCTGATTGATTGGTTGATTGATTTCCCATGACCTTCGTTTCCCAGCATGTCGTGACCTCCCTGTGGTGTTGGTTGTGACCATATTGGTTGTTTGCCTTTCGTCCCTAGCTCCTCAGTCCTCGCCTGAGTAGTCGGCTAGGAGCCTGATCTACGATCATCGCCTTAGCATTAAAAGACCTATGGATCTCAACGCCCTGCTTTTCTGTGTGAGGATGATGAGAAAAGGACGAACCTGTCCACTGTCTACCCCTTCTGATGGTTCTTGGTTGATTAATGGTCTTGCGCCTTGCTGTGTTGTTTACCTCTGAGGTGGTTTTTTTTCCGATAACGAATCGCTTATTGTCTTCTGTGATTGATCCCTGCATTTGCTTGGGCTCTGCTTGATACTTTACCTATGCGTTTTATTGTGTTGACGACGATTGATACTATTCATTGACTTATGTTGCGCTTTTGTTACTCTTATAATGTCTAGGATTTTTCTTTGAAAGTAACTTGTGTGTTGAAAAAGAAAATATCCTTTGGTTTACCTTGAAACCATTCATAAACCTTTACATTTTATGCAGTGAATTGCTTGGATCTCTCTCAGTCTTATCATTTATTCTCTTCTTTTTCTTATGTTTGGACTTACCAGTGGTTTTCCTTTTTAGAAAATTGTTGGATACACTCAACAATCCCTTACTTACCTGTGTTTTCCATTGATCTCCTTGCAATTTACCAACTTTGTGTTGAATCCTTGTCCAACAATTTATCGTCCGTATTCTCTGTGTTCTTGAGTCAAAGGATCTACGCCTTCACTCTTCTTCCCATTGCTCTTGCATCAATAATATTTGTGTTTATTTACTTCATTACCCATCTCTCTCACCAAAAAGAAACTCTGTGTTTTATTCTCCCTCAACGATTTCATTACCCATAAGAGAATCTATGTTTGCAATATTACTCAACTACGTTTTTACCAAGGAGAAACCTTTGCATTTTCCTCCCTTGTCTAGTATGCATTTTTTTTCCTCTCTGCCCAACAAAGAAGATTGTATCTTTGCATGATGATGATATTAAAACCCTCTGCGATTTTTCCTTGTGTTTCCTCCTCCAATAGCATTTTTCCAGAGCTTGATCTCTGAGTTATCTCTTACCTTTGGTCTGCGTTTTCCACTAACAATGCGACTTGGGATCAAAAAACTTACAGCAAATGCAACCGACCTATTTCAAAGTATTGGGAAGGAGGTGTGGGCGATATATTTTGTGGAAGTTGATTTCGGCCATATTGTTTTATTTTTTTCATTTTATTTTGGCCTTCGTTGGGCCTCATTCATTCTTCTATGATGACTGCAACTTGGGATCTCTCCTTTAAACCTCTGCAATTATAATTTTTCTCTGTGCTTTATGGTTTCACATGGGGGACCTCTACGTTTTTCTTTCTTAGTTTGGCTCAACGATTCCCACTCATCGACTTGCGATTTAGCTTGGGGAGTCTCTGAGTTTAAAACTTCCATGAAATAATGAGATCTCTCTCCCGATTGATTTAATATGTAGGTTTAATTATGGGATAATTAAATACTCGTAAAATTAACATGCTGAAACTACTAGCGCAAATCCCAAGAGAGAGAGGGAAAATAATTGTACTTTAATGATTTAATCTTGTAGTCAGACTTTATTCTTAGACAAATGGAAATGGCTTTCTGTGCATGGGGTGTTAGTTTTGGAAAATTATTAATCCTAACCTTATTATTCAAGTTTTATCCAAGTTCAAGGTGTCTCTTCATATATCAACACGTTTACCTTTTTGTTTTTATTTTATTCTAAAAGAATAAGGTGATCAGAATTTAGTAAAAATAAAACACCTCTACTAATTTATAATTTAGACATATGCCAAGACAAGAATAAATAAAATAAATAAAAAGAAAGAATCTATATGTTTAGAAACTGAACTAGATTTATATGTCTATCTACTTAAATTTAGACATAGATCAATATGTGCACCATATTAAGAATATCATCAAAAATGGAAAAATAAATGGAGAATTGTTGGAGTCATGGTTATGTAACTCTTAATTCGTTTGCGCCTTGAAGTAATTTGATAGTTGTATTTCGTCATGAATAAATGAGAAGCATGGTTGATTATGTAATTGTTCTCTTAGCACTTTTAAAACAAAGTGGGTTACTCTTGCACCATTAAGAGATGTTGACATATGATCGAATTGTATGTTTATAATAGAATTTATGCACCATGAAATTTTAGGATGTGAGACTAATTATGTAATTTGATTACCTTGCTCCATGAATTAATTGATATTTATTTTGCACCATGATATGTATGGATAGTGATGGGTGTAGTTACTTCATCCACCACTAAAATGTTAATTATAGTTGAATTTAATGATTGATTAATCTCGCGCCTTGAAGTAAAGTAGATGTTTACCATTGCACCTTGAAAATAAAATAAAGTTGGTTACATTATGCACGAACTTATGTCGTTTTATGATGGATTTAGTAATCAAATTCTCTTGCACCTTGGAATTTATGTGATGTGTGATTGATTCATAGAACACTATCGCGCATTGATCATCGTTGATGTTGTTGACTTAGCATATTTATTTTTGGTCTTGATTGTGCTAGTGGGATGTAGACACCTCCTTGTTCCTCAGAACAGTCGCCAACTCTGAGACCTTAAATGGTCAAAATCGATGGGAATCTGGGATTGAGTGTTGCTTATGTGTCTTGGAGGTCTTAACCATTGTAGGGTAGGATGGGTGGGTAGTCATTCTTATTCTTCATAGGTTGAATGTCGTACGCTACTTCCAAGTGCTTGATGTTCTTTTATGATTCGTCATCATGTTGATGTGGTGTGATTTGCTTGCGTTGTGTTCATCGTCATGTTGCATTGTTGAGTATAATGTCATTATCACCTTCCTACACACACACACACACCTCAAAAAAAAAAAATTGAGGCTTGTTGTCGTAACGAAATGGCAGGCACGTTACAATATATATATATATATATATATATATATATTCATGGAAACAAGTGATCTTAGAATCGTTTTCTACTACAATTCATTTACTTCCATCGATCCAACTATCAATTGGAATGACATCATCATTACATACACATGTATTATCATCCATTACTTTCCAAAAATATCACTCTGTCTCCCCAAACAAATAATTTTTGTAATTTCTCATTATATAGCTACTTTAACCTGTAACTTTCTTGTTGTAATATCTAACAGTTCCCGAAGTGTTTTCAACTTCATGAGTTAGCAACACTCACATATTTCAGTTGTTAGCATAATCATTTCTATGTTATATAGTATATACATGCATTCACCCAAAATGCACACAATGATTCTTGTACTTGTAACATTTTTAATAGCTCCAAAACTTATCTTGGAATTGTAACAAAAAACAATCCAATCACCTTCAGCTAGTACTCATATTAAATATAATGCATCTATCCATCATTACATATTTTTAGCACCACATTTTTTTCATAATGCAACAATTACTTACTAAATAAAATAGAAATCAATGTTCCAATACGAGTGGCCACATCTACACAATGCATTAATGCATTGGCTAAATAATACCACATAACTATGTCATGCATTCCAACACGATAAGTTGGAAGGCCTTGTCAACACCTCAACACATCTACCACATGCTTCCTACTTCTTTCCTGCCTATTTAGATACCTTCATTTTCAACCCAAACACAACACCAAGAATATAATCCTTAAATTATCTTCAGTGTCGGCAAAGAGGTTGTAGTCCAAACATCATATATACAGTAGATACCATTGAAAACTCACATAACACTATATCCCTTCCATATCCAACCATATTATGGTCTCACACATGAATAGCTCTATGGATATTCATTGTTATAGAAGGAGTATGTCTCTTGAATTAACCTGGTTATGATCCCATAACCAATGATAACATAATATGCAATCAACATTTTATCTAAATGCTTTCTAGCATCAAAAACATTTACATACTCTTGGCCTTTGGACATTACATATCAATTTAAACATTTAAACTAACTAAGGGAATTCTTACCTCAATCCCCTTCAACATGTATGCATCAACAGAAAATAAATGCATACATTTCTAGTTGTTATCAACCTACTTGTTTCTATCTGGCCAACTGATATGTGTAGAATCTCACAGACTTTCTCCTTCATCATTTTAATCATGATTTCTTCCATCCTCATGTGTCTTCACCTAGATGGAAATCATAATCAACAACAACATCCACATATTTACCCTTGTTGTATCATTTTTCCTGAACACATAATCCTTCATTAGTCATACTCAAACATGATTTCATGATAATAAACTATTATAAGTTTGTAAGCATGTTATGTACATATGGAAAATTACACATCCCTACGCACCAAGCATTCATTGTCAGCATGCCTACTAATGCATATGCATGTTAACTTCATTGCATGCCTTATGCACTCTAGCGCATTTATGTTTCAATTCACTTATGTATTTATTTATTTATGTTGTAGTTGGTCATCCTTGAACTCCTTCAGATCCTTGCTTCTTTGTCTGCTCCCATTCTGCTCATCTGCGCTATGGTTCTCTGGTCTGAACACTTTCCAACCAAGTTCCATTTGTCCATTCTAAATCCAACCAATGTGTTCTATTTTCAACAGCCTCTCCTAGGTAGTCATATCCAACTTTATCTTTATTAAACATTCCAACACCTTAGAATGGAGTAGCTCAAACATTCCATCACTCTAATACAATGTTCTTGAATCAAATACTATTACTCCTTATTTTTCCATTAGGTTACTTCATTAACGTTTCCATGTGAAACCATACCTTTCACGCTTAATACCATTCCCAATGGAAGTCCATTTTCACTCAATGACACTTTTCAAGTGAGAAGGCATTCCCAATTCTATGCATTGGCATCATGTTCTCTGTTGTGAACTCTGATATCAGGAGTGGATCTCTTTCACACTTTTCCTTTTATGCCCATCCATGACATATTTAACATGTTATCTTTATCTTCTATGTGAGGGTTCTTACTTTTGTAGTACCTGCAATTTATTCAGATCCTGTAGTTGTTGACTAATACTTTTGTTCCACTATTCTTGAGTCCTTTGTCCTCCTTCATTACTTTCTTTGTAGCTCTCGATTGCCTCATCCAACTTATGAAAGCTCTATCATGCTCCCATGACCCTAACATCTGATCGTAGACTAGAATTGATCTGATTATACCTCTAATCCTGACAATCCTGCAAGCAATCATCTAGTTAGAATTATACATATTATACAAAATTGTCAATTAAATTTACATGTACCTTTTATGTTTTTAAATTCATGAAGAAAATTGTATCAATCTTGATATTATACCAGTCCCCTATTATTTTCCTCTAAATCCTCTAAATAAACTTTACAACGACTGAAATCTCGCCCCAAATTCAATATCGGAGCTTAAAGTTAGGGCTCCTTGAAAAAACAAAATACCACTTTCAACCCCCTTAGCTGATATAGAAATTGAATTCTGCAAAGGCGCTTCTTTCAAACCAAGTTCCATGTGACCACACCTCGAAACCATGGTCTTAATCATCCTTTAGTTCCTTCCTTCGTGTTTTTCCACATGGGAGATTGCGTGAACACCAAGTCCGAGGGTTGGTTTACATCTAGGCCCTTTTTACCTTAGCATGGGACCGACGTTGGGACCAAGTCCTTTAGCCTTCGGCTATTTTCCCTTGTCAACTTTTTTTTTTCCCTCGGAATTACACTTCACAGAAGCCTTTAATAACTCCACTAGCAAAACCGAATGGTCAATATTTAATATCATGTCGAATGGATGGTCTCGCCACCATATGGAGGCTTATCTCTCATTGGAGGAAATGTAATACTTCATATACATTAATAAAATGCACTATTGGATGCAAGACAAACAAGGACAAAGAGATAGGAGCTATGATTCAATGAGAGAGGGGGCTTGAGGGGCTAAGTCTTTTTATTATTATTTTTATTTACAATAATTGATATTATGGAGAAAAGTGGTTACATGAGATTCTTGGGGAAGGCCATGTGGTTCTTGGTTCTTTTGATTATATAAACATCCCTTGGGGGTTGTTTTGGTGCACTTTTTCTCCCTGTTTCTTCTTCTTCTTCCTTTTCCTTCACTCGAGATGAATTTGTGTGCTCTTGGTCTGAGCATGGATACAAATGATTACATGAGTATGGATCTGGGTGAATTTTGGCAGTTTTTCTTTCCTTTTGTCCGTCTTCTTCCAATGGTTCAATTTTTTCCCTTGTTCCCTTGTTCTTCTTTCCTGTTTACTCATTATTTCTAGTTCATATGATCTTGGGATGAGCATGGAAGTGAATGGAAGGGAGAGGATATCCATTGATGAATGGTTGTAATAATTATTGATCATTCCATAAGGGAATGGATTCCTGTGTGCATGATCTTGATGATTGTTCGGATAGAACTTTCCACAACTGTGAGTCCTGAGAGTCTGAGCACGGAAATTCTTAACCAGAAGCACTAGAGGATTGAGGGGAGATGAACAACCTGAGGGACTATGTGGCAGATAAGGGGTCTAATTCTCTTGGGGTTGTGTTGGTTGGGTAGAAGAGAGTTGGTGTACTTTGGATTTTTATGAGTTTCCTATGATAGCTTGAGTGCTGAGAGGCCTGTTAGTTATGAGATTGATGACATTTCAGATAGAACTGTCCACAACTGAGAATCCTTGGAGTTTCCAGTAGGGATATTTCTTGACCAGTAACACTAAAGCCTTGGAGAGAAATGGGACAACCTGAGGGACTGCATGGAAGACAAGGGTGTTCGTTTCTTTGGGTTGTGTAGGTTGAGGGGGAAAGACAGTTAGAAATTCAAATTTGTTGTGTGGTTGGAGAACCTTAGATCTAGTTAGCCAACTGTTGTGTGTTTTAGATTTGGCCTATGACCTATCCTTGTGGATTCATAGGCTATAGCCCGTGATCGAGGGTGACCTATTGTTGAGAGTAAAAGAACATAAGTGTCTATGGTTGGGAGGACCATCCTTGGTCTGCATCCAATTGGTGAACATTGACTTACAAAGATAAGTGCTCTCTCTGTTTTTTGTGTAATGTTTATTTCCATTGTCTATTTAACTATCTGTGAGATATGCATTTTTAATGTTCCTATATGTTGGTTATTTGTTGTGCATGGCACATTGTTTACTACTTTATGGTGTAGCGGGGATCTTGTCTTATGCATTTGGTTTTCATGCCTCTTAATTAACTTAGAGGTGATTCGAATTGATATAAGTCACTATGAAGTGAGTCCCTAGACTACAACATTTCTTAGCCCCTCAATCCCCCTCTCTCGTTGAATCATAACCCCTATCTCTTTTGTCCTTGTGTGTCTTGCATCCAACAATGTATTTTATTATTGTATATGAAGTATTGCATTTCCTAGGCACTATGGCTCCTTTTCAACTTTACCATCTCACCATCCTAAGTCACAATTACATAATACATTATCGTTCATAAGGGTTAAAAGTGGCATGTTACACACCTACTCGGTTCATGTAAGTTCATCGCCCAACTTTGGGATAAAGGAGCATAGTTATTCAAAAGGATGGATCGACCACACCAGGACATTCCAAAAAAAATAGAGACATGGATTAGAAATGTCTTTGCAAACCCTATACTAAACAAAGTATGCCAAACATTCCCAATATTTCTCATCTGAAATGTGTGGATAGAAAGAAACATGTGAATTTTCAAGGAAAAATCCCTTACTTTCTTCCAAATCTAAGAAATTATACGTACCAATGTGCAGGAGTCCATCACAACTGCTACTTGGTCAGTCCTAGACTTAGAGATGAAGGAGCACAAAGTCCACATTTTCAAAATCTGGAACTTCGGATCCTGTGTGAAGTAGAAGTAAATGAGGATGAAACCTATCCGCAAAAATCAGAGACCAATGGATACCCAAGGAGGGATTCCTCAAGATGAATTTATGATAGTGAACTCTCCTAAAAATGAATTTACTAAGTATTTTTAATAAAAATGTTTAATTACTTATTTAGGTATTTTATTAATGATAAGTTTCTTTGTTAAGATGTTTGCATTGTAGTAACTTTGATTCGGTTGGGTGTTATGAATACTTTTTCTTAATGAATTTTTTTCATTATAAAACTTATTAGATGTGTTGTTTGGTCTTTTTCCTTCTGTCTCACACTTATTTTTGGTTGTGATAACATTAATCTAATAAATGCTTCCTCTTTATGATATATTTAATTTTAAATAGTTTTATATTTTGATCTTGCTTAAACTAATTCATGTAATATTTTGTTTTTGTGTGTTTTTTTTAATTTACTTTTTCATGTAGTTTTTCATTGAACATTATTATTAGTATTATTACAATCATGTAGTTTTTCATTGAATATTATTATTATTATTATTATTATATAATTTTTTGGACATTATTCTATACATAAATTTACATTTTATGTCATATGCTTTTCATATTTAAAGAAGGAAAAATTGAAAAGAAAGATAAACCATGTCTTTCAAGATAAACCATGGTCTTCTAAATCTACTATCAACTTAAAGGATAAGTCAAACTCATTGTGAGGTAATAAAAATTGTATTTTAAATATCCGAGAGAACATGGAGTGGTCATTGGGAGCTCAACAACAAGAGCATCTTATAAACCCTTTAAAAGGCACAACATGTCACTCCAAGGATTTAACCTAGATGGAGAGGGTAACAATCATTCCTCCCAACAACCCAAACTACATCCAATGGACAAAAGTTAAGTTAAATATTAACCACAAATATATGATTATATATGATTTCATTGAAAATATATATTAACTTTATTTTAAATTGATTTTTTTCTGTAATAAAACCTATTTCTGATGTAATGGTCATAACTTAAATAACATTACTAAATGATGATAAATGTGTTCACTACTAGTTATACACTTAATTCTAACCAATTTTACTAACTTTCAAGTAATATGATATAAACATGATACCAAACGAATGTGTGTAAACAAGATGACTAAAAAAATTCATTTGGTGCACTTCTAGAATGATTTTTTGCAGAGACAAAAGTGACCACTCCCATCCATTCATTGGTTGAATGGAGACAAAGGTCAATAAATTTTCTTGATGTCAATGAACATCCTTTTGGTGCTATAGTAACTCTCTGTATGAGACAACGAGGAGCTTAGAAACAAACAAATCCGTCAATGTAACTGATAATCAAAAAATGTGGGGAGCTTTGATGTCCTTGTTCGTATAAAGTCGAATCTCATGCTCCCCTCCCTGGCCGCAACCGATGCAAATTCCACGATTAATTGTTTTGAACTTTCAAAGTCCACACCACCTCTCAATTCCAAACCCTAACAAGTTGATACCTACGTGCCAAGCTTATGTCAATCCCATCTCAGCGCTTGAAATAATAAAAATAAGAAGGCCCGTTGCTATAAACCATGTCGTTTAAATTGATGGAATTTTCAGTGCAATGAAATCCAGTTTCTCACAATCGGCTTCCGGCTTCGTTCGTATAATCTCTGTCCGAGGAATTATGAATCTTTAATTGCATTGGCAGTTGTTAATTGAGATTGGTTTGAATAGTTGGATGGAATGATTATTATTATCTTTATCTAAATTCAATTTCAGCCAGTGATATATTGACCTCCTAATTAGTATATTATTATTATGGTTTCAAGTTTTGTTGAAAAAGATTATATCTTAAAAATTCTAAAATTTATTATTATGAATATCATTCTGGAAAGAAAAGAAGAAGAAATTTTTTTAACCTCATCCAAATTGAAAAAGACATAAAGACATAGGGTTCCATTAAAACTGACATATTACATGCAATACAACTTTATTCAAAATAAAAATTTATTGTACAAACTGGACACACATGCCCATCTGCCCCCACTGACCTTCACCACATATGCCAGCAAAGTTTTATTATGAGTTTTTAATATTTGTGAATTAATCTTCCCTACAACTTATATGTCCCAATTAAATGTCCACATACCAAAAAAAAAAAGGGCAAGTATTATCCAATCCACTATCAAAATCTCAAATCTATTGATTTTTAAGGATGAATGGAACTGAAATTATGATTTAAGATGATGAGTTTTTTTTTTTTGTTTTTTATTTATTATTATTATGAAAAACAAATTAATTAATTTAGATTTATTTTAATTTTGAATTTATTGTATTTGAATATTTTTAAATATTAATATTTTTAATTAATATTTTTTAAATTGTTAAATCTATTTAAATATTAATAATTATAAATTTGTTTTAATTTTAAATTTAATAAATATTAAAGACAATTTAAATGTAAGTTTTTGAATATTTAAAAAATCTTTAATTAAAATAAATTTAAGTTATTAAAAGAGATGTAAGTTAATGTGTTGTGGGAAACATTAAACATTATACAGTGAGTCAATCATTGATTCACTACTTAGTGTATCTTGTCAATTACATAGACACTATTTACTATCAAATAATCAAAATAAAAAGAACAAGATAAACTAGCAGCCAATGAGAATGCCTAAGTAATTTAAGAGAAATTTTCTTATTAATGTTGTTAAGTATAATTACAAAGATATTTCAATTAAAATGACTATATTTCAGATTATTTTCCTATTTTGATGAAGATCTCTTATCCCTTTTAAAAGAGAGAGTGTAAATCTTTAGACCCAAAAACTTATTTATATATAAAATATCTTTAAAAATGATGGTGAAATTTAAAAATAATGTGTTTTGGTTGATAAAAAAATGTAATAATAATATTTGCATTTGGAAAACAAGAAAAAAATATAAATAATTTTATATTAATAAAGTAAATCTAGGTAAATATAAATATATTTAATTTCAAGACAAATTACATATATAAAATATCTAATTTCAAAACAAATTACAAATTTTAAATTAAAGATATATAATTTCAAGACTAATTACAAATATGGAAAAGAAAAAAAATGCACTAATGAAGAATATTTTAAAAATATTTTATTTCATGAAAAATTAGAAATCTACAAGTGTGTAAGAAAAGATATCTAATTATAATATAATTTACAAATTTGAAAATAAAGATATTTAATTTTAGAATAAATTACAATTGCTAAAATAAATATATTTAATTAAGGGCAAATTACAAATCTCCAAACAAAAATATTTTATTCCAAAGAAAATTATAGATGTAAAAATAAATATGTAATGATATTTAATTGTAAAACAAATTACAAATGTCAAAATAAATATTTTTAATTCTAGGAATCACAAATCTAAAAGTGATCCCATAAGTTAAGGGGAAAATTCAAATCTTTCCTAATTAAAAACTTCTTATTCTGCATCATTAAATTCAATTTATTTAAAAATGCTCTCATAAAATTGAACCTTGCCTAGCAAAGAACTCTTTATTCTTTATCATTCCAATCTATTTGGAAAAAAAAATTAATTAACTTATGTATACATCCATTATAAAATAGTTTAATATTTCTAATTGAAAAATATAAATTAAACAATAAATTTTGATTAACTTATATATACATTTATTATAAAACCATTTAATACTTTTAATTAGAAAATATGAATTAAACTTAAATTTATTTATATGTATAAAGGTTACCAAATTATTTAATATAATTTATTTTTTTTAAATTACACATTTTAAAATAATATGATAATATTCACTTCTTATCATTCCTTACCCATAAATTCAATTCCTTTAAACACTATAATGATAAAAATTATATACTTAATACAATTTATGATTTAATTATAATGATAAATAAAAATAATAATTTTTTTTCAATTATAATTTAATTAAATATAAATATTGAATTATAATTATAAAAAATTATATAAATAAAATTTATGTTATAAAATATATAATTTGAAAAATGTTGGATGATCATTTTTCAAATTATAAAATATATAATTTGAAAAATGTTGGATGATCACCATACTCGTCCAAAAAATCCATACTATTTTTTTTTTACTTTTAATTTGTGTTTTTTTGTAAATCCCTATAAAATTTTATATTTCATTTGTGATATGATAGTGAAATTGATTATGATAAACCTCTAGACCATAAGTATCACAAAGAATTAGCTAACCACCAAACACACTGAGCATGCATAATGTATACACATATGCATAATGTATAATAGAGTAGGGTATTAACAATTTAGTGAGTGAAAATATTAGTTTTATATAAATTATGGGTAAAGTGAGAGTCCTAGAAAATATACATTATTTGAGAAATTATGTGATATTGTTTTTTAAGGAATGAAAATTTTGACATAGTCTCCTCACTCTAAAAGAAAATCACAAAAAAGAACCACAAGTACAATGTCACATAAGCCCCATGGGATAGCACAGATGGTAAGACATGCACACACTCTTAGAAAAAAAAGTACAATGTCACATAAATAAATAAAAAATATATATTATAACCTATAAAATACCTTAAAAAATTATCTAAACTAATGAAGAGATTTAAGTAGTAAAAAATACCTTAAAAAAATAGATTATAAATATAGCAAGCACTATCACAAGTTACTAAAATTAATAAGAAATAAGAATTGACATGAAAGTAGCATGAAACAACTATGAAGTTGTTTGTAAACTATCTCATGAATAGTTATTAAAATAGTTAATTTTAATATATAAATGAATTAAATATCTTCAAATACTTAAATTGCAATTTGATTTTGTAATGTTATTGATTAAGATTTACAATTTCATTAATATAAAGTAAATCTCATAAAAGTTTAATTAGAAAGACAAGCTTTTTTTATTTATTAATGATGAAACACAATACAACACAAATGGATGTTTTTGAAATTATAAATCAGCTTAACCTATCAAAAAATTTAGTTAATTAAAAACTCAAAAACAAATATTGTAAAATTTGAAGAATGGTCAAGCAACATATCTTCTTTAAAAGTATTGGTCTTCATGTGAATTGTCATTTACAACATAAAAAACAATCAACATTACAACACTACTAAAACCATTTTTTCCTATCGGTTAAAAATAGATTCCAATGTGATTTCCAATCAAGATGTTACACTTGTAGCTTTCAGGTAGAGAGGATTGAAAACTAACCAGTGAGCACATTGCTTGCCTTTAAGTGTGAATTCATGCACCATAAGAAAATGAAAGGTTTCTAAAAACTATAATATTTTAAAGAATAAAAGCTATAATGTTCTAAAGAAATGACTCTTAGATTTGAGTCATTATTTATGTATAATGAGAGTGCCCCAGGGTTTTTGAGCATGTTGAATCCATTTCTACATTTAAAAATGGATTTTAAATAACAAAATATAGTGATTTAATGGAAATTTATATGGCTAGATTCCAGCAATAAAAACCATTTCATAGAACAGATAGACAACTACATGAAAAATTCCAGAATAGTGCACATTTTGTTTCTTTTTTAATTATACTTAAAAATAAAAAATAAAATTACTTTTAAAAATTAAAAATATTATATTAATTTATGATATATCTAATCAATATTCAATATTTATAACAATATATTATTTTGAAATTATTATACAAAATAATGATTTAATATATTAAAATGAAAATATTATAAGAAAAATTATTATATTAATGTACGTTATATTATTTTAATATTATTATACAAAATAATAATTTAATATTTTTAAAATGTATACCCATAAAATTATTAAAAATATTAAATTAGTAAACGTATTAAAAAAAATTGTATTAATGTATGATAGATAATCAAGAAGATATTTTTTTATATTAAAAAATATTAAAATTAAATCATATAATAATAAAATATAATATGGGAGGAAATGTGCCTTTATACTATTTGTGAATGAGAAAAAAAGTTTAGAACATCTTACTTCACTTTAACTATTATTTTTCAAATTTCATCCAAATTTGAATTAAATCAATAAAAACTAGATTTTCATGAAATTAGATATTTCTCAAATTTCATTAAAATTTAGGCTAAATCAAGAAAAACCCCTGGTATTGGATTCAGCTATTTGCACATTGAGAGTGCAATGAAATCTGGGCCATTCAAAAAAAAATTGTGTTACCCATGCTATAAACAAAGTCTATGGACTATAATCTCTAAGAGTGATTAACGCCTCGATTGTGCTAATTGTTGAATTATTGCTTGCCTTTGGATTGTTCATGTTGTTATTTTCTCATGCAACATTTCTATAAACTGTTGTCTAATTAAATTTTGATGAAATGACTTATTTTCCTGTTCTCTTTCTACCTTTTCAAATGTATCTAGCATATCATTTATCCGTTATTTGAAGCTGAATTTGAAGCTGATGTTTTCAAAGATTCCTGTCTTGGATTAAAATGGTATGTTACTTATGGCTTTTGACATAATCAATTAGATAAATGTGATTTCTGTTAATAAAGAAAAGTGTAGTAAGTACTGGAATTTGTTGCTAATTTCTTTATTTTAATAGCATGGGAAATTAAGAAAAGTGTAGTAAGTATTGGAATTTGTTGCTAATTTCTTTATTTTAATAGCATGGGAAATTAAGAAAAGTGTAGTAAGTATTGGAATAGTGTTGTAAGTATTGGAATTGAAAATTAGTAATGTGAAAATTCAAATATTTATTTTAAATATATGTTTTCTATAAATAAAAAAAATTGTACTAATCACTGAAATTTATTAATGATCTCTTTATTTTAAGAGCAGGGGACATTAGTACTCTCAGAAAATTGAAATATTTGGTTAAACTTTGTGATATTTGGAAATGTTGAAAAAAAGTCCCGCCTACAAATTTAAGAAATGAAACATCTCACCTCCAAATGTAAATAAAAAGAAAACTTGCATACACTATCTCATTGTTAAACACAATGAAATGTATGAACACCATTATATCTAACCAGGAAACCATTTTGCCTTGAAATCCACCAAGGCTATGCATATAGTGGATAAGAAATGCCTACTCTACGCATCTTCTCTTTTGGCTTGAATCCGTGACAAGCCTGACATATACATATTTTCTCATCTTCGCTTGTCTACCTGCCGTGCACCTTCTTTCGCCCTTGAATCCGTGAAAATCCATTGCCATAATAGATTAGAAAACAAGAATCAGAAACTGTGAAATATAACATAAGAAATTACAGAATCTTTCGCCATGGATACTCACGTGATCGTCCCAGGCGTGAGACAGGGTCGGGTTGATGCCAGTTCCGGTGATGGGAATAGTCGCAAGGTGAACTAGAAAAACTGCAAACCCTATCGGAAGTGGCGCGAGCAGCTGCAAGGAATTCAAGGGTCAGTTCAGATGTCCAGGTTAGGGTAAGGGTTAGTGCGTATATTAGAAAACAGATACTGTACAAGTAATACAGTAAATATTTAGTAACTAAATACCCACAAGCCATCTCCCTTGGTGTAGCCATGCGCCACAGAGTTAGCACCTACGCCGTCCATTTCGTACTCGCTTTCCATGAAGCCCTTCACAACTTCGGCACCGCAGATGGCTCCCAAACACTGCCATATCATGTAGAACACTGCACGGGGTAGATACAGCTTCCTGGCCAAGAACAGCCCAAATGTCACTGCTGGGTTAACGTGCCCACCTGTAAACACAAATATTATGTTGTTGAAAACAGTGAGTTGCTCAAATCCACACTCTTTTTGACTGAAACTCTTCTCCAAATCCAACAAAAAATTTGTAAAAACCCTCCGACACAGAAACTATAAGCTCCAAGGGACCTTTTCATGCGACCAGGCAAGCAACTAGTGAGAAAAGAGTTATTATTACCTGAAATCGGACCTCTTGACACCCATGACCGTGAGGATCGTGATGTAAAGAAACAAGAAAGTCGCCATGAATTCTGCAATACCCACCGTCCAGAAGGACCATGACGCTAACTCCCCGGGTTCGAACAATGGAGCCGGACCTGGCTCCTTGTAATGCTCCTGCCTCGTCTTCAAAAACTATGAAATAAAAATGGTCTCGACTCTAGATATTTCTAGATACTGTGAGTGCGATGTTTCTAGATACTATGTGTGCGAGGGCGAATAAATCCCCTTCGGGATCACCTTTTGTCGTCATTCGTCAACATAATTTGGATAGTTCATGCCCACTACTCTCATTCAGAGGTTTTGTTGAGGTTTATCCAAATGGGTAATGGTGATACCCAACCGTATTGAACTGTGAATTCATTCTAAGAACTTGGTATCTCGAATATTGATTTCCTTTCTGTTTGTCCCGCCCCAGCCCATGGAGGGATTGCAAAGCAGTGCCATTCTTCTGTTTCTCACCAAGACATACTACATGGTGGAGGATCCTTCGACGGACCCAATGGTCTATTGGAGTAGTGCGGGCAATAGTTTAGCATACCCTTAAACAATCCAATCCCCCTGAGAGGTATGAAGCCTGAGTTTCTTGGTAAGGCTGTCGACTTTCCTTGTCGTCGACTTTTCTTATGCCGCCCTTGGTAAGGCCATCGACTTTCCTTACCGCCGACTTTGCTTCTGCCGCCCTGATATGCCTCGGAAAAATGGGGCAGCAGAAGCAAAGCAGGGCGACAGAAACAAAGTCGGCAGTAAGGAAAGTCGACGGCCTTACCAAGGGCGGCATAAGCAAAGTCGGCGGTACGGAAAGTCGACGACAAGGAAAGTCGACGGCCTTACCAAGAAACTCAGGCTTCATACCTCTCAGGGGGATTGTTTAGGGGGTATGCTAAACTATTGCCCGCACTGCTCCTGTAGAGCACTGGGTCCGTCAAAGGATCCTCCACCATGTAGTATGTCTTGGTGAGAAACAGAGGAATGGCACTGCTGTCATCTTTCGTGACAAGAGGAGAAAGCAAACAAGTGGAATGGTTCATAACAAACGACCAAAAGATAGGTGACCGGTGGACAAAGAGGGTGGTTTTTTAAACAACAAACGACCAAACGATAGTTGACAGGTGGATAAAGAGGGTGGTTTTTGAAAAACTGTCAACCAAAGGATAAGTGACAGGTGGATAAAGAGGATGGTTTTTGAAAACCTGTCTACTAATGGACAGGGGTTTTCTACAAAACCTTTCACTAAAAATGCCTTCCAATAGAAAAAAAAATTGTAGTGAGCCAACCATTAACTCATTATGTTTATATAAATTATAAATAAATAAATACTAAATTTCAAATTTATACAACATGATTGAACCTATCAATTCAAATCTGAAAAATGCTCAGAAAAGGGTAAAAGCTTAAAATGTCGAGTAAAATTTTCAAAGTGCAAACAAATGTAAACTTTTTGACAACCTCTCATAAGATTTAAGATCATTTGCTCAAAGAATACGAACGAATATTAACTTTTTAAACGGTCATGATGGGATATAGCAAGATATAGCACCCTATACAATGAATATTAACTTACTTGACAAAAAGATTTCGGCGAAAGAATCTTCGTAGTTGTACATGACTAGCATTGCGGCAAAGTGGCTGGTGAATGCTGAAAGGTGATGTGGAAATCTAAAAGTTAATTTCAAATGTGGTAATTTCAAAGGTTAATCAGTTAAATGTGGCAATCATATGGTGGTATAGTAATTTCTTAATATGATTAGGTAAATGTTAAAAAGTAAACATGTTAACTGATGCATTCAAAAATACAAGGAAGTTATGAACAGTAAATCACATTCATTGATTTGGGAAGACTAAGAATATGCCAGCATCTTCAATTGTTAGCCATTACATTAAAATTTTAGATTAAAAGATGATTAATTGTGCCCATCTCCAATAGGTATATGTCTTTCAGGGTAACAAGACTATGAGTAGGTCGAAATTTGACCCAAATGACCAAAAAAATGTTATTGAATTTATTATATCTCCTCTTTCTCATACTGACACTCTTAACCTTTCAAGCCAAAAAAAACTGACACTCTTAAAAAAAACTGCCATGTGGCAATGCGCACTCACAACCCTGTCATGAGTTTGATAAAAATTATTCAAAAGCACAATGAGTTGATAAAAGCTATTCAAAAGCACAATGTTTTGGTGAACAATTTTGGCTAAATTTAAGTAGAGCTTTTGATGTTCGTTAAATTTTAATTGAATTAAATTCTAGACTATGGTTTTTGAATGCATATCTCGATCATTCCAAAACCTGTTTAAAATAAAATCTAGATTTTTTGGGTTTTTCCCCGCGCAGACCAATATGAAATTTCCAAGATTATTTTGAAGATTCCTGATAGAAAGAAATTGTTTAATCGTTTTCGCTTTGCAATATTTTTCTTTCGTTTGCTTAAGGGCCGCTAACAACTAGGGTTATTATCTGTACCCTTACCTTCAGATCCCACTAGGGTTATCATTGCTACCAAGTAGGGTTTATTAATTTGTTTCTGGCCAAAATGGTGAAGTTAGACTAAGGCAGACTGTTGGAAGTTCTTAATGTGAGGGTTACTAGATCCCGTGAGTGTGTAGTAGTTCTGTCACACGGCTTTGGGGGCGACCAGTCGATGTGGATGATATTCTGCCATACCTGGTGCCTGATTTTAAGGTCATCGTATTCGATCTCGTATTGGCTTGCAGTGTGGATTCCAAGCATTTTGACTTCGACCAATCCTCTAATTCACTTGCTGCTTATGCAGACGATATTCTCGCCATTTTAAAGGAGCTTAAAATTTGCATGTACGTAGGTCACTCAGTCTCTGGTATGTTGGGCTGTCTTTCCTCCATCAAAAGACTCGAATTATTTGAAAGATTAATCCTGTTAAGTGCTTCGCCGAGGTAACAAAACCTACCTATAATTCTTCAGGCCTTGAATTATTTAAGGTTTACTCGATGCACATATTCTGCTACTGTTTCTGTATTCATTTCTCATTCAAACTGTAGTCGATTTTTGTGCAGGTATTTGAACGTGGAGAGATCAATGAAATTTTGAGCACAATCAAATCCAACTATTCGGCATGGGTTTCCGAATTTGTTCCTCTAATAATTGGAGTGTACCAGCCTTCTATAGTGGATGACTTCTCTAGAAAATCGCTGAGTATCAAGCCTGAAATTGCCTATAAGGTTTCTAAAAGCATCTTCGAGTGTGATCTGAGAAGCATTTTATCTGATGTGAAGACTCCATGTAGCATCTATTAACCTGCAACAATCAATATTAAACTAATATGCAATTGATTCAAAACAAAATACACAGCAAACATCGAGGGTCTTATTATTCAAATCATGGAGATTATAGTAGCTCACTCACACTTATGGGCTTACATAAATTTATATACATTTACACAGGAAACTAATTATTAAATGCAATCTCATCCATATTCTAACTTGGTCTTACTAGTTATAACCAACCCTGGATTATAGTATCTGAAATCCTAAGGAATTCGTTGTCACCAGTTTCCAAAAATCTTTCCTTCCTTTTGTTCATCACCTTTTATGCAAGCGAAGAGAAGCCAAGCACCATCGAGCTTCTCTAACAGTACTGGTTTTGTGAACATGTATGCACAGTTCTCTTTTGTATGCACTTTCTCAAGAGAGACTCCACGATAACCTGTCTTACAAAATGGTACTTGATAGGTATATGTTTTGTTTTATTGTGGTAGGTTGGATTCTTAGCCAAGTGAATAACACTTTGACTATCACAAAGTAACTTTACTTTGTCCTGCATCATTCCAAACTCATCAAACAAACCTTTCAACCAAACTGCCTATTTGCATGCATGTGAAGCAACTATGTATTCTGCCTCTGTAGTGTATAAAGCAACACTGTTCTATAGCTTTGACATCCAACTAATAGCTCCACCTGCAAGAATAAAGAAATACCCTAAAGTCAACCTTCTCTTGTCCAAATCACGTGCAAAATCGGAATCAACATATCCACAGACTAATTCACAACCACTGTTATAAGTGATATAGTAATCACTTATGCCTCTCAGATACCGAAGCACCCATTTCACTGTTGCTCAGTGCTCTTTACCTGGATCTGCCTGACAACCCCAACTGCATGTGAAATGTTTGGCCTTGTACTAACCATCGTATATATTAAACTTCCTACTGCATTAGCATATAGTATTCGAGACATATATTCATTTTCTTCTTTTGTACTAGGAAATAAACTTGAAGATAGCTTAAAATGGGAAGCCAAAGGGACTAAAACTCGTTTCACATTGTTCATACCAAACCTCAAGTATTTTCTCAACATACTTCTGTTGTGACAACCAAATCTTACCATTGCTCCTGTCTCTGAATATATCCATGACCAAAATCTTCTTTGCTTCTCCTAGATATTTCATATGGAACGTCCTAGCCATCTGAGCCTTTAACCTTTTGATCATCAACATTTTCCTTATTACTTGGCATTGACCGGCCTTGGAAAAATGGTTAATGGTTTACAATAGTTGCTGAAGTGATAGATTTTCCTATCCTAGGAGGCACAACCATAGCCCCTATCCACCATTCAATGAGAACTTGTATCCCTTGAGCATCTGCTTGTCAATAGAGTCTCCATGATCATAGAGCCTAATTTCTTTTTGAATCAAAATGAATTGCACTAGATCTAAAATCTCCCAATAATTCAAATTACTAAGTTCATTAAATTGAACTAAATTTAATAGTATCCAATAATTTTTAAAAATTAATAATTGGACATGCCATGATGGGGAAAATTTACAACCAAATGAAAAATTTCATCAACATTTGTTGCACTCAAAGCTTCAAATGCACTAGAGAAATATTGCTAAAAGGAAACATTCTTTGTTGCTAGTGGTTAGAGTCTTTGCAAACCCACAACCCACTTCAAATCCTCTAATTACAAGTACATCCTTTATGATGATGGTAAAACCCATCAATTGAATAATCTACAACAACAATCATCCTCTTAGCATGCACAGGGGAAGATAATACTTTATCAAATGGTAGATCTAGAGCACAAGTTCTTATGATATAAAATGAGTTGATGCAATACTAAGTTAGACATTTAAGTATTATTATGGGAAATGACATTTATTTTGGGTGGTGCCTCTAAATCAGTCAGAAATATGACTAAAGCCTATTTATCACTCCCAACAAGACTATCCTACTTTATATTCTATTTATAGATCCTTGGAACAACCTTCTAAAACTCATGGAAAAACAATACACTTTAATTTCCATTAGCATGTTGGGAACTTTTTCCAAATGCAATGAAGTATGCCAATAATATATGTCAACATGTCTACTCTCAATTTTTAGCTACGACCAACAGTATGTGCTCTTGTTCGAAATGCTACAACGATCCAATAACCAAAGTATTCATGGCTTCACATTGCACCTGCTACATGAAAAAGGCCTAAAACATCATTATAATGATGCCATGGATTACTTCAATTATCCCATGGACACACAGTATGTTGCATCGACCAAGAAAAAGAATGCACACTAAATGTATGTGTCATTGAAGAAATACACCTCACTGGAACTTGTGTAGAGCGCATTGATATGTAATCATGTGTGTGCATTGGGAGAATGGAATTATTTCTTTGCGTATAATTTTTCAATTATTTATTTATATTTAAGGACAAATTTGATCTCAAATGTACAGATCATAGAAGACTAAAAATTTTCCATCATAGGGGTTCACTCATAGATAGGGTGTGACAACAAGAATATTATTTTTGTATATATTAGACAAAATGTAAGTCATAAAAATATATTGTTTCTTGTTGATGCAACATATTTGGGCAAAGGAACTTTGTGGTAAGATGGTTGGAAGTTGGCTAGGAATTTAGGTTTGGAGTGGGAAGAGGCCACACACTCTACTAGTGTCATACCTCTTGTAGAGACTTGTAGACCTTTGTGAAACCATCTTTGTGGGTGCCTTGTGATCCGTAAACAAGGGACTTATAGCCCACTCGCTTCACTGATACAAATCCTATATGAAATTTAAAATACGTTCTTTTTTCCTCTATCTTGTACATGGAGCTTTGTTCTTGGAATGATTACTAGGTCTCTATCCTTGATAAAAGTCTGAGTGCAAACTAAACATTGTGTATCTTGCACATAACAACCAATGGGAAATGCAGTGCAGTCTCTAAGTTATATATTCTTGGTTGTTATTCACCAAACAAGCATACAAGGCATGGATCTGTCACTTAAATTCCCTAGCTCTGGCTCCATCTCCGATAAGCAGAAGAATGACTTTGTGGTTAATTGGTTCACTGCTTGGGTCTACTATTTCTATGTCTAGGTCAAGTATCAATCACGAATTTTGCATGAATGGTTGATCCCCGTCTTCTGCTCATTTAAGATTCTCCTCTATGAGGTGAAAGAAGGGCTATGTTTATTGCTCAATTATTAGTCTAAGCACTTTTCCTTTGGATATTATGAATGTACTAGTGAGCCAGCTAGCACTGTGGGAAACCATTGTATACCCTTCACTATTGCACAACAACTATTATGTTTGTGAGTATACCTCCA
Source organism: Picea engelmannii (assembly GCA_009831015.1). Lineage (NCBI taxonomy): Eukaryota > Viridiplantae > Streptophyta > Pinopsida > Pinales > Pinaceae > Picea > Picea engelmannii. The sequence continues at coordinate 776,543 of ML777906.1, read as the reverse complement.
AGTCTTTCTTTACTCTGTATGCACCTGCTCAAGTTATTTTCATATCTAATCAATATTGGTCAAGAAATTGAGGAATCAACCAAGCCAAGCATCTTTACATTACATTGCTATCCACCAAGCAATATTCCTCGAGAGGAGAAGAGAATTAGTTTTAGAGTTCAATACATTTGAAGGTTCATTGTGGTCAAATTCACTACATTGTAAAATTGACTATGCCTCCCATACACAAATGTTAATTGGGATCCCTATCTTGTTGAAATGTCCAACTCTTACACTTGATGCACAATCGGTGAACTAATCTTAATACTCCACTTTTGCAATTTACATTTTATAGAAGAAGATCAAACATGTCAAGAGATATCCCATAATTTGAACACCTTCATTTCTCTATGAGTTTATTCAATGCCCCCAAAAAATTAATTGAGTATGATGCCAAATGATGTAAAGAGGGAAAGAGGATATCCACAAGCTATGTATGGTCATACGACATGTGTGGAGTCACCTTATTGTAATTAAATGACCATCCAACTTGTCTATGACTTCAAACACTCAAGGGAAGGAGAAAATGGCTCAAGGAGAGAGTAATAGACCCAATTTTCCATTTCAAGTGCCCAACAAACAATTAAAACGTCCAACAACTAAGTAAAACGCCAACAATTTATTAGAACATCCACACGATATGTAAAACCATTGGTTATGATACATCCAACAATGATGAAAGGTCTTCTAAGATAGATTTGGAGCATGCTTCATTAGTTTTTATCAAAATGTTCTTTTCCTCTAGGAAATCAAGGTTTTGAAGGTAAAATCGTTATGCATCAAAAGAACAACACTAAATTGGTAAATTCTACATCTTTTGTTCCCACTAGTTATGCTAATTATAGATCTGATTATAAAGTTGATTTTCAATTTAAACATTGGTTCAGAGAAACATACAGCTCAGTGATTCAAAGGAAATCATCTCATCTCATCTCTTCTCTTCCTCGAGGTGCTGTGGATATTAAATTAAGCAATGAAGAAGAGAAAGGCCAAGAAAATATCCTAATTTTTTGTTTCTTTAAATATTGGTGATAATATGAATTATATTTTTAAAGAAATAGTACAATAGAAGAATGAGATCAAGGGAATGCATAAAAAAAAAAAGTAAATTATGAATATGAGTTTAATGAGGAGGAATCATTAGGTTTTGAGGTACCTTTTACTTAAAAAGAATCTCATGAGTTTTATGATCCCTTGGATTTCAATGGCATTCTAGAATATCCAAATCTACTACCTGTTGGGCATCATTGGATCAACCCCATCCTAAAGTTTGAAGGTCACGATGCTACAACTATGATGGAACATGTGGAGCAATTCTCAAAAATCCCCACCATTTTAACATTCCCAGCCACCAAGATTAAGAATAACTCCCTTTGTATTCGTTGATGTTATAAGGGTTTTGATCAAATTAATCTCTTCACATATTTTCTTAACAAAATTATAACATTCCTGAAATCAATAAGTTTGAAAACTAGACAATCCAATTTGAGTTTCTTGCTATCTCAATTCGACCCAATTCAGTCGTAGGCACTTCAACAGATATTTTACCCAAATAAATGCATAAAAACAAATATGGGTTCAAAAGACAGGATCAAGCGTCCAATGGTTTGATGTCACGCAAGCAAATAGATGCAGGACTATTACTTAATAATTTGCATGCAATTGGGGATAAATACCTTCGAATAATGGCCATTAACAGAAAATTGGGGCAAAATACCTCCTAACAATTGCCAATAATAGAAAATGGGTGTGAATGGAAGTATCTAGTTCGAATTTTATAGGAAATTGGGGCGAAATACCTCTTAATAATTGTCAATAATAGAAAATGGTAGTGAATGGAAATATCTAGTTCGAATTTTACAAGGTGAAATGGATTTCTCTGCTTTCTTCTCCCAAATACCCGTGGGTGGAGGGTTTTAGATACAATTTTTTTAAAATAAATTTTGGGCTATTTATAATAAAATCCCTCGCTATGAAACTAATTCGACCAGCCAAAATTATAAGCCTTCTAATTTCGCCCATCGGCGAAATTTCGCCCCTAAACTCTTATATGCCTTGGATATCTGAAAACAATGGTAGCAGTCAACTACCATTACTTTTGGCCATGTATGAAGAAGGAAATGCAGAATACATCACCAGATGTATGGAGTGCCAGAAGGTCAAAGATGAACATAGGCACCCAGTAGGGTTTCTACATCCATTACCCATTCCTGAGTGGAAGTGGGAAGTGGTGACAATGGATTTCATCACACGATTACCCAGAACAAATAAGCAACATGATTCCATCATAGTGGTGTTGGATAAGCTTACGAAAGCTACCCATTTTATTCCATTGAAAACTACAAACAAGGCAACTAATGTTGTTTATATCTATATGAAGGAAGTAGCATGATTGCACGGTATTCCCAAGACATTTGTGTCTCACGGAGACCCAAAATTCACCTCAAAAATTTGGAGAGGGTTACTCAAAGGGTTCAAAACAAATCTGAAGATCAGCACAGCCTAGCACCCAGAGTGTGATGGGAAGAAAAAGAGGGTGAACCAAGTGATAGAAGATATGCTAAGGATGTATGTGATGGACAAACCATATAAATGGGAAGACTACCTACACTTGGTAGAATTTTCCTACAACAATGGGTATCAAGCATCACTGAAGATGATCCCATTTGAATCACTTTATGGAAGAAAGTGAAACACCCCAGTAAGCTAGGATAACCCAGCTGATAGGACAGTGGTTGGGCCATAGTTGCTCCAGGAAATGGAAGAACAAATGTTGAATATTAAGAAGAATTTGAAGGCTTCCCAAGACAGGCATAAAAGTTATGCTGATAAGAACAGAACCCATCGGGAGTTTAAAGTGGGTGATCATGTTTTCTTGGAAGTGAAAGCCAACAAAAGTTCCTTGAAGCTGGTAAAATGTTCCAAGTTGGCAACCAGATATTGTGGGCCATTTGAAATCCTAGAAAGGATTGGACCAGTTGCATATATGCTTGCATTTCCTGCATCCATGAATGTACATAATGTGTTTCATGTTTCATTTCTTGAGAGATATATACTTGATGCTAATCATTTTATTGATTGTAATGTGATTTAGGTGGAGGAAGAAGGCGTCTTGCAGGTGTATCTGGTGCGTATATTGGACCGGAAAAGCAAGCACCTCCATAATCGAGCGATAGGGATTGTAAAAGTCCAGTGGACCCAGTACGGTCCTCATGACGCAACGTGGGAGAATGAACATGCTATGCGAGTAGAGTACCCAAGTCTTTTTGAAGATTCTAGAAATCTTGTTTTATTATGTAAATAAGTTGGACTAAGGACAGTGAAAAAATAAGGGGAGGGGATTGTAATACCCCAAGGTCGAGCCCCTACTGAATTGTAACTATGTTTGTAGGTTGGTGAGCCGAGTGGTTATAAGCTAAGAGACTTATGTGTTTATTAGGCTCGTGAGACATATGCTATGGCCAATGAGCTTGATTTTGTATATGTAAATACTCGCATCATTAATAAAATTACACTATTGTGTGCAGACCCTCCATGAAGAAAGCATTATGGGGGACTAAGCTCCACTAGGTGGGGAAGGGGCTAAGTGTCTAGGAATAGGGGATAAGCTAGAGGGCTTGCCTTTGAAGGAATAATATTATAATATTATTTCCTAGAAGCTAAGGTTTGATATAACCATGTTGTCCTAAGTTCCTAGGGAAAAGGAGGACGAGTGTTAATTGGAGCTCATGCAGCTTTAGGAGGGCATGTGTCAACCTGGGTGCATGAAGTTTTAAGTGGGAAAATCATATCGTTGGGGGCTCTCACTGTCAGGGGTCTCACAATTCTCACAATGGTCACAGATCCTTCACCATTACGTCGGTACTCTCACGAGGTTAGGCACCTTGGAATAGAGCCACACTCCCCATTGATGCACGCGCGATTGTAACCTGCAGTTACTAGATGTTTCCCTATGTGTTTTCTCTATGAAGCCAAAAGCATTTGTATTCACCTGAGTTATGTTGTGTCTTAGAGTTTGGTTGTTGCCACTTTCGGTGTCCATACCCATTTTTTGTTGTTGTCGTCCCCCGTGTGTTAACTGAATGTTGTTGTTGTATTTCTTAGGAGCTGAATTGAAGAAGCAGGTTTTCAGGCCTGTGAGCAACTCTCCCAGGTGAGAGAGTTTGTTGGGAAGTGAGTTCTCTCGGAATGGAGTGTCATAGAAACTATAACACTTTGAGACTTCTGGTCCATCCTGTTGTTGAAGCCCATGGTAAGGGAGGTGTAGTAGACGATGGACTTGTATTAGTGAAGGTGTAGCCTCCTGGGGTGGACCAAGCATGTGGGGAATGAGGGTTTGTGGGTTGTGGGCATAAGTGGCTCCTAGGATAAAAGAACTTTCCTGTTGTTCTGTGCAACTTCCTTGTTTTCCTTACCAAGCTTAGAATTCCCTTGCCTAGTGGAGTTTAGTCTTAGCTCGGGGTGACCCACCGTTGAGCGTGATGAGAAGTGTGGTCTAAAGTTGGGAAGTTCATGGAAGGTCTACATGCAGTTAGTGGTCATCTATTAAAAGATAAGTACCAATTATGTGTTCGATGTATGTTTTGTATTTGTTTATGTTTATATTAATGAGTAATGCTTGTTTATATATATGTTGCATGTATGTGTTAAATGTTGCTTCTATTTAATTTCATTAGATAGATATATTTGTATAAATGTGAATACCGGACGTTATATCTATCTTCTGGTTAAGTTTTATATGTCATTATTTCCACAAAATTACTCGGTGGCATGGCATGGCCTGCTATTTAAGGATGAAATGTCACACAAATTGGTATGAGAGCAGTAAAGACAAGTTTAAGAATTGTTTGGGTAGCGTTGCCCGTCCTGTTGGTGGTTGGGGACATTACATTTCTGGTGAGGAGGGATGTTAAATTTCTTGTGAATAAGTGATGGAGTGAGAAAGAAAATGAGACATTCGACAACCATAATACAATGCAACAAATTCATGATCAAGCAAAAATTTCATAACAACAAGGTAATCCAACAAGACTGCCAAGACCACAGGTACAAATACAACAAGAGAACTATGGGAATGGTTATTCTTCCAACAATTATTCATCCTCTTCAACAAAATAATTGACAAACAAAAAGCTTCAGGGATTTTTTTAGTAGAATAATGACTATGAACAACAAGGTCATTTTGACTTTCTATCCATTGAGCCAACCTACTTTGAAGAAGCAATCAAAGAGGAACATTGGGTAGAAGCTATGCATGAGGAAATTGAAGCCATTGAAAAGAACAAGACTTGGGATCTTGTTGATCTGTTAGAAGACAAATCAAGCATTGGAGTTAAGTGGGTTTACAAAACAAAGGTTCATGAAAAAGGAAAGATTGAGAAGCATGAGGGAAGGATGGTTGCCAAAGGTTTCTCTCAGCAACCTCGTATAGACTATGGTGAAACCTTTTATCCTATAGCAAGGTTAGACACAATAAGGCCCATTTTAGCTACTGCAGCTGGAAAAAATAACAAGTCTATTAGTTAGATGTGAAGTCATCCTTCTTGAATGGCATTTTGCAAGAAGAATTTTATATCGATGAGCCACCTGGTTAAGAGATCAAAGGACAAGAGGACAAAAAGTACAAGTTGAAGAAATCCTTGTATGGATTGAATCAAGATCCAAGAGCTTGGTATAGTCATATTGAATCCTATCTCATCAATAGTGGATTCAACAAGAGAAACAATGAGCCAACGCTATATACAAAATCAGATCACGAAGGTAAAATAATTATTGTTTTCCTTTGTGTTGATGATATGATTTATACATGTAATCTAATTTTAGATGAATTTAAAGTTGCCATGAAAACACAATTCAAGATGACTAATCTTGGACTCATTAAGTATTTTTTGGGTATCGAAATTGAGCAATATGCTCGTGGTATTTTTGTTTTTTAGAAAAAGTATGATATAAATATTTTGAAAAGATTTAGAATGGATACATGCAAGCCAATAGAAACACCTATTTCATTATAAACTAAATTGAGCAAATCATATGAAGGTTCAACAATTGGTTCCACCTTATATAAGAGGCTAGTTGGTAGTCTAATGTACCTTATTGAACTAGACTTGATATAATGTTTGCAACAAACTTTGTTTCCATATTTATGGAATCCCCCAAGGATCCTCACTCGAAATTTGGGAAAATAATACTAAGATATGTTGTAGGGACACTTAAATTTGGTTTAAGGTAAAGAATATTTGAAGATTATTCACATGCGGGGTACATAGAAAATGATTTTATAGACAATTCAGATGATAGGAAAAACACATCTGGTTATGATTTTCATCTCAGTAACAATCTGATTTCATGGGAATCAAAGAAGCAACCCATAGTTGCAATATCTTTAGCAATGACAGAGTATGTTGTTGCAACTTCGACATCATGTTAAGTTGTATGGATGAGAAGACTTTCGAAAGATTCAACACATTTGGAAAATGAACCAACTCATATTTTTTGTGAAAACAACTCAGCCATTGCATTGTCAAATAACAATGTATTTCACAAGAAAAGCAAGCACATTGACACTAACTTTCGTTTCATCCGAGAGCTTGTCAGTATTGGAGATATTTCTCTTCAATGCTATGGATCAATAGATCAACTAGCAGATATTTTTACAAAACCATTAAGAAATATTGTTTTTTAATTTCAAAGACAACACTTGGAAATTGTAAGTTCGGATGAATGTAACAGTTGAGATTAAGGGGGAGTGTTAGTGTAATGTAATCTCCACCTGTTATGTTGTCTATGCCCATTCTCTGCAATCTCTCTTAGTTTGACTTCAATTTAGTCTACTTAGTTTTCAATTCACATTGAGTTTACTGTAGAGTAGTTAATCGATCTGTAGGATCATTTTGTAATGTGTATTCTATTTAATACAGAGAAGGACACTAAAACCCCGTGGTGTTTTTTCCCGCAACTATGTTTTCATTTTGATTGTGCTCTACCTCTGATTTTGTCACCTGGCATATTACATGCAATGCAAGCCTTCTTGAAAGAATGAATTCGTTGCACATACTCGCAATAGATGTCCATCGCAATAGGTGCTCATCTTCCACAGTGAACTTCATCGCATACAGTTTCTTGCAGGTCTTGATTATGAAGATGAACTTCAATTATTAATAAAGATACATCTAAATATGCATTTTAATCTTCGTGGATTAATATTCCCTATGAATTGTCTATCTTAATTAAATGTCTACATACCAAAAAAATGACAAAATCAAAATGTCAAATCTATTGAGTTCTAGAGATTGTTGTTGTCACATTTTCATTTTTTTTAATAAAAATTAAATAAATAATTTAGATCCATTTTAATTTTGAATTTATAGTAACTATCGTGAATATTTTTAATATATTAATTTATGTTTTTAAAATTATTATTATTTTTTAAATATTATTAATTTTTAATTTATTTTAATTTTTAATTTATTAAACATCCAATAAATAATTTTTTTTACTATTATTAATTTTAAATTTATTTTAATTTTAATTTTATTAAACATCCAATCAATAAATTAAATTTATATTTTTGAATATTTAAAAATCTCAAATCAAAATAAATTTAAGTTATTAAAATAGATGTAAGCTAATGTGTTGTATAGTGAGCCAAACATTGATTCACAATCTCATGCATTATGTGAGTTAGATATATATTATTTACCATTAAATAAATAGAGAGGAAGAAAACACACTCAGCTAATAATTAATTCACTATACTTAAAATAAATTATAAATAAAAATGTGTGCCTTCAATCTTATCTTTTTAAACCCAAGATAATAAATTTAAGTTATTGCACTGCCGAAGGTAGTATATAGCAATGAGTTAGTATTGACTTTTATATTAGTTTTGTGTTGACTTGAAAAAATTATATTAATTTAAATGTTCAACATAACAATTATTATGTATACAAACACACCAGAACAACGTTTAGTACAGCATTACTGGTGCCCAAATCATAATGATGCCTAGAGAAAGTGGAAAGATAAAAACGGATGGGAGGCAGCCCCACCTACACACCAATGGGATAATTTTACCAAAGAACTGAAAACAAGGAAACTCAGACGAGTTACAGGGTCAGATATATTGAGATGGGGATACACAACCAAAGGGCAGTTTACAATTAAAGAAGGATACTTCATCCAATCACAACAAATTCATCAACTAGCTCAGCCACTGTGGAAAAAGATTTGGGCACTAAAACATTGGCCTAAAGTAGAATACTTCTTGTGGATTTTAAGCCATGGTCGAATCCTCACATGGGAGAATCTTCAGAAAAGGGGTATGATAGGACCGTCTTCTTGTGTG
>ML777906.1:745354-766501 GCA_009831015.1 Picea engelmannii | reverse complement strand
GTACGCCTTTAAAGCAATTAGACAGCCAACAGCCCTAAATTCCTATGGGCAGGTTAAGGCCATAGTCTAAATATTTTATGTAACCTGATTTGCATATATAAATTGAAAATAGAAAGGAACCATCTAATTTACAAAAAAAAAAACAATTAAAAAAAAATAAAAATTTAAAAACAAAAATTGTATTTTTTTAACTTTTCATTGGTCAATAACTTGATAGTGTTATTGTAGCCTTCACGTATTTCAAAACCTTAAATTAATGAGAAAAGACAAGACCACAAAAAAACTCTCATTTTATGATGTGGCTTTTGGTACCTTTATGTTTGGTTGTTATGAATCTATAACAGGCTATCAATATGCTAGAAGATTCCTTTTGATTGAATGCCTACCTCGGGATGCGCTTTTCGGTCAATAATAAAAAATGGACAGTAATGGTCCTCATCAACTCTTTTTATACTTACTTCACTTACTTTAAAAAAAAAAGTAAAGTAGTGCATCCCTACTACTCTTACTCTTAGATACTTTTTCACCCGCCCTAAGGAAGTGCCGACCGGAAGATGACTTAACCATTTATCCAAGTTATTCTATGAGTTTTTTAATAAAAAACTATTTAATAACTAAATAAAAATAAAAAAATTCCATCAAATTTTTTATTATTCCAAGTTTTAATTATTATGTATTATAAATTTCTAAAATAATATATTTTACAATTTTTTATTTAATTTTTAATAAAAAAATTAAATGAATGTAAATCTCTATTGATTTCAATTTTATCAAAAATATAAATTTCTAAAATAATATATTTTACAATTTTTTATTTAATTTTTAATAAAAATTTAAATGAATGTAAATCTCTATTGATTTCAATTTTATCAAAAATATATAAAAATCAAATTTTTTAAAATTTTATTTTTTATTATTAAAAATAAATTTATATTATTTATATTTTTCAATTTAATCAAATTTAAAATTTAAAACTTATTAAAACATAAATATATAAAAAAAATTAAAAACACAATTCCTTTTTATTATTATTATTAGTAAAATATGTATTTTTGTATTTAATAATATTTTTTGGAGGCAGTACATGCAGCGTGCTGTACTTGTTAAAATAGATGTAAGCTAATGTGTTGTATAGTGAGCCCAACATTGATTCACAATCTCATGCATTCTGTCAGTTAGATATATATTATTTACCATTAAATAAATAGAGAGGAAGAAAAGACACTCAGCTAATAATTAATTCACTATACTTAAAATAAATTATAAATAAAAATGCGTGCCTTCAATCTTATCTTTCTAAACCCAAGATATTGATTGGACCCATCCATTCAAATCTTAAAAAGTGTCCACAAAAAGGTAAAAAGTCGTTTCAAAGTTGAAACAAATGCAAACAAATATAAACTTAAGCTCATTAGATATATGAACATCATTTTCTCAGTCAAAGAATGCAAACGAATATTAACTTTTTAAACAACCATGATGGGATGGTAACAATGCAAGATATAGCACCGTATACACTGAATATTAACTTATTTGACAAAATGGTTTTTGGCGAAAGAAATCGTCGTACATGACAAGATCATGATGTCTGTAACAATTTCGGCTAAATTTAAGTAAAACTTTTGATGTTTGGTATAGTTTTAATCGATTTAAAATCTAGGTCATGGTTTTTGAATGAGTATCTAAATTATTCCAAAATCTCTTAAAATAAAATCTAGGTTTTTTAGATTGTATCCGCAGACGAATACAGAATTTTCTTGAGCATTCGGAAGAATCCGGATAGAATACTCACGAATACTACATATGGTGCCAAAATTCATGTGAGACCCGCATCATTTGAAATATTAAACAACTCACGTGCTTACCTGCTCCCACGAAAAATCAGTCGCGTGATTCCCGGTCCGATGCGACATAGATGCAGTAGGTCTTTGTTTTAAATGTCTGCGGAGGAGCCTTCATTCACAGGTCCTCAGATCTAGAGAATCACAGAAAGAAATTGTTTAGTCATTCTCGCTTTGCAATATTTTTCTTTTGTTTGCTTAAGGGCAGCCAGCAACTAGGGTTATTATCAGTACCCTTACCTTCAGATCTCACTAGGGTTATCATTGCTACCAAGTAGGGTTTATCAATTTGTTTCTGGCCAAAATGGTGAAATTAGACTCAGGTAAACTGTTGGAAGTTCTGAATGTGAGGGTTACGGGATATGGTGAGCGTATAGTAGTTCTGTCACACGGCTTTGGGGGCGACCAGTCGATGTGGAAAGATATTCTGCCATACCTGGTGCCTGATTTTAAGGTCATCGTGTTCGATCTGGTATTCGCTGGCAGTGTGGATCCCAAGCATTTTGATTTCGATCAATCTTCCAATTCACTCGATGTTTATGCAGACGATCTTCTCGCCATTTTAGAGGAGCTTAAAATTGATAAGTGCATGTACGTTGGTCATTCAGTCTCTGGTATGTTGGGCTGTCTTGCCTCCATCAAAAGACCCGAATTATTTGAAAGATTAATCTTGCTATGTGCTTCCCCGAGGTAACAAAACATACCTATAATTCTTCAGGTTTCGAATTATTTAAGCTTTACTCGATGCACATATTCCGCTACTGTTTCTGTATTCATTTCTCATTAACAGAATAGTCGACTTTTCTGCAGGTATTTGAACGATGAATCCTACGAGGGAGGATTTGAACGTGGAGAGATCGATGGAATTTTGAGCACAATCAAATCCAACTTTTCTGCATGGGTTTCCGGAGTTGTTCCTCTAGGAATTGGAGTGGATCAACCTTCTATAGTGGATGACTTGTCTAGAAAATGGCTGAGTATCAAGCCTGAAATTGCCTTTACGGTTGCTAAAAGCATCTTCGAGTGTGATCTGCGAAGCATTTTATGCGATGTGAAGACCCCGTGTAGCATCATCCAGACTAGGAAGGACGTAGGGGTTCCATTGAGCGTACCATATTACATGCAACGAAACCTTGGAGGAGAGAATAATTCAGTGCACATACTTGACATAGATGGCCATCTACCGCAGCTAACTTCACCCCACCTGTTAGCAAAGTTGCTTAAACAGCTTCTTGCAGGGTCTTGAACACCACGATCAGATTACTATGAACACTGGATATATGCGGTTTTTTCTTTTCGTTTTCAACGTACTTCTCTGATGTGCATATAAGTACTTGAACCTGTATGTGGCTTTTCATAGGTAAAAACCAAACGAAACAAGGTGTAATCATCCCCAAGTGGGATCCAATTGTACCATGTGATGTGTCAAGTTTGTAATACAACTATGGCCAGAGTGTTCTAAAGGGTGAGTATGTGTATGTGTACCATGTCCTGTGTCAGGTTTGTAATACAGCTGTGGCTAGACTGTTCTAAAGGGTGAGTATGTGTATGTGGTTCTGTGTCAGGTTTGTAATACAGCTGTCGCCAGAGTGTTCTAGATGGTGACTATGTGTATGTGGTGCTTTTGTAAGTGTTTTCTAAATTTAATTTGAAGAAAACCTTTTCTAAAGTTTAAATGCTGCCTCTTCGTGATATATTTAATTTTAAATAGTTTTATAATTTAACATTGTTTAAATGTAATAGTATTTTTTTTTGTTATTTACTTTTCTAACTACAATCATGTAGTTTTTCATTGAACATTATTCTATATATATCTTTGAATTTATTTGATATTATTCTATATATAAACTTTTATTTTATGTCATATGCTTTTCCTATTTAAAGAAGGAAATAAAAAAAATACCAAAATGCAAAGTGTTAAGTATTCTGATATAGAAAAATTGAAAAGAAAGATAAACCATGCTTTTAAAGATAAACTATGGCCCTCTAAATCTATTATCAACTTAAACCATGGCTCTCTAAATCTATTATCAATTTAAAGGATAAGTCAAACTAATTGTGAGGTGATAAAAAATCATATTTTAAATATCTAAAAGAACATGGAGTGGTTATTGGGGGATCAACAACAAGATCATCTTATAAACCCTTTAAAATGCACAACATGTTGCTCCAAGAAGAGGGTAACAATAATTCCTCCCAACCACCCAAACTACATCTAATGAACACAAGTTAAATTAAATATTAACCACAAATATATAATTTCATTAAAGATATATATATATTTTTGTAAATAAAAGTTTAGAACCTTGTATTAATAACGATCATAAGCTATACAATAACATGTGTTGGCCACATGTTCCACCGCAGGAGGTAAACCAAAACATGTGGCTTACAATTTGTTCAAAAATTGACATGTGTTTTTGTGCTCTAGCCTTGGTGGAACTCGAGTGCTTAGGCCAAAAATTACAATTTGTCTACGAAATTAAAAATATGCAGACTAAGTTCTACAATCTTCCGCTAACTCTGCTAAGGTTGGCTATATATAAAGCCACCATGACTATAGCTATACAGACCTGGTGGGAAAAAATTGCTAAAACATCAATCCTATTGTCGTGGCCTATTGGACCACCGACTCTGCAACTAGAAAGACAAAAAAATCGGATCTTGGGGGCTTCAGTCCATTGTCGAGGTAAGCTCTCCATGAATAGTGTATGTTGGGGTGAACCGTTGGCTGCACATCGGATATCTAGCACTCGCTGGAGCATCCGAGAGTGCTTGGAATAGGATGTTCATTCATTGGTTGATGACATTCTGAGAGTGCACTTGGTCCTCCTGCTTTTCCTTGATATCAAAGAGGATTTGAAGGTTCTCCTCTACAAGATGGTTGGAAAAATGGTGAGGTTGATCCTCCTCCTCCTTGCCAATCGCTTTGTCTGCCTCTGTGTTGAAATCCATGCCTGTACTTGTAAGGTTGTCCAACTGCTAGCTTGGAGGAATTTCCTCCTCCACCTTCAGCTCTCATCTCCATAGTATTTGTTTCCTGGCTTGACCACAGGAGGGGCCAAAAAGTGAGGGTTCAGAGTGTGACACACACCCATGGGTGGTGCTTCCTCTTTAGCTCCACTCGGAGTGTGCAACTGTGGTGGAGACGGGGGAAAGTGAGATGTGGAGGAGGTTGCCTCCAATTTGACCAGGCTAGCTTCAAGGAACTATAGAGGAGATGACTGTGTCCTCTGTGTCGAATGGAGAGAGAGGGAAAAGTGTGCGATGAGTGCACGTTGGGAGGTGGTGAGTCTATCGGCCCAAGAGAGGGTGCTCTTGTTGCGAGCACCTCTCTTGGAATTCCCACGCTCTTGAGGCATGGTGTGGGGGGTGTGGAGGTGGAGGAGGGATAGGAAGGAAGATAGGGGAAGAAGCAGGTTGGAGCAGAGGGAGGAGGAGAGGGGCGTTGTCACAGAGAGAAGAAAAACAAAATCATTTTCCTGAGAGATGAGGAGTGTTTTCGCTGAGAGAAGAACACTTGTGTGGAGCAAATCCATAGAGAGCCAAGGAGAAAATCCACAGAGAGTCGGGGAGAAAATCCACAGAGAGTCGAGGTGCAAATCCACAAAGATATTGCACCGAGGAGGAAGTGGGTTGGAATGAGATGGGTTGTGTCTCTTATCCCCATGGGAGCTGGAGGTGACCTATGCAAGCTCCATTGAAGTGTGAAGTGATTGTTGTGTCCTTTTGGTATGCCTTGCCTGGCTAGTTCACTCGTCGACCAGTTGCACTAGCATTATTCCTCTCATGGTGTACAGACCATGGAGGGGCTAATGGGAAAGGGTTGGTGGACGGGGTTGATAACTCCCCCCACTGCCTTGTTCCAATAGTCCCCCATTATTGCCATGTGGCACCTCATACGGGTGTTCATTAAAGATATATTAACTTTATTTTAAATTGTTTTTTTTGTGTAATAAGACCTATTTCTTATATAATGTTATATAATGGTGATGAATTAAGTAACATTACTAAATGATGAAGATTGTGTTCACTACTATTTACACACTTAATTCTAACCAATTTTACTAACTTTCAAGTAATATGATATAAACATGATACACAACATAAGGAAATAAAAAAAATACCAATATGCAAAGTGTTAAGTATTCTGATATGGAAAAATTGAAAAGAAAGATAAATTGTACTTCTCAAGATAAACCATGGCCCTCTAAATCTATTATCAACTTAAACTATGGCCCTCTAAATCTATTATCAACTTAAAGGATAAGTCAAACTCATTGTGAGGTAATAAAAAATCATATTTTAGGAGGCTCAACAACAAGAGCATCTTCTAAACCCTTTAAAAGGGTAAAAATAATTCCTCCCAACCACCTAAACTACATCCAATGAACAAAAGTTAAATTAAATATTAATTACAAATATACAATTTCATTAAAGATATATTAACTTTATTTTCAATTGATTTTTTTAATGTAATAAGTCCCATATAATGTTATATAATGATGATGAATTAAGTAACATTACTAAATGATGAAGAGTGTGTTCATGTTACACACTTAATTCTAAACAATTTTACTAACTTTCAAAAAAATATGATATAAACATGATACCAAACGAATGTGTGTGAACAGGGTGACTAAAAAAGTTCATCTCGTGCACCTCTAGAATTATATTTTGCAGACAAAAGTGACAAGTCCCATCCATTCATCGGTTGAAAGGACACAAAGGTCAATATATTATCTTGACGTCATTGAACATCCTTTTGGTGCTATAGTAACCCTCCTTTTGGTGCTATAGTAACCCTCTGTATGAGACAACGAGGAGCTTAGAACCAAACAAATCGATCAATGTAACTTTTTGATAATCAAAGAATGCGGGGAGAAAAAAATCAAGCTTTGATGTTCTTGTTCGTATAAAGGCGAATATCATGCTCCTCTCCCTGGCCGCAACCGATGCAGATTCCACCATTAATTGTTTTCAACTTTCAAAGTCCACACCACCTCTCAATTCCAAACCCTAACAAGTTGATACCCACATGCCAAGCTTATGTCAATCCCATCTCAGCGCTTGAAATAATCAAAATAAGAAGGCCTGTTGCTATAAACAATGTCCTTTAAATCGGTGAAATTTTTAGTGCAATGAAATCTAGTTTCTCACAATCAGCTTTCGGCTTCGTTCCTCTAATCTGTGTTCGACCAATTCAATTTAAAAAATGATGATTATGAATCTTTGGTGGTTATTAATTGAGATTAGTTTGAATAGTTGGATTGAATGATTATTATTATCTTTATCTAGATTCAATTTCAACAAGTGATATGTTGACCTCCTAATTAGTAACTAGTATATTATTATAATGGTTTCAAGTTTTGTTAAAAGAAATTATGCTTTAAACATTATAAAATTTATTATTATAAGTACCATTCTTAAAAGAAAAGAAAAAAATGTTTTAGCTTCAACCACTTTAAAGGACATAAAGTTCCATTAAACATGACATATTGCATGCAATGCAACTTTATTCAAAGTATGAATTCATTACACAAACTCTACACAGTTGCCCATTAAACATGACATATTACATGTAATGCAACTTTATTCAAAGTACGAATTCATTGCAGTTACCCATTAAACATGACATATTACATGTAATGCAACTTTATTCAAAGTACGAATTCATTGCACAAACTCCACACAGTTGCCCATCTTTCGTAGTGACCTTTACCACATATGCTATAAAGTTTTATTATGAGTTTTAATATTTGTGGATTAATCTTCCCTACAACTTATATATCTTAATTAAATGTCTACATACCAAAACAATGGCAAGTCTTATCCAATCCACTATCAAAATCTCAAATCTATTGAGTTTTAAGGATTGATCCCACTGAAATTATGATTAGTAATGATGGGAACTGGAATTATGATTTGTAATCCTTTTCTACAACTTGTAGAATTTAATTTTTTTATCTTTGTTTATGGTGATTCTACATAATGTAAAGAAAATGACAATAATTTCCTTCCATGCATCTTTTATGATTTGTTTATTTTAAATTCTACCAAATATGACAAGAGTATTTATGCACTGTAAAGTTATAAAGTTATAGTATATTGTTGTAATATTTTTGGTTTTTTAATATAAAATAAATTAATTAATTTAGATCTATTTTAATTTTGAATTCTTATGACTTATTTATTTTAAATTCTATCTATGACAAAAGTATTTATGCACTGTAAAGTAGTATATTGTTATAATATTTTTGTTTTTTTTATGTAAAATAAATAAATAAATTTAGATTTATTTTAATTTTGAATTTATTGTAATTATTGTGAATATTTTAATATATTAATATTTTAATTTATATTTTTTTAATTATTAAATTTATTTAAATATTATTAATTTTAAATTTAAAAAATATTAAAAAATAATTTTTAAATATTAAAAGACATTTGATATATTTTTTAATATTCAAAAAATTTTAAATTAAAATACATTTAAGTTATTAAAAGAGATATAAATTAATATGTTGTGAGAAACATTAAACACCATAAAATAAGTCAATTATTAATTCACTACTTAATGTATATTGTGAATTACATAAACACTATTTACCATCAAATAAATAACATGAAAAATGTTGTGAACCAATATATAATTCATTATAATTAATATAAATTAATAAATAACATGAAAAATGTTGTGAACCAATATATAATTCATTATAATTAATATAAATTATAAGTAAATTACATAAACACTATTTACCATTAAAAATATATATAGTAAACAAATAATTTACTCATTATATTTAATATAAATCATAAATAAATAGTATTAATACTATTCTTCAATTTTTTTTTTTTAATCCAAAAGTCATGATTAATTGGACAATGCTGAGAAAAGGGTAAAAACTTAAAACGTTTTCAAAGTGGAAAAAAATGCAAACAACAAATATAAACATTTTGACAACCTCTCTTAAAATTTAAGATCATTTTCTCACTCAAAGAATGCGAACGAATATTAACTTTTTAAATCGTCATATTGGGATGGTGACAATGCAAGATATATTACCGTATACAATGAAATTTGGTGAAGCATCCATACACAATGAAATTAGGTATAATACAATCTAAATATTATAATATTATGGATTTCTAATTTGAAAAATCTATATCTCATAGTGACATTTGGACTATGACATGTGTAACATTCAGCACGCACACAATTACATTATATGAGGTATTAGAGGCAATCAACATGGACTCAATATTAAGTAATCAATCATTTAAAATAATCCACTAAAGTGATATAATAAAATCAATTACATATAAATTTTTATATTTAAAATAAAAAATAAATTAAAATTATTTTTTTTTAACCAGCAAAATCATAATATAAAAAATCCAAATCAAATTCACTCCACATAAATATAATTTTTTTTATAAAGTTACAAATATTTTTTTATTAATTTAATATAAAAGTGTAAATATGAAAAAGTAAATACAAGTATTTCATATAAATAAGTATAGAAAGTATTGATATAAATATTAACCTACGGTTACTTGAATTTTATTTAATAAATTACAATTATTTAAATAAATAATATTGATATTTTTCTATGGATTTGACTCATTAAAACTATAGCAATCAATTAAATATTATTATACATTTTTCCATATTTGAATGTTAAAAACAATTACTTATTATGTATAGTTATTTTTATTAATATTTAATAAGTTTTTAAAATAATTTTCATTTAAATTTTATATTTTATTGCTTATATTTTTATAAATAAATTTATATAAAAAATGAAATAAATGAATATGAAAATTTGTTATTTAATTTTTCTTATTTTAAATGATGATGATGATGATTAACATTCACTAAGACCGAATTGGTTTATCGGACCTTAAGAGGGTAAGTGATTCTTTAGAATTTTGTTTTTGTGCTCGAAAAGCATTAAGAGAAGCTTTCCAAGATCACTACACTTTTGTTGAGTTAAGAAATTAGAAAGGTTTGTAGTATGACAACTATTTTGAAAATGAGATCTAATATGGGTATAGGCTGGAAAATCTAACATAAAGTGCTTTTCATCTTCAACCTTCTTAGTGTCACAAAGGTGACACACTCTTTCACCCCATGGTATTTTAGGAATTGACCAATGCCGGGTTTCACTATGGAGCTCGTGAGAATTTGTTCTTATCTTAGCAATGTTTATTTTTTTCTTTAGACTTGGCAAAACAGATAGATAATTTTGATTTTCTAGATTAGGGTTGATTACATCTTTATAATACCTTAATTTTCTTTTTTTCGGTAACTCTTTATGATACCACATTTTATCCTTAAATTTTGATTTGATGCTTTTTTTAATAATATCTTTATTTTGCAAAATGGTGTCTATAATGTCCCTTTCCAAATAGGAGCTCCAGAGAGGAGGCTTAATGGTCTAAGCTGCCCCGTTAGACTATAGCTAGGGCCAAAGAGGGGTGAAGAGGGTTACTAGAGGTCACTCCAGTCACATGTTATATCTGGAAAGTGACATTGAGCTAAAAAGGGTTAAAAGTGCTTTTAAGTCATTATGAGCTAAAAATAGAAGTCAACAATGAATTAGGGTTTCAACAGTGATTTAGGGTTTTGGAAGTCAATAATGAATTAGGGTTTCAGCATGATTTAGGGTTTTGGAAGTCAACAATGAATTAGGGTTTCAACATGATTTAGGGTTTTGGAAAGCTATAAAGGAAGGGTCAGTGACCTGATTCATTATTATGCAAATTATGACTTGTCATTGAGGAGAAGAGGCGCATATCACGAGAGATAGTTCAATGTATTCCAGGAGGAAGACACCAGTTGGTTGATTTCGGTGTTGAAAGACATGCCCTAGTCACCGAGAAGATCATCCAGGTCTTCCATCATTCTTCATGATTCCACAGTGCTCCCATATTCCGGGTATTATCTTTTAGTTGTTTATTTGTATTCCGGCTAAGATCCTTTTGTCTTTTGATCTAGTCGAGTGTTGTTATTTAATTCAGTCGCAGTTGCTTAGTTGTATTCCGGCTAAGATCTTTTGCATGTTGATCTAGTTGAGTATTGTTAGTTTATTCAGCCGCATTCGGCCATTTTGTAATCCACATAGATATCATAATACAAAATTTGCAGTCCTTTGTCACATTTATTATTTGTATGATCATTTATATGTTGTAAAACTTTGATCCTACACACACATTAGCAGTGTTTCCTAGACTAGCCAAGTCAAGAACATTACAATGGTATCAGAGCTTTAGTCTTGCCAGCCTGTGACTAAAGATAATGAGTGCAATAGAAGATTGAGAGGGTCGTGAACATGTAGGTGATGAATATGTCACTTACAACAGACATCAAGAAAGAAGGCATAGGCCTAATTTTACCCCTTTTCCTCCTAGCTCAAAGGAAGAGGAAGAGGCACACAAAGAAGCAGAGAGAAGGGAAGAGCGTGACGCTGAGTGTGAGGTAGAGAGGATACTAGGAGATAGATATGAGAGACCAGAGGGCAGTGGAAAGGCCCTCGTAGATCCAGAGGTAGATTTTATGAAGGTTATCAACGGTATGTTAGCTAGTCAACAGACCATGTCTCAGTCCTTGGCACATGTGGTTGATAGATTGGCTAGAGTGGGCACCCCAGATACACAAGTCTCGCATGCAACATAGGGGAACTCGTGAGTAGGCAGTAGACCCCAGTTACCCTCTCGTACATACACCTCTATGAGTAGGATTATCAGACCCTTGTTTCCTAGTTTCGGGAGGGCACCCCCTGTAGCAACACCGCCACCAATAGCACAGAGGCCACCCACTCATGTCGACGACATTACAGAGTATAAGAGGGAGTATGCAGCATTGGGTCATGACTTCCATCAAGACATGACCTTAGTTGAGTACTGTGGACTCACACTCAGGAACCGCCCCAGAGAGCCACAGAGGAGAGGACCACAACAGCAGCAGGGGCATAACCTCGATTTCATCTGAAAAGTTGGGAAACTCACCATCCCTTCTTTCGACGGATCGTCCAAATACACCACTAGAGCTTGGGTACAGAAGCTAGACACGTATTACAAGCTCAACCAGATGATCAAGACAAAGGCCATTAGTTTTGTGACCTTGCACTTGGAGGGTGAGGCACACGAGTGGTGGTATGATGGACTGGTGAAATTGGATCACAGTCGCATCACCTCCAATAGGGAGTTTACATATAGGCTCATGGACAAGTTTGACAGGAAGGATCAAGAGATACACTTCAGTGATCTAGCCCAGTTGCGACAAACTGGCACAACATAGGTGTTCATCACAAAGTTTTAGCGGGTAGCTGTGGCAATGAAGGATATATCAGAGCCTAGGTTGATCATGCTATTCACAGAAGGACTCACCGAGTCTTTGAGAGGATGGGTGAAGGCATACATGCCTCCCACTTTGTAGGATGCCATCCTTCGCACTTGAGATCTAGAAGACTCAGTGCCAAAGAATAAAACTTTCTCCAAACCATTTGTTCCCCAAAGGGATCAAGATAGGAAGCCATTCCAGAGAGAATGGAAGGGCAAGGAGAAGTTGGATGATGAGACTAGGCGAGAGATTATGAGGAAGAAGCTTTTCTTCAGCTGCAGAGATATTTGCATCCCAGGCCACAGGTGTATGGGCAAAGGAGAGATTCATTATATTGAGGTAGCAACAGACAACGTGGATAGTGAGGAGGAGGAGAAGGACAGTGGATCCACTAGTTCAAAGGAGGATTCAACACTAATAGAGGAGCAACCTCCCCGTAGACCACAGACACCGACAATATCCCATCCTCCAGTAGTCCCACAACTGCCAGAACAGGCTAACAGGAGGAAACCAACAAAGGGAGGTGTCATAGTGACCCTTTTTGGTGTTCCCAGGTATGATACCCTCTGTATCAGAGGGATTATTCAGGGGCAATGGAAAATCTCCCTGATAGATGGTGGTGCCACCCACTACTTAATCGACGCTTCACTAATATCGAGATGGGCACTTCATACATAGGAGTTTGAGGGGTTTGATGTTGCGGTAGAAGATGGCCACACAGTGGAGTGTCTAGACAGAGTTCCAAACTTAGAGATGAAGTTAGAAAACTACATAGTGAGAGACACATTTTATGTGGTTGACCTATTGGACACAGATGTGGTGTTAGGAGTTCACTGGATCATTACCTTGGGAAAAATCAATACCAACTACCAAACCTTGGAAATGGGATTCAGAGATCTCGATGGGAAGAAGGTTGTTCTAAGAGGTATGTCGACAGGAGCACCCAGGACAGTTTCATCCAAGAGGATGGAAAGAATATTTAGACATGGGGAGGTAGCATATGCCGCAGAATGCTTGATCACTACATAGAAGGATTCAGAAGGTCGACAACAATACCATACAGAGATCAAGAATTTATTGGGATGGCATCAACAGGTCTTTGAGGCAATTCCACCAGGGAGACCACCTGACAGGGGGTTTGAGCACACCATTGAGTTGGAGGAGGGGGCCAAACCTATGATCACCCCCCCCCCCCAATCGTCATCCTAAGAGGTTCAAGGATGAGATAGAGAAGGCAATCAAGGAATTACTGGCGATGGGACACATCAGACTGAGCAACAGCCCATTTGCTTCTTCAGTTGTCTTAGTTCTGAAGAAGGATGGCACCATGAGGATGTGCATTGATTACCGAGCCTTGAACATGAAAACCATCAAGAACCGATACCCTATCCCACGCATTGACGAGTTGATGGATGAACTGCATGAGGCAAATTTCTTCTCAAAAATTGATCTATGCTCTGGATATCATCAAATCAACATCCGAGAGAAGGACGTAAAGAAGACGACATTTTGATGTCATTTTGAACACTTCGAGTTCCTGGTTATGCCATTTGGGCTAACCAATGCACCCGCTACATTCCAGTCTTGCATGAACCATATATTTAGGGATCAGTTAAGGAAATAAGTCTTGGTTTTCTTCGATGGCATCTTGATCTATAGTCGGTCATGGCAAGAGAATATGAGGCACCTCAATGAGGTATTGAGCATCATGGAGGCACTGTCATTATATGCCAAAGGGTCCATGTGTGAGTTTGGTATGACAGAGCTTCCTTAATTAGGCCACATCATTAGTGCAGAGGGGGTATAGGTGCACCAAGAGAAGATCAGGGCCATTCTGGATTGGCCGACACCCAAGAACATGACAGAATTGAGGAGCTTCTTCAGGTTGTGTAGCTATTACAAGCGGTTCGTCTGGGTTTTTTCTCAGCTTGGAGCACCGCTGACAGATATTACCAAGCATGGGGCCTTCATATGGACCGAGAAATCACAAGAAGCCTTTGATCACATGAAGGAAGTCATGGGCACTTGTCCAGTGTTGTCACTACCAGACTTCACCTTGCCATTTTTACTAGAGTGTGATGCATCCAACGAAGGGATCAATGTAGTTTTGATGCAGGGAGGACACCCCATTGTATTCGAGAGTCGAAATATTAGTTAACCTAAGAGGTTGTACTCCATTTATGACAAGGAAATGTTGGCGATCATGCATGCCTTGACCAAGTTTAGATAGTATTTGGTGGGCAACAAATTCATGGTCAAGACCGATCACAACAGTTTGAAGTATTTCCTTGAGCAGAAGGACCTCAATGAGTGCCAACAGAAATGGGTGACGAAGGTACAGGAATTCGACTTTGAAAAAGAGTATGTCAAGGGGAAGAAGAACATTGTGGCCGATGCACTATCAAGGAGACCTGTGGCATGTTCTCTGACTGAGATTTCAACAGATTGGAAATCCCACTTGTTAGTGGAATATTCCAAGAACAAGTTCGCTTGCGAGGTGATGGATGGGAAGATACAAGATGACTAGTATAGGGTCATTGACGATGTCATATTTTACAAGGATAGAGTCTACTTGGTGCCAGATTCAGGGCTTAAGAAGAATATCCTCACCACAGTTCATGATTCACCTCTTGCAGGCCATAGGGGTTCTTCAAAACCTACAGACAGATTAGAGAGAGGTTCTCATGGAAGGGCCTCAAACAAGACATTATGAGACACTTCAGTGAGTGTGTGACTTGCCAACAGAACAAGTCAGAGAATTCTCTTCCAATAGGGATACTTCAACCACTCCCCATTCCAGAGAAGAAATGGGAGTGTATATCTATGGACTTCATCACAGGTCTACCCAAGGTATAGGGTAAGGACTGTGTCTATGTAGTGGTTGATAGATTGACCAAGTTTGCTCACTTCTACGCCATACCTGCATAGTACAACGTAGTTTAGGTAGCCGATATTTTCTTCAGGGAGGACTTCAGACTTCATGGGTTGCCGAAGAACATCGTCAGTGACAGGGATAGTCGGTTCATAGGGACATTTTGGAGAGAGTTGTTTCAGTTGGTGGGGACAGAGTTGACACCTAGCACCAACTATCACCCTCAGATAGATGGGCAGACCGAGATTTTCAACAAGTGGGTTGAAGGGTATTTGAGGAACTATGTAGGAGGACAATATAGAATGTGGGTAAAGTGGTTACATTTAGGAGAACATTGCTACAACACCACCTTCCACATGTCCATTGGTATGACACCATTCTAATCATTGTACGAATATGATGCTCTCACTTTGGTAGACTTGGTCTTCAGGGAGAGAAGAGCTCCCAAGGCCAAGGATTAGATCATAGAGAGTCAGGAGATTCTCAAGTTGTTGAAAGAGAACCTGCAGATGGCGTAAAACTGATAGAAGATAAGTGCAGACAGGCACAGAATAGAGCGCAACTTTGAGGTTGGAAATTTGGTTTTCTTGAGACTCCAACCCTACAGACAGTCATCTCTGAAGAAGAGTGGGGCCGAGAAGCTCAAGCCCAGATTTTATGGTCCTTACAGGATCATGCATCGAGTAGGTGAGGTTGCTTACGAGCTAGAGCTTCCAGAGGGGAGAAAGATTCATAACGTGTTCCACGTGTCTTGCCTCAAAAAGGCAGTGGGACAATTCATTAGCACATTAGAGGAGCTTCCCCCGTTGGATGAGGAGGGATAGTTGGAGTTAGTTTCGAAGGAGTTTTTGGAGTTTCGAGAGCGGAAACTGAGGAGCAGGGTCATCAGAGAGTGTTTGATCATATGGAGAGGGATTCTAGTAGAGGACGCAACTTGGGAGAGCAAGCAGGTGTTGCAACACCCTGGATTGGTATTGCTTAAGGAAAACCAATTTCGAGAAGGGAGGACTGTAATGTCCCTTTCCAAATAGGAGCTCCAGAGAGGAGGCTTAATGGTCTAAATTGCCCCGTTAGACTATAGCTAGGGCCAAAGAGGCGTAAACAGGGTTACTAGAGGTCACTCCAGTCACAGGTGTTATATTCGAAAAGTGACTTTGAGCTAAAAAGGGTTAAAAGTGCTTTTAATTTATTATGAGCTAAAAATAGAAGTCAACAATGAATTAGGGTTTCAGCAGTGATTTAGGGTTTTGGAAGTCAACAATGAATTAGGGTTTCAACATGATTTAGGGTTTTGGAATTCAACAATGAATTAGGGTTTCAACATGATTTAGGGTTTTGGAAAGCTATAAAGGAAGGGTCGGTGACCTAATTCATTATTATGCAGATTATGACTTGTCATTGAGGAGAAGAGGCACATCTCAAGAGAGATAGTTTAGTGTATTCCAGGAGGAAAACACCAATTGGCTGATTTCAGTGTTGAAAGACACACCCTAGTCACCAGGAAGATCATCCAGGTCTTCCATCATTCTTCATTGATTCCGCAGTGCTCCCATATTCCAGGTATTATCTTTTAGTTTTTTATTTGTATTCCGGCTAAGATCCTTTTGTCTTTTGATCTAGTCGAGTGTTGTTATTTAATTCAGCCGCAGTTGCTTATTTGTATTCCGGCTAAGATCCTTTGTATGTTGATCTAGTCGAGTATTGTCAGTTTATTCAGCCGCATTCAGCCATTTTGTAATCCACAGAGATATCATAATACAAACTTTGCAGTCCTTTTTCGCATTTATTATTTGTATGATCATTTATATGTTGTAAACCTTTGATCCTACACACACATTAGTAGTGTTTCCTATACTAGCCAAGTCAGGAACATTACAGTGTCTTCCATGATTCCCCAATAGTTTAGCCAAGACCGGGAATCTTTATGCCATCCTTGCTTGAGTCGATGGTGGTTATGACTCAATTTTGAAACAATTTTAGGAAGCCTCTTGTCTTCCATGTTGTTTAATTTGTTCTTATACATTAGGTATCTAGTCATAGCCATGCTCTCAATGGGGAAGAGGCTTGTCTCTAAGAGGAGGATGGGATATGGTGTATTTGCTTTAATTTTGAGATTATAGGTTATAAAATTCTTTTGTATCTTCTCTATCTTTCTCCAGGATTCACGAGAGATACTACAACCCCAAAATTCACATCCATAAAGAATAACAAGTGTAACAAGAGTCTGAAAGAGGAGTTTCTTCTTATCCCAACTCCAAAGATCATTTTATTTACAATTGTTTTCAAGCCCATAATAAGCTTTCCATCCCTCAATAATCCTTTTCTCAATGCTATAACTCCAATTGAGCTTGTGGTGAATATCAATTCCAAGATATTTGTATGAAGTCACTTCCTCCAAGTTGTTGTTGTCATATACGAAGGTATCATAAGGGATCTTATTGGAATTAATAATCATGACCTTAGTCTTATCAGTATTAACAGTCATACCCATATTGGAGCAAAAATCCTTGAGGATTCTTAGTTGGTTTTGAAGATCATGGGGACTCATTTCCATAAGAACAATATCATCGGCATAAAGAAGAAGATTGATGACTATACCAGTGAGAGTAGGGTCGACACAACCTGCTTTTTCCAAGCAATCTTGCAGTTAATCTCTTTTGACCAGCTCTTAGTGTTTTTAAACTTAGCAATAACGTTCTCATACATCCTTATTGCAACATCCCTCAACTCGAGAGGAACTTTTAGCTCTTCCAACCTATTCCAAAGGTTTTTCCTAGGAACCATGTCAAAAGGTTTTCTAAAGTCAACAAAACAAAAACAAAGATTGGTTTTAGTATTGTAGAACTCCTCTGCAATGATCCTAAAGGTAACTAGATGGTATACAGTTGAATGATATTTCCTAAACTCGACCTGACATTTATCTCTTTTACCGTGAATTTCTAGCCAAAGGTTAATATTCTTTTCGAAAATAATTCCATAAAGCTTGTCTAAAATCGGGCTAATCATAATGGTCCTATAATTCGAGGGAATGTTTCTATCCACATTTTTAAAAATAGGAACAATGAGGCTTTGTGTCCAGGATTTAGGGAAGTCCTGCTTGATTGCTAAATTAAAGAGCTTGTGTATGTGAGGGATAAGGATTGGCCCTCTGATTTTAAAATTTTTAGCTTGGTAGCCATCAATGTCCTTATCTTTCCCATTTGCAAGTCACTTAACCCCAAACTCTATGTCATCTACATAAAAAACTTCTTCCTTTGTAGGGACAATAGGAATGTTGTCAATGGAATTAGGGAACTCGTAAAGAATTTTAAGGTAGGAATTCTAGTCCCTTAAGGGAATCCTATTATTTTCTTTAGTATTGCGTTTTAAAATTTGGCTCCAGGACTTCTTAGGATCTAGCGTATATAGTTTTGAAAGTTTTTCTTGCCTTTTATTGATATAGTATATTTTTTCCTTTTAATTAGGGATTTATACGTATTGATCTTATCGAGTTTTAAGGAATCATTACAAGCATACCTAATGGATTTGCTAGCAATTTTACCTTCTTTATCATACCAAGGGTTGGTCGTTCTATTATTCTTTTTATAGGACACCTTGAAAGAGAAATTGTTAATAGACGTGGAAAGGGTAGTTGTAAAATTATGATAGAGTTCTTCAATGTTGTCCTTATAAGTTAGGATATTTAATTTACTATTTAAATCCTTTAAGAAAATGTCAACTTTACTTTTGTCAAAGCGCAAATTCCTTTGATTATCAGAATTCTCTTCAATGGAGCTCCTATGCATGGAAAATTTTAGAGTTAGGGTTAAAGGTTTATGATCAGAGTCAGGCTCATGGTCATTTAAAAGGTCAAAAGTTGTTATTTGGTTGGAAACAGGGATATCAAATATCATATAATCTACAACACTACTACCTAGCCCATGAATACAAGTCATCTGGTTGCAGTTTGGCCACTTCATTACTCCATTGAAAATTATTAGGTCTTGAGAGCTACAGAGCTTGACCAACTCAATACCAAACAAATTTTCAATTAGGTCTTCAGAGCTTCTTTTGTAGCTATTAGATAAAACAAGGTCCTCATCTAGCCATAAAGGATTATGGTTGGAGTCATTACTTAAAAGAGTAGCTTATTTAGTTGTAGTCATAGTATTAAAGTCTCCTAGTAGGAGGATATTACCTTTATTTTTCAAACTATAAATATCTTGTTCTAAATTATTATAGGGACAATTTTTATCTAGATTGTTTTTCTTATAAAAAGTAGAATTAATAGGTGCAAAATAACAAATTGCTATATGCATATTCTTAGCATTGGTGTTTGAAATTTCTATCCAAATGTACTCATTAAGAGGATGAATCTTATGAAGTTGAATGTGAGGAGAAATGATCTTTCTAATATAACATGCTATGGCTCCTATCCCTCTACGGTGGGATTTTTTATTATAGGCCAACCATAAGACAAATCCTTCCATGTTAAGAACCTTAGACTCCTCATGCTCCCAAGTTTCAACCCTCATGCTGTCAAGTTTCAACTAGATAGATAATATCAATATCACTCGCATTCCAACTTACCATAGGACCTTTGCGTAATGAAAAACCACAACAATTCCAAAAAAGGATCTTGAGTGTCCCAAATTCCTATTTATTATTATCCTTCTAGTCTCTATCCCTAACAATAGCTTTTTGATTTCTAATTATTGTCCATTTTCCTTCTTTCATGGCTTATTTTAACTTTTGAACTTCCTTCTTTAATTGAGCTTGTCTTCGGGAATGAGGTTTGTTATCCCCGATATCTAGGGAAAACTAGGAGATCATGTCTCGAGGCCCACATGTAATAGACATGGAGGTACCGAGAGCAGGATTGACCTGAGCATGGTCCTGGAGGACCCATCCTTCTTCTTCTTCGCTAGATTTTTCCTGTCAGCAGCAACAGCTTCCATCACCACTGGTTTGGACTTGCATCAGAGAGGGCTCTTTCTCCATGAGATAATTGGTCCAAGGTATCATGGTATGTGTCATATTTGATCATTATAACCCTCTTGTATATGCATTAGGTTCCCTTCATTTTTGATGACTTCTTGGATATTACACTAATCCACTTGAACATTGTTGGGGTGATTGATGGGGTGACTTAGCAAGTTGATATTCATGGGTTTTGGTCAGCCACAAAGGGGGATTTGCAGAGCCATTGTCCGCTCCCACTATTTTATCAATTTACATCTTATACCCCGCTCATCTATCCCATTCCCCTAGTCCGGACATTAGGATGACCTTTGAGGGTTACACTTTGTCTTGTGGGAAGAAGGGGCTAAAGGCCCAGGGGGTAAAAGCAGCTGGTAAAAGATAAAATCCATTGGAAATAAAACCTAGAGATGCTTCGCCCAAGGGATCCCTGAGAAGGCAGTAAAAAGCCTCTCAATAAGAAACTTAAGGGACCCTAAGAAAAATAATAAAACAAGACCTAACCAAGATTATGGGAGGTCTCATCGCGAGCCGGCCCATTATGTTCGTAGGTATCTAGTAGTGTGACATTTCCATCATCTGGTCACCACACCAGGGCAATGACCTTTGGTTGCATGGCCAAAGGAAAGGGGGTATGATCACAAACCAACCTTATCATCTCTGCGAAGATACCAGTGGGTAACACTGTCAGCTCTGGTCACCAAGCCAAGGCAGTGTCCTCTAGTCAGACCTTGAAGTAAAAAAGAAAGAAAAGCAATAAAATAAAAAGATAAAGGCAATAAAGGGCTTAAAAAAAATGCATCCATGACGGGTACAACTCGCCTCCTACAAAGGAAGCCACAAACAATACCTGCCCTTGGTCTTATTGTGACTGGACATCCCTAAAACCATATCACCTCATAAAACACGGCTTGAATAATCTTCTGAGGAAACTTTCCATCTCTTGTGGGTGTTAGCCCAATAGGTTTTTCTGTCGGTTTCTTCATCTTTGTATAGTAGATCTGTGTAATATCTTTGAGCTCTTTGATGATATGTTAGGGATTTCATGCATGTATTTCATAACTTTGATGATGACATATGATTTGAATTTCTATGATCTTGAGGACTGATGAGCCCATGGAGGGCGT
>ML777906.1:708528-722817 GCA_009831015.1 Picea engelmannii | reverse complement strand
AATCCCATTTTCTTTGTGGCTTTTGGTATTTTTCCGTGGCCATTTACTCTTGTTTCACTTTTCTCCTTTCTTGTCAATATCTGAGTCTTTAGGATATCCTGATAGACCCTAGGATAAATACGTAAGTGCGGACACAAACCGATCTCCCTAGATCCACCTGGATCTAGAACAAAGAAAGACAGAATATGACTCTTTCCCTAGATTCTAACCATTGAATTAAATAAGAGGCAAGAACAAGAAACATACCTTATTAATGCTTCCTTTGGTCTTTGTTTCTCTTTCTTCACTCCAATGCGCTCGTACATTCAAGACCAAAATAGTACAAACCAAGTGGAGTAAAGAAAGCATAATCTATTCAACAGTGAATCTATGTATATGATCAAGGAGTTATACAATAAAGTGGAAATAGATTTATGGGAAAGGGACATATTACTGTATCGTATTGATGGAAAGTAAAGATTACAACCTGAGCCTTGATGTTGCAAACTTCCTTTCGATGGCCCTTGGCTCCGACACACACACTTTCTCACTTGCATGAAGAAGATCAACCACCTTTGATAAACTTGTTGGAGTTCTTAGCTGTTGTAGCATCAGTACTTCACACAGTCTTTCACCAATTCTCCAATGTCTTGCTTAACCTTGTTTGCTTAACATTTTCCATGAGAATTCACTCAATATATAGGAGAGAATGAATTGGTTACTTGGATAAGAATGATCCCAAAATATCAGGGAATCCAGTACTAGGATAACCATTCGAATGCCATCTCATCCTTCTAGAAGCTTCGAGAATTCATCTTTTTCCTTGATTTATAAAGAGTTTGCACCCTAGCAGTTCAACACAGTGTGAACTTCTCACACCCTGGCTTAAGGTAGCCTGCGAGAATCATGCATTCTCGCAGGAAAATATACTAGTAGCCTGCGAACAATCCTTAAAAATGTAATTTCTGGAAAGAGATGAAGGTAACTTCTCTCAGGAGAAAGTTCTAATGAAGAGCATGAGTACACCATCATCAATACATCATCATGATGACCAAAATCATGGGTAACACCTGCCACAGACAGTTGGATTCCTCCCTACTTGAAACCCCCACCTCCCTATCCGTGGGCTCACACCATGAGGTACAGCCTTCGTTGCCCTTAAATTTTTTCGGCGCTGTCAGGTTCAGGTCGCCAGTCAAAATCCTATTGCTGACCTTGGATGCGCGATTCCGTCTGGTGCTGGTAATTGTCCATGATTTTTGGCATGCGCTCCCAGTGCTACTGTCCTCCTTGATTAACGCTTACGCTTTACTGGTTTCTTGTTCACATTTACAACCTCACTGTCACTCTGATTCCCAACCAGATTAGTATGGTGTAACGTGTCATTACTGTTTATCATGGTTGTAACCTAAGAAGGAATGTCTTAATTGTTACCTTGTTTCCGTGACGGTATAGTGATCGTACCTATTGTTTTTCATTTCTTCCACGATTGTAAATGCCACTGTAAGGAGAAGGGTAAAATCCTTGTTATTTTTACTTGCATTTCTCCTTAGTGCAAAAGTAATGATATGGTCATTTCTGCTCTGTTTTATAGTTTCGTTTGTTATTAACAACATTTACGATGTAAAGC
Organism: Picea engelmannii; assembly: GCA_009831015.1. NCBI lineage: Eukaryota > Viridiplantae > Streptophyta > Pinopsida > Pinales > Pinaceae > Picea > Picea engelmannii. The sequence continues at coordinate 721,208 of ML777906.1, read as the reverse complement.
CTTGACTATTCTATTTGGTGTATTATTATAACATAAAGGTGATGGTATGATGGGCCTCGACTTTATTTCCTATTGTGTCTTGGAATATACCTAATGATTCTCTTATGCCTTGAAATTTAATGTTCGTGCACTTACGGTATTTTAGTTTCTTTATTTAGCAATGTCAGTTTGGTTCCTTATTTAGTAATGTTATTTTAGTTCTCTATATTAGTAATGTCTCCTTTCTTCATTTTCTTTAAATAATAATGTCCTTTATTTTTTCCATTATCATTTGGTTAGGAATGGTAGGAAATGGTTAATTTTTTGATTATTATATTAGGGCAATGTAGTACTTTCACTAATAATAATAAATTATGATGATTATAACTGTGGGATGAGGAATTGCTTTATGTATTCAATTAAAGAAGCAATTGCTTTATGTATTCAATTAAGGAAGGAAACTCCTTTTGTATTAGGTTGTGGTTGCAAATTATAGGGGTAATGCAATTTTAATATATAGTCTTGAATTATGAAAGAGCAATGTTCTTGTAATAAATAAACAGATACTGTTAGGGTTAGATAACATATAATTGTGATGTTGATTGCTATCAAATTGCAAGGTTATGGTAACATTGTATCATGGCTTTGGTACTTTACTGTAATTTATTGTTAAGGTGATGTGTAAGGAGTAATGTCATTGCAATATATCATTGAAATATGTAAGGGTAATGTTATGCCCATGTAAGATAAAATGAAATTCTAGTGTCAGATATCATATGAAATATAATGGCATTATGGTCTTATCATAATACTATTGAATCTTTAGTTATTGATGATTTATAAAATATGAGGTTCCTTGAACTAAGTACCATAGAGTATTATGATTTAGTAAATGAGGTTTCTTATTCATTTTTATAATGCTGAACTTGGTGGGTCGTTGTCTAAATCCTTCTGCCTTGCGCCTTCCACAGAGGTTACAGTCATGCGTTTAATTATTGTTGTACTTGGCTGAGTCATGTAAGTACTGGGTCTTCTTGTGTCGAGCGGGATGTAGACACCTCCACGTTCCTCACAACAGTTGCCATCCCCGAGACCTTAAATGGTTAAAATCGATGGGAACCTGGGCTTGAGCGTTGATTATGGGTCTTGAAGGTCCTAACCATTGCAGGGTAGGACGGGAGGGAGGTCATTCTTTTTATCGATGAATGATTCTTGTTCTTTGCTTACAGATACTTGATGTGCGTCTTAGGTCATCATGTTGTGTGGTCATTATGTGTGTCCTATTCGTCGTTGGGTGGCAACACAAAGTCGGATGTATTATTACCCTTGTACATGCACACACACACAAAATCTAAAAAGAAAGAAAAAAATAAATAAATTTACACCTGTTAAGAGGTTGGTCATCGTGACGAATGGGAGGTTCGTTACATATGGTATCAGAGCAGGTTCGACCCACGACTTGGGATTCACTACAGCTTTCGTGACATTATTTGATTGATTATATTGTTGTTGATCGAGTTGCTTGTGTGCGTGCAGGTAATCATGGTTAGAGGATGCTGCGGAGGTAGATGACGGGTTGCTAGGGGAGGAGGCATGATGCCTCCAGTAGAATCCACGCCTGAGAGGTCTAACCCCCAGGGAGGTGAGCAGGTTCTCAGACAGGAGCATATATCAGTTGGAGACGTGGTCAGGATGATGAGATCTTTTCAGCACATGTCTGAGGCACTGATCAACTGCTTGGACAGAGATGAGGCCAGGGTGCCAGCACCTGCTGAGGTTCCGCCGCGCGCACCAGCTATTACTGGTAGCATTCAACGTGAACTCGAGAAGGTTAAATTTCCTGAGTTATTTGGTGCCCCGGACGACGCAGCCACTGAGGCATGGTTGGAGAACATGGCAATGTGCTTCGTACTTCACGATTATACCTACAACATGAAGTTCCACATGGAGGTCTTTCAACTGAAGGGGAGCGCTCTTCTATGGTGGAGGACACTCCTACCACAGCTGAACATAGTTGTTGAAGACTTGTCATGGGAACTGTTCGAGGAACGGTTCCGAGAGAGGTATCTTTCATAGGAATTCATTGAGTGTCAAATCAATGAGTTCAATGCATTACGACAGGGAGGTCGTACGGTGCCCGAGTACGAGGCACATTTTATGGAGTTTCTCTCATATGCTCTGCACCTTAACAGAGAGAAACTTAAGGTCAACAGGTTTTTGTTTGGCCTTAACAGAATCCTGCGTGCAAAGGTTAGGATTTTGATTCCTCAAACCTTGCACGATGTCGTCCAGAAGGCCCTCATAGCAGAGGAGGAGCTTATCAGTAGGGGTCAGACTAGGACTCCAGCGAGACCAGCAGGGTAGGTTTCATCTGGGACACAGCAGCACCAGACACTAGTGAGACATACGCTAGGATATCGTGGCTTCCAGAGGGGATCCACTTTCACTACACCCCGACGACTATCGCCTCAGTAGCGGACACCTTATTAGGGACCACAGCATCAGCAACAGTTTTGCCTGCAGCAGCAACAGTTTATGCATGTTCAACAAAACAGACCAGGGTTACAGGCCAGTGGGACGCCATCTTTTACTTTGGGTACCAATACTACTGGGCTGAAGAAGGGGTGTTGGACGTGTGGGGTGCCACACTACCAATGCGACTATCCTGTGGAGAGGACCAGAGTGTCCAGATCAGCCAGACCCACTACGATGGGATATTTGGGCAAGGCCCATCAGATTAATATAGCGGTGAATAGCTGCCAGGCAGAGCACTAGTCAACTGTGCTCGAGACGATAGGTATTGTCGCTGACCAAACCCTTAGTATTTTGATAGAACCAGGTGCTACTGAGAGTTTCATTTCTGGTGCAGGGCTAAAAAGGATTAAGGTAAAGACAGTCGAACAGGACGAGTTTATCTTTGTAGAGATGGCTTCGGGAGCCAAACAAAAGGTTGGAGGAAAAGTTATGGGCTATGCCCTTAACTTGGGAGAGTTTGTCACGAGGGTCAACTTGTACGTCACAATATTAGGATCTTATGATGTCATGATTGGTATGGATTGGTTGGAATCACATGAGGTGATACTCAACTGTAAGACGAAATGGTTGAGCTTGGTATATGACGAAGGACAGAGATGTGTCATAGTAGGATGAAACTAGGGAGTTTCCATGAGGTTCATCTCTTCCTTATAGTTGCGGAAGAGTATACGTAAGGGGTGCAAGCTTTATGCGATCCTTACACTAAACAAGAAGGGAGTAGCAGAAGGTCTAGAACACCTTCTGGTGGTGAGAGAGTTTGCGAACGTGTTTTCAGAGGAGTTACCAGGGATGCTGCCAGAGAGAGAATTGGAGTTTACCATAGACCTGAAATCGGGGACCGAACCGATAGCAAGAATGCCATATCGCATGTCGACCCCAGAGTTGCAAGAGTTGAAAATGCAATTGAAGGAGTTGTTGCACCTGGGACTGATACATCCTAGTGTGTCATCGTGGGGTGCACCAGTTATTTTCATTTGGAAGAAGGATGGATCGTGGAGGCTTTGCATTGACTACCGTCAAATGAACAAGGCTATGATCAAGAATCAATATCCCTTGTCGAGAATTGATGATCTATTCGATCAAATGAAGGGTGCGACGGTGGTCTCCAAGATCGATTTGCGATCAGGGTATCACCAGTTATGGATCAAGGACAATAAAGTCCCTAAAACTGCCTTTAAGACGAGGTTCGAACATTACGAGTTTATTGTTTTACCGTTTGGATTGACAAACGCTCCAGGCGTATTTATGAGTTTGATGAACAGGGTGTTCCGAGAGTACTTGGACAAGTTCTTCCAAGTGTTCATTGATGATATATTGATTTACTCTTGTACGACAGAGGAGCATGACGAGAACTTGCGCTTGGTACTATAGTGTCTGCGAGAGCACAAACTATATGGGAAGTTGTCCAAATGCTCTTTTTATCAATCGATGATTCACTACTTAGGGCATGTCATCTTCGGTGAAGGTATCGCCGTGGATCCATCCAAGGTCAAGGCTATTATATATTGTCATGTGCCGACGAATGTCACAGAAGTGCGTAGCTTTATGGGTTTAGCAGGATACTATCGACGGTTTGTCGAGGGATTTTCGAAGATAGCGAATCCGATCACGGAATTGCAGAAGAAAAACAAGAAGTTTGTTTGGACCAAGAAATGCGCAGAAGCATTTCAGAGGCTTAAAGAGTTGTTGACAACAACGCCGATACTAAATGTCCCTAACATGGATGCGGACTTCTTGGTATGCACTGACGCATCCAAGGAAGGTTTAGGAGGAGTCTTGATGAAAGACAGATGAGTGATTGCTTACATTTCGAGGAAATTGAGAAGGCATGAGGAGAACTACGCGACGCACGATTTGGAGTTATAGCCATCGTATATACCTTGAAGGTTTGTAGACACTAGCTTGTTGGACAAAAAATTGAATTAAAGACTGATCATTGTGGACTACAACATATTTTTACGCAAAGCCACCTGAACGCGTGACAACGGCGTTGGTCGGAATTGCTTAGCGAGTACGACTTTGAGATTACTTACATAAAGGGAATAGTGAACTGAGTGGCGGATGCTTTGATTTGGAGGTCGCGCATCTTTTTGGTGTTGCCTCTTCAGACGAATCTACGTTAGAAGATTCTCACTTTACAGCGTGATGATGACTTGTACAAAGAGGTCGAGGGTTTTATAAGACAAATCACCATGATGGTACCACGTTACAAGGGATTTTCATTTGATAGCGATGGGTTATTGAGGTTTAAAAGTCACATTTACGTACTGCCAAACAACAAGTTGAAGATGTTGATCCTGAACGAGACTCATAGAGCATTTTACATGGCTCACCTGGGAGTTACGAAGATGAGGGAAGACCTTAAGCCCTTGTTCTTTTGGAAGGGAATGAAGGACGGCATAGTCAACTATGTGGCCAGATGTCTATAGTGTCAGCAAGTAAAGGTTGAACATAGACACCCAGCAGGATTACTTCAACCACATGCCATCCCAGAATCGAAATGGGAGGTTATTTCAATGGATTTTATTGTTGGATTTCCATTGATGGCAAGGAGACATGACTCGATTTTTAAAGTAGTAGACACTCTGACGAAGAGTGCTCACTTTATTCCTATGCGTACGACGTATCAGGCACCTGACATAGCTAGAGTTTCCATCAGTGAGATTGTGAGGCTACATGGCATGCCTAAGAGGATTATATCCAATCGAGGATCGATGTTTACTGGACGATTTTGGACGAGTTTCCAAGAGGCCTTGGGAACCCAACTTAACTTTAGTACTACATATCACCCAGAGACTGACGGACAGACTGAATGAACGAACCAAACCTTGGAAGCAATTTTGCGCATGTACGTGATGGACCAACAAAAGCATTGGGAGGAATTCTTACCTCTAGTAGAGTTCGCTTACAACAACAGTTACCAGGGCACCATTAAGATGGTTTCTTTTGAGTTTATTTACGGGTGATCGTGTCAGACGCCCTTGAGTTGGGATCAGCTTGAGGATAGGGTCCTAGTAGGACCAGAAGCGATCCAAGAAATGGAAGAGCAAATGCAAACCATAGGACAAAGGATTAAAGAAGAACAGGATTGACAGAAGAGTTATGTTGATGCACACCGAGTCGACCGTAATTATGAGGTCGGCGATTGAGTCTTCTTGCGGGTTAAACCGCATAAGAGTTTGATCAAGTTTGGAAAGGGAGCTAAACTCTCTCCTAGGTTCGTGGGACCCTTCAAGATTTTGGAGAGAAAGGGGCCCGTGGCCTATCGACTAGCCTTGCCTGATTCTTTGAGGCGTATGCATGATGTTTTTCATGTATCTGTTTTGAGACATTATATTAGTGATCCTACACATGTGATTGACATGAGTTCCTTGCAGGTATCGGACGAGGGAGCACTCACGGCTGAGACGGTACGCATCTTAGATCATCGCGTTCAATAGTTACGACGTCGAACGATAGATCAGGTCAAGGTCCAGTGGGACAGTTATAGTCTGCACTCGGCGATCTGGGAGGATGCATATGATATGCGCCAACATTTTCCATTTTTGTTTGATATATAGACTTATGATACCGTGATACATTTATTTTAGAATTTATACTAAGAAACATCAGGATGAATTTTAGACCAAGAGGGGGTGTATGTAACATCCCACTTTGGCGCACTGAGAAAAACTTATTCTTTGAGGACACTTGCTCGCAAGTGATCTGGACTATTATGATATTAAAACTCTTGTCCTTGATTATGATGCGTTATGATAGATGACATGATGTTTTACTGCCTTGACACAAACAAGTGATATTGACTCAGTTTTATTGAGTGTGAAGGGTTTTGGACCTTGAGGATGCAGAGGCATCGATGGAACCCCTTGGACTCTGGATTGAGTCAGGGACTGTGCTATTTGGGTTGATTTATTTACTGTGATATTTCATTGATTTCATGATATGATGGGGACATGTTCTAAAATGATTGTTGATGATGCAGGCTGACGATAGCCTGCCGACCAGACTCACATATGGATTAAAGGGGTCACACATGATTTCCATATAGGTTGAGGGAGAGGTGTGGACAGCAGCCCTGCCACAACCTACTAGCACTCGCACCGTGGCTCGAACTGTAGGTTAACGATTACCTAGTTCGAGAGGATCCACGATGTTGTGAGGGCGGACTACGACAGTCGCTCACAATGATTCTAAGGGGCGCGCAATAAGGCAGGGGCCTTATTCCTTAGAGCCCTTAGTCTCCCACAAGTTCACTTGGTAGAGTGTTGACTCCAGGGGTTATTGATGTCTACCAATCAGTCAAGTTGGCGAGTGGCACCCTTGGAGCACGTGGTGCATCTTGAAGGGCATGTCGCGCAAAAGAAACACAAGAAGTGAGTGACACCCTTGGAGCACGTGGTGCATCCTGAAGAGAACGTCGCGCAAAAGAAATAAATGAGGCGAGTGGCACCCTTGGAGCACGTGGTGCGTCCTGAAGGGCACGTCGCATTGATGTTGAAGGAACAAACCTAGATGGCCCTAAGACATTTAACACATTAAGAAATTCTTAAAACGACTTCCATAAATAATTGTCGCCCAGTTCATAATCTAAGTCCTATGTCTAAAACTTCTCTAGGGTAAAATTTTGTTTAACCTTAACAAAAGACCCTATAAAAATAGAAATAAATTTTTAAACGAAAAAAAAAAAAAAACACTGAAGTAATGATTTTGGTCTTCATAAAATAATTGGGGTAAAATGAAGACAGTAAGAATTTAATAAAAATCAGTGGATTTAAGAAAAAAAAAATGGTAAAGAAGAGTTTAATTCTTAACATGTGGAAGTATAAAAAAAGGATATTAAATTAATAAAAAGGGTAAAAGATTAAAAAGCGCAACTCCCATTTTGGCTCTAATAAAAAGGGGAAAGAAGGGGAAAATAAAAATTAGGAAACTAAGGAATGGAGGAAACGTAATAAAGGAAAGAAGGGGACATAGGGTAAAAATCAAGGTCAACATAGTAAGGAATCATCAATAAAGAACCTTCTAATTTGAGCTAAATTAGCAACATATTTTTAGGGAAAGTATTTAAAAACATGTAAGGGGATCTAGGAACACCTAGGAGTAAATTTAGGAGCAACTCTAGGTGGGTGAGGAAATTGAGACAATTAAGAAATTTAAAGAAAATAATTATTGGAGGGAAGAGGGGGATGGACGACACTAGTGCAAAGGAGAATATTTAGAATATTTTTATTGAAACTTAATTTAAATGTTATTTAGGGAAAGTTGGAGGGTCTCAAAACTTTATAAAAGAAAGGGGAGATGAGGAAGAAAGGGATCAATTGTTACTGTAATGTTATGCTGCCGGATTTGTGACTTGATTGATTAGTTGTGGGTAGTTGGGATTTTTCCAGCTCGGATAGGAGTGGTAGCTCGTCCTTGCGAGGCGAGATGGGAAGCTAGACATACCATCTGGATAGTGTGTGGCCCCTTTGCAGCTTGGGGGGCTAAGGAGGAAGCAAAGTACCCCTAGCGATTGGCTGGGAGGTACCGATGTGGTCTCGACGGTCGGCGATCGAGAGCGGCACGGAGCGCGGGAGTCATTCGAGGCAAGCGATAAGGCTACGGTATGATTCTTAATTGGTAGAGTAGAATGCATATTTATTTACTTCAGCAATTAAAATTTGGTTTGTTGTATAAGCTGGTCTCTGCTGTTGTAATCTAGGAATCGATGGAAAATAATCTATACCCCGTCCATTGTATCCATGTCCTTAAATGTCTACCTCGACGTTGTCACTGGCCGAATAGTTGTCTTTCCCCTTGGTGTGTTGATAACCTTGAACTTGATTGATGGCAAAGTTCCTTGTTGTGCTTGATCATCGGATAAGTCTTTCTTTGCAAATTGTCTCTGCACAGTAATGATGGATGAATGTTGTCTTAAATCTTTTCCCCTTTCGTGTTTCCTGAAATTTTGGGGTCAGCATTCAGGCTGAGGTTTTTCTGATCGTTGACTAAACCCTTGTGTTTCTGCGATAATCATCGCAGTTGTACAACCCTGATATGGCAATTTTTCACTTAAATTATTGATGTACAGTTTTACCAACATTGAAAATCTCTGCTACAGTTAGGGTGCCTTGATAGTGGTACATGGAGGCAAGTAATGGCGCAGTTATTCTGTAGTAGTCACGGGCGAATTCGTCTGGGTAATAGAACATGTATGTCGTATTTAAATTAATGGTGGTTATTTATGAATCCGCTAACATCCCTAGTAAATTCAATCCATGGCTGCATGCATAGGGGAGCGATGTAAACGCTACAAATTATCCTTGTGTGTTAATGTGGAGATTTCTGGGAAATGTGTTTTTCCATTAGCTGTGCTTTTTTTATTTAAGGAAAACTTTAGAAGGAGAAACCCTGGATAGCAAAGGCAGTCCTAACAGTTGCGTGGGTGCTATGACCTGCGAAATTAAGTTCAGACCCGCGAATTTAGATGCTAGTTTTTCGTTTTACAACTGTTTGGGTGAAATTGTTCCTGGAATTCGATGCACTATGTGTATCTTCTTAACGTCTCCCTCCCCTGAAAAACAAATTTCCCAGGCAAGCCACACGAATTTAATATGGTGTTTATTTTTAAATAACACTTTTTCATTAATCACGTACACAGGCGGGGTTCCTTTGCTCTCTGTTTACACCCTCCTTCGACGGATTGTGGAATCGATTTCCTGAACCTTACCTCTACCAGACGTGAAACAGCTAGAGGAGTAGTCTCCCTTTGTAGATCAAGGCGAGGTTATGGTCGTGCAATCCTTACCCTCAGACTGTTTCCACCTGCCATGGACAGTTGGATTCCTCCCTGCTTGAAACCCCCACCTCCCTACCCACGGGCTCACACCACGAGGTACAACCTTCATTGCCCTTAAATTTTTTCGGTGCTGTCAGGTTCAGGTCATCAGTCAAAATCCTGTTGCTGACCTTGGATGCGCGATTCCGTCTAGTGTTGGTAATTGGCCATGATTTCTGGCATGCACTCTCAGTGCTACTGCCCTCCTTGATTAATGCTTACGCTTTATTGGTTTCTTGGTCACATTTACAGTTTCATTGTCACTCCGATTCCCAACCAGATTAGTATGGTGTAACGTGTCGATACTGTTTACCATGGTTGTAACCTGAGAAGGAATGTCTTAATCATTACCTTGTTTCCGTGAGGGTATTGTGATCGTACCTATTGTTTTTTAGTTCTGCCACGATTGTAAATGCCACTGTAAGGCGAAGGGTAAAATCCTTGTTATTTTTACTTGCATTGCTCCTTAGTGCAAAAGTAATGATATGGTCATTTCTACTCTGTTTTATAGTTTCGTTTGTTATTAACAACATTTACGATGTACAACCTTGACTATTCTATTTGGTGTATTATTATAACATAAAGGTGACGGTATGATGGGCCTCGACTTTGTTTCCTATTGTGTCTTGGAATATACCTAATGATTCTCTTACGCCTTGAAATTTAATGTTCTTGCACTTAAGGTATTTTAGTTTCCTTATTTCACAATGTCAGTTTGGCTCCTTATTTAGTAATGTTATTTTACTTCTCTATATTGCTAATGTCTCCTTCCTTTATTTCCTTTAAATAATAATGTCCTTTATTTTTGCCATTATCATTTGGTTAGGAATGGTAGGAAATGGTTAAGTTTTTTATTATTATATTAGGTCAATGTAGTACATTCACTAATAATAATAAATTATCATGATTATAACTGTGGGATGAGGAATTGCTTTATGTATTCAATTAAAGAAAGAATTGTTTTATGTATTCAATTAAGGAAGGAAACTCTTTTTGTATTAGTTCGTGGTTGCAAATTATAGGGGTAATGCAATTTTAATATATAGTCTTGAATTATGAAAGTGCAATGTTCTTGTAATAAATAAATAGGTATTGTTAGGGTTAGATAACATATAATTGTAATGTTGATTGCTATCAAATTGCAAGGTTATGGTAACATTGTATCATGGCTTTGGTATGTTACTATAATTTATTGTTAAGGTGATGTGTAAGGAGTAATGTCATTGCAATTTATCGTTGAAATAAGTAAGGGTAATGTTATGTCCATGTAAAATAAAATGAAATTTTAGTGTCAGATATCATATGAAATATAATGGCATTGCGGTCTTATCATGATACTATTGAATCTTTAGTTATTGTTGATTTATAAAATATGAAGTTCCTTGAACTAAGTACCATAGAGTATTATGATTTAGTAAATGAGGTTTCTTGTTCATTTTTATAATTCTGAGCTTGGTGGGTCATTGTCTGAATCCTTATGCCTTGTGCCTTCCACAGAGGTTACGGTCGTGCGTTTAATTATTGTTGTACTTGGTCGAGTCATGTAAGTACTCGGTCTGCTTGTGTCGGGCGGGATGTAGACACCTCCACGTTCCTCAGAATAGTCGCCATCCCTGAGACCTTAAATGGTTAAAATCGATGGGAACCTAGGATTGATCGTTGATTATGGGTCTTGGAGGTCCTAACCATTGCAGGGTAGGACGGGCGGGAGGTAAGTCCTTTTATCAATGAATGATTGTTGTTCTTTGCTTGCAGATACTTGATGTGCGTCTTAGGTCGTCATGTTGTGTGGTCATTATGTGTGTCCTGTTCATCACCAGGTGGCGACATAGAGTCGAATGTATTATTACCCTTATACACGCACGCACACACAAAATCTAAAAAGAAAGAAAATAAATAAATAAATTTACACCTGTTAAGAGGTTGGTCGTCATGACGAACGGGAGGTTTGTTACACAAACCATGGGAAGAATAGGAACAAAAGGGAAGAACGACCCCCAAACTTCACCCAGATCCATCCTCATGCAATCACTCGTATCCATGCTCGAAACAAGAGCACATGAATTCAACTCGAGTGAAGGAAAAGGAAGAAGAAGAAGACCCAGGGAGAAGAAGTGCACCAAAACAACCCCCAAGGAAATTTTATAATCACAAGAACCAAGAACCACATGGCCTTGCCCAAGAATCCCATGTAACCAATTTTCTCCATAATATCAATTATGGTGAATAAAAAAAATAATAAAAAGACTTATCCCCTCAATTCCCCTCTCTTGTTGAATCATAGCCCCTATCTCTTTTGTCCTTGTTCATCTTGCATCCAACGATGTTTTTTATTAATGCATATGAAGTATTACATTTCCTAGGCACTGTGGCCCCCTTTCAAATTTACTGGCTCACCATCCTAAGTCACAATTACATGATACATTTTAGTTCATAAGGGTTAAAACTAGGATGTTACACACTTTCTCGGTTCATGTAGGTTCATCGCCCAACTTTGGGATAGAGGAGAAGAATTATTCAAAAGGATGGATCGATCGCACCAGAACATTCCAAAATCAATAGAGACATGGATTATAAATGTCTTTGCAAGCCCTATCCTAAACAAAGTATGGTAAACATTCCCAATATTTCTCATCTGGAATGTGTGGACAGAAAGAAACAGGTGAATTTTGAAGGAAAAATCCCTTACTAGCTTGCAAATCTGGGAAATTATCTGTACTAATGTACAGGAGTCCATCGCAGCTGCTACTTGGTCGGTCCTGGACTTAGAGCTAAAGAAGCACAAAGTCGACATTTTCAAAAATTGGAACTTCAGATCCTATGTGAAGTAGATCCTATGTGAAGTAGAGGTAAGCTAAGATGAAACCTATCCGAGCAAAAATCAAAGACTAATGGGCACCCCAGGAGGGATTGCTCAAGATAAATTTATGATAATGAGCTCTCCTAAAAATGAATTTATGAAGTATTTTTAATAAAAATATTTAATTACTTATTTAGGTATCTTTTTTATGATAAGTTTCTTTGTCGAGATGGTTGCATTGTAGTAATTTCCATTCGATTGGGTGTTATGAATATTTTTTCGTAGTGGATTATTTTCATTATAAAACTTATTAGATGTGTTGTTTGGTCTTTATTTATTTTATTGAATAATGATTGTCCTAATCATCATTGAGTTTCCTCTTGTCTGACACCTATTTTTGGTTATAATAACATTAATCTAATAAATGCTTCCTCTTCATGATATATTTAATTTTAAATAGTTTTATATTTTAATCTCGCTTAAACTAATTCATGTAATAGTATTTTTTTTTTCTTTTTCCAATCAACAACAATCATGTAGTTTTTCATT
>ML777906.1:670742-685755 GCA_009831015.1 Picea engelmannii | reverse complement strand
CAATTTACCCTCTAAATTTAAGAAGACTAAAACTATTACTTAAGTGGGTTTGAGTTTATATCTTTATTTTTATTTTTATAGAGTCTTTTCTTAAGGCTAAACAAAATTTTACCCTAGAGAAGTTTTAGACTTAGGTTTAGATTCTGAACTAGGCGAAAATTATTTAGGGAAGTCATTTTAAGAATTTTTTTAAGGTGTTAAATGTCTTAGGGCCATCTAGGTTTGTTCCTTCCTCAACATCAATGTGATGTGCCCTTCAGGATGCACCACGTGCTCCAAGGGTGTCACTCACTCCGATTGTTTCTCTTGCGCGACGTGCCCTTCAGGATGCAGCACATGCTCCAACGGTGCCACTCGCTAACTTGTGTTTCTTTCGCGCGACGTGCCCTTCAGGATGCACCATGTTCTCTAAGGGTGCCACTCGGCGACTTGTGTTTCTTTTGCGCAACGTGCCCTTCAGGATGCACCACGTTCTCCAAGGGTGCCACTCGCCAACTTGATTGATTGGTAGACATCTATAACCCCTAGAGTCAACACTCTGCCATGTGAACTTGTGGGAGACTAAGGGCTCTAAGGAATAAGGCCCCCGCCTTATTGCGCTCCCCTTAGAATCATCGTGAGAGACTGTCGCAGTCTTCCCTCACGGCATCGTGGATCCTCTCGAACTAGGTAATCATTAACCTATAGTTCGAGCCACAACAAGAGTGCTAGTAGGCTGTGGCAGGGCTATTGTCCATACCTCTCCCTCAACCTCTCTGGAAATCGTGTGTGACCCCTTTACTCCATATATGAGTTTGGTCAGCAAGCTATCGTCAGTCTGCATCATCAACAATCGTGTCAAAACATGTCAACATCATATCATCAAATCAATGAAATATCACGGTAAATAAATCAACCCAAATAACACACTCCCTGACTCAATCCGGAGTCCAAGGGGTTCCACCGATGCCTCTGCATCCTCAAGGTCCACAACCCTGCACACTCAATAAAATTGAGTCAATAGCACCTGTCTATGTCAAAGCAGTAAAACATCATGTCATCTATCATAACACATCATAATCAAGGATAAACGTTTTAACATCATAAAAGTCCAGATCACTTGCAAGCAAGTGTCTCAAAGAATAAGTTTTCTCAGTGCACCAGAGCGGAATGTTACAACAAACTTCTACTCTGTAGGTAATTCGACAGCTATGTTGTAGCAAAAGGACCAGATGATGGTTCAGTTACAAAACCAATTGAAGGAGACTGAAAGAAGCATCAGTAGGAAAATAGACAAATGTCTTGAACAAGCCAGATGCAATGACATTCAAGAAATTCAAAAATTAAAATCAAGTTTAGATGAAGCTAACCTAAAGATACAGGTCATCCAAACACAGATCTTTCAGCAAGAGGAAATATATAAACAATTATAGAACAAGATTAGTTTAATCCAAAATCAAGTGGTAGAGATGGACGCTTTCCAAGCGCAGGAATTGGAAATACATGTAAAAATAGAAAAGGAGCAACAAGGATTGATCTCTAAGCTATAAATTATTCAGACTTACTTTCAGGAGACAAGAAAATCATTGGCGAATATTCTCCTAAAATAAAGAGAGACAAAAGTAGCTAGAACCACTTTCCAAAAGGCAGTGACCCTTTCAGCAAAAGAGGAGATCACAAAGACTCACAAGTTATCCGTTGCAGAACATATCAAAGGAAATATAATGCTCAAGGTTTGGGAGGAAAGCATCGCTTAAAAAAAAAGAATAACCAAAGAGGTTAACGATGATTGACAAGAAATTTTCGATCTTCTAGATAAGGCTTCATTAAACATTGGAAAAGTCAATTGTCCTGGGTTATTAGGAGAAATTAATATTGTTAAACATCAGTTAAACTTCAAGGATGATCTGGAAGAAATCCAAACAGAGATCTCACAGATACGAGTAATTGATGTTACACAAATTGATAAGTGGATGGTGAGGCCAAATTTGAAGTTACAAGCTATTGAGTTTACAGGAAATATAGTTGAAGACTGTCTGCCAGCACTACACGAAAAATTCTTCTTATTTGAAGCAAAGGATATTCCAGAGGCTCCTAGAGTGTTGGTACACCTCTTGGGAAAATGTATTGATTGTCTCAAAAAATAAGAAGCAACTTCATCAACAAAAAAGTAAAGTGTTATTTCGAAGATTTCATTATTGAAATTGATCAAAGAAAATGAAAATAGAAATACAAACGGTTCAATATTATACATTCATGTAACCGTTAGTCTTTGGGAGTTAGTTAATTACCAATAGAAAAAAGGTTGGGTGGTATTGTATAAAGATACTTTCACAAGACTGAGAAGAGGCTTTTGGTTTTTTGGGAGCCGATTGTATTAGGAAGTTTTCTAATTTACTGTAATATAAATGATACTGAAGAGATTCTGAATTCTGTCACCTTGAAGCTATGTGTTACTTTACTCTGTTTTAAATATCTTTCAATTTCTTTCCTTTCATGTATTTCTAATGAATGATTAGTTTTAGTTTAACTTGAACTTATATCATGGTTTGAATTTATTTAACTATCTAATTATTTACAGTTTTTCCTCTGTGATTGCTATCAACAGTTTCAAGACCTGTAGGTCATTTGGATGGTTATACCTTATTTTTCATTAGAAATCTCGTTTTTCTGTCTTTCTGTTGTTATGACATGAGATTCTTTCAAGATTAAAGACTCATATTCTCCAACAGTGATTCTTTGTTTTTCTTTTAATATTCTCAAATTACTTCAAGCATAGGAAATGACCTTTACTATTATTATGTTATTATTTTGAGTTCCAAATTCCTTTTATATTTCATCCCACAAAACTAAAGAAAAAAAATTCTAATACCTTTATTAAAATTTAAATAAAATTTTAATCCTCATGACTATCCCAAGTAATAGACAACCTAACATAGAACCTGGCCTACAGGATCAAACTAGCATTGCTTTGAACTTATTTAATACCATTATGCAAACAACAACTACCCAGACTGAATTAAAATGCTCATGGGCAATTATTGAGAGAGACGTCAGCATCCAAGAGCAATGGGAAGCTAGACAGAGACAATTGAGAAACCAACTCTGATCTACTTTTCATATTTGATTCTTACCCCCTTTTATCTTTTCAAATGCCTTGATGGTATACTTTATAGCCTTAAAGTATAAACTCAGGAACAACATCTTTTTGGCACAATTGTCAGGGAGCGAAGAAACGAAACTTTTCCTTGGGAAGAATGACATTGACACTTTCTTTCTTTGATAGTGAACAAAGATAGAAAAACCTTCTAAGGCTACCTTCACCTTTCACTTGGTGACTCCATGATAAGTAAACTGGATTTTAGCCAAAAGAACACCAGAAAGAACTCGAACGACAAGAAAACCTCGCCAGTCTCTGATCCAGAAAAGATTTTAAAGTCACGAAGATTTCTTAGAAAAATCATCTCACCCATACATATTATTTGTCAGCTCGATGTTACATATTTGAACATTACGGAAGCACTTGAGAGATCCATCTAACTTCCCCTCTCGTACGATACGTTGTATTTCCCTGAGATATTATCCCCAGATTTACGTGACTCTTCTCCTCACACTTTTTGAGCTTCAGCCTCAAATCCATTAATGGCTGCACATGGAGTTGCAGGAGTTGGGGCGATGCCCCAGGAGGACCAGCAGGTGGCCAAGCACCATCTCCTGGAATCTTTGCTAAAGCAGCTCTAGATATGCCCCCCTTGTCCTACCAGTTCCCCTACATGACCTTCCCAAAAATTACATGAGAATTCTTCTCAAATTTACAGGGGAAGGAGATTTAACCTCTCAAGAACATAAAAATTTCTTTGACCAATTTGCCAACATCCTTAGAATCGAACACGAAGATGTATATTCTCGACTCCTTGTTCGGACTTTTGAAGGATAGGTGATGACCTGGTTCCGAGCCTTGGCAGCAGGATCTCTAAGATCTTACGAAGAAATTGAAAATGTTTTTATCAGACAATGGGGGGAAAGGAGAGACCACCTCTATTACCTAACCGAATTTGGAGCCCTAAGAAAGAAAAAATCAGAATTAGTTCTTGAGTTCACTCAAATATTCAACAAGTTGTATAATAAAATCTTGGTTGAAGTCAAACCCTCTCAACTGGTAGCAAAGGCGATTTTCATTGGATATTTTGATCCTAATTTCGCTCTATTATTGAGATAAAGGAGATCCCCATATATCACAAGAATGCAATATGATGCCTTAGAAATTGAATCCAACATGATGGCTTCAGGAAAATTAAAAGAAAAAATAGAAACTGTGAACAAAGAGAATAGGAAATTCAAAGAGCAAGGTGGAACCTCAGGATCAGGGAAATCCTCAGGAGATAAGCTAAATGAGATGGCTAGGGTGATTAGAGAACTTTCAAATAAGATCTCAAAAATGGAACTCGATAAATAGAAAAGAGATAATTTTCCTAGGAAGGATTTTAGAAGGAATACTGATCCTGAGGCCCCTCAGAAAATAATTAAGAATGAGGATCAAAAAATCCCAATCCCCTTTAAAAGTGAGAACTTCATTGGAGAGGAAGACCTAGAAGTTTTTGAAGAGTTATATGATGATATAAATAATCTTGGCGATGATAATAAATCACCCTATTTATCAACACAAGATTACGAAAAGTCCCTAAATAAAGAAATTAGATCGGAAGAAGAGGTTAGTAATAACACTCCCGAAGATCTGACCTATCAGGGTATTGCAGATGATATTATAGCCTAACTTCATGAGAAATACAATTTAAGACCTAGGAACAAGAATCTTCCAACCGCCCCAACAAAAAATATCTTGACACACAACTTGTCAAGATGAACTCAGTAGAAACACCCCCCATGAAAACCCAGGTCCCTGTGAGTGAAAACAAATCCGCGCCACAAAGAAAAGCTAAAAAGAAAGGAATGGAGGCCCTAAACATAGAGAGCGACAAGGTGCTGGGAAATTTTAGTATGGAAAATGAAATAAACAAAATCAAAATCCCTATCCCACTTATCGAATTGGCCAAAAATCCCATATACAGAAAACAAATTGCCAAGATGATTAGTTTTTCTGAAGACGATAGCCAAGCCGATATGATCAACTTAGAAGATGATAAGCTGAACATAGTTTTTGGCCCACATTTCAAAGGAGCCAGAGACATTATTTCCCCATTCTATATCACCTTAACCTTGTTTGACCACCTATTTCATAACTATATGCTAGATTCTGGAGCATCTCACAATGTAATCCCTAAAGCCATTATGGATAAATTGGGCCTCGAAATCACTAGGCCTTATGGAGATTTATACTCATTTTATTCAAGAAAGTTCAAATGCATTGGTATGATTAAATACTTGGTGGGATCCAACTTGATCCAACTTGACATGATGTATGCTACGATTCCTATTTTTGGAGGACAATATACACGCTTATACAAAGAAACTAGATTGGATTTCACGGTAGGCGACCCACAAAACCAAAATAATCACCCTGTATATATAGTTGATCAAGAATTAGGTAATTGTATTTTATCCATCGATGATGATCTCGATTTAGATATAGATGAACGTTGTACAGAAGAAAAAATAGAAAAAGAAAAAATAAAAAAAGATGTATATAGCACTGGTGTATGGAAGATGTTTTTTTACGGTGCTTCGTCCTACCTTGGAGCCGAAGAAGGGGCACTCCTTGTGGCTCCTGATGATCAATTTGTGATCCCCTTCTCTTATAGGCTATAGTGGAATTTGGACTGCACAAATAATGTGTGTGAGTATGAAGCCTTACTATTAGGATTAGAAGCCACTAGGAAAATGAAAATAAGAAACCTCATATTTTTTGGCGATGATGAGCTAATTATAAAATAGGTGAACCATGAGTATCAGGCCAAACATCCTAGGTTGAGATCCTATAGAAATTGTGTCTGGGATCTGATCGAAAATTTCTTCTCCTCTGTGAATTTTCATTTCGTTCCGAGGAATGAAAATCAACAGGGTGATGTGTTAGCTAAAGTAGACTCAACATTCACACCTCCCACCACTTTTAAACTGAAATACCACATACAAATGAGACACTGACCTTCTATACCAAATAGTATACAACATTGGAAATTTTTTGAGGATGATGAACAGCTTCACAAATTTTTAGAATCAATAGATGAGTTTGTCGAAACACATATTGATCAAGAAAACCAAAAAGATCCTATTTGGATCATGCAGGAAGGGGAAGACCCTCAAGGCTTTCACGATAAGATCATGAATCGACGAATTCTTGTTCTAAAAATTAACCAGATTCCCAAAGGATTGATTCCCTTGGAAAGGTTATTTAATCAAGATGATATCCCATTAAAATCCACCCTAGAACCTCAACCTGAAGAGGTTGAGCATTGTGACATAGGTACTGAAGAAAACCCCCGATTGGAGAAACTGTCCAAGTATTTGTCCCCAGGAACCAAAACTAAATATGCGGAGTTTCTTAGAAAGTACAAGGACGTTTTTGGTTGGTCATATGAAGAGCTAAGAACTTATGACACCACTGCGATTGAACATAAGATACCCCTAAAGCCTAGTGTCAAACCCTTTAGACAAAAACTCAGGAAAATCAATCCTATTTTATTGCTTGTGATCGAAAGGAAGTCAAAAATCTCCTGGATGCAAAAATAATCGTACCACTAAGATGCTCCTATTTGGTAGAAAACCTAGTCCCGGTTAGAAAGAAAAACGGGGAAATTAGATTATGTGTAGATTTTAGAAATCTGAATAAGTCCTCCTTCAAAGACAACTATACCCTTCCCAAAATGGATCACATTTTAGAAAAAGTAGTTGGGGAAAATAGGATTTCAATGATCGATGGGTTTTCGGGGTACAATCAAATTGTTGTCAATGAACACAACAAAGAAAAAACAACCTTCACAACCCCTTGGGGGACTTTTATGTATGACAATATGCCTTTTGGTTTAATGAATGCAGGTGCTACTTTCCAATGTGCTATGGATATCACTTTCATTGGCGAAAGGGATAAATTTGTGGTTATCTATATTGAAGACCTAACCATTTTCTCCAAGTCTGATGAAGATCACCTGATACATTTCAAGCAGACGTTTGAGAAATGTCGCAAGTTGGGTTTGTCTTTAAATCCCAAAAAGTCTCACTTTTCTATGCAAGAAGGTAAACTCTTGGGCCATATTGTGTCTCGAGATGGAGTTAAAAGTGATCCTAAAAGAGTTGAATCTATAGAAACAATGAATATTCCTAGGAATGTAAAAGAAATTCAGTCATTCTTAGGAAAAATAATTTTTTTGAGGAGATTTATCCCAAATTTCGCTGAAATCGTGAGATTAATCACAGATATGCTAAAGAAAAATAATGAAGTAAAATGGATAGCAGAAGCCAAAGAATCATTTGCACACATCAAGAAGGTGATAAGCGAGGCACCTGTGTTGGAAATCCATGATTATCTAAAAGACTTCCTTATTTTCTCATTTACATCCGAACACACACTCACCGTGGTACTTCTCTAGAAAAATGAAGAAGGTTTCGAGAAACTGATAGCCTCTTTTAGAAAGAGTCTTAGAGACGTTGAACTCATATATGACATAATGGAAAAACAAGCATATACTATGGTGAAGGCATTAAAGGCTTTTATAACCTACGTATTGCATTCCAAGGTAATTGCGTACGTACCCACTAGCTCTGTAAAAGACATTTTGGCTCAGTCTGATAGCGATGGAAAAAGAATACAGTAGCTCGCCAAAATTCAAGAATTCGACCTGGAGATAAAACCAACGAAACTGGTAAAGGGGAAAGGTTTGGCTAAACTCTTAGCTGAATCAAATTTTAGAGATCTCGGTATAAATGGCCTATATGGATACGAAGAGGGTTTGGACATGAATGAGCTCGATGAGCAAACAAGCACAATAAGAATCAAAGAGAAGTTTACCTCATCAAATTGGTACAAAAACATAATGTCCTACCTGCAGACCTTAAAATTCCCTAGCGACTTATCCCCATCCAAAACTAGAACGCTAAAACTACATGCGGTTAAGTACTGTATTTCTTAAATTCAATTGTATTGGAAGGATCCACTTGGCTTCCTGCTGGTTTGTTTAGTCGAGTCAGAAACAGAGAGGTTCATAAGTGAATTTCACGAAGGAGTGTGTCGGGGAAATCATGCTTGGAGGGTGACCGCTTATAATATCCCGAGGGCAAGGTATTATTGGCCAAAATGTTTCTCATACGTTAATGCCAAAGTTTGAGCCTATAACCATTTCCAATTGTTTGCATGAAAGCACAAACTCCCAGCGATGTCGTTGGTTCTGGTCAAAACGGAAGGCCCTTTCTAGCAATGAGGATTAGATTTCATAGGCAAAATTTATCCTCATTCTAGCGCTCAACATAAATGGATCCTGACTGCTATAGATTACTTCACCAAATGGGTGGAGGCTATTCCAACAAGAAGGGATATTGATTCGATGGTAATAAATTTCTTAGAAGAAAACATTTTCTCTAGATTCGGATGCCACCGAAAGATAATCACATATAACGTTCAGGCCTTTAAGTCTATGGCTATGATCATTTTTTGCCAAAGATACAATATCATGCTTGGTCATTCTACGACATATTACCCCCAAGGAAATGGACTAGCTGAATCATCAAAGAAGAGCCTGATCAATGTAATTAATAAAGTGTTGGACGAGAATAAAAAATCTTGGCATGTGCATCTGAAATACGCTTTATGGGAAAATCGAATAGGCACGAAAAAATCTATCGACACTTCTCCTTTTCAAATAGTGTACGGGACCGACGTGGTGTTACCTATAAATCTGGCGCTCCCTGTAATGAAGCTTTGGAAAGATGAGAAAGAAGAACCAAATCCTGTCACCAGAAGGATAAACCAATTGATTGAAGTCCAACAGCACAGGGTTGAAGTGGATGAAAGGTTGCAGAAATACCAAGACAACATGAAAGTGCTCTTCGATCGGAAGGCTAAAGATAGATATTTTCTCCTCAGAGATTTGTTTTTAAAATGGGATGCTAGGAGGGAAGAATCGGCAAAACATGGTAAATTCGATCACATCTGGCTTAGACTGTTCAAGGTTACTGCTCCAGAAGGAAAACAATTGTTTCTGTTAGAGACTTTGGACGGTGAAATCCTCAACGCCCTATCAACGGACATTATTTAAAACACTATACGAAGTAATTGGTTTCCAAATTTCCCACTGTATATACCGGTTTGTGTTTTCCTTTTATTTTTTCATGACTTTCTTCAGTAAGTCTACTTTAGTCAAAAAATAAAATAGTTCGATGTTTTCTTTTTTAGAAATAAGGATACAAATTTTTCAATACATTTAATTCCTTTAAAACCCTGATACTCTTCGTATTGTTCCCTTATAGGATTTTGGCCTACAACCCAAATAAGCTAAGGAAGGAAACAAATTTCCATACATTTCTTGGTGTTTTCCATCCTCTAATGGCCACTATTTTCTTGGGATCAGCTACTATCTTGTGTGATTAAATAATATGCCCCAAGTAGTGAATCTTCTTTTAATAAAAAATCAACTTACTTAACTTGGCATACAATTTATGCTCTATTAAAACCTTTAACACCATTCTTTGATTCTTCTCATGCTCCTCCTCAAACTTAGAGTAGTTGATAATGTCATCTAATAAAAAAATCACAAACTTTTCCAGGTACTCCATGAACACTCCATTCATTAGACACATGAAAATTGTTGGGGCATTTGATATCCCAAATGGAACTACTGTGAAGTCATAATTCTCATACCTTGTCATGAATGTTTTCTTTCTAATATATTCTTCTCTTCTACTGAATTTATGATAGCCTAATCTCAACTCAATCTTGGAAAATATGTTTTCACCTTTCATCTGATCAAATGGATCATCAATCCTTGGAAAAGGATATTTTTCCTTATAGTGACCTTATTCAACGGTCTAAAATCAATACACAACCTTAAGGATCCATATTTATTCTTCAAAAAAAGAAGTGGGGCTCCCCAAGGTGACATGATTGGGCATATGTACCCCTTCTTCAAGTGTTCTTCAAGATGCATATGCAACTCTTTCAATTCTGGTGTGCCCATTCTATAAAGTGTCTTGGAAACTAGGGCAACACTTGACACCAAATCAGTAGAGAAATAAATGTCCCTCTTTGGTGGAAATTCTTGGATTTCCTAAAAAATATCTTCAAAATATTTTAAGGTTGGATGGTCTCAATACTTTCCACTTTATCTCTAGCTTCCTCTTCCATATGGACTACAAAAAATTGACACCCCTTCTTGAAACTATTTTTTCGTTGCATGGCTGAAATTTCTCTAATAGCTACAACCCTTGGAATGCCTTGAATATTTCCTTGTTGTCCATTCTCATCAAGACAAGTTATGTTCTTGTTTTAACAGTCTAAGACAACATTGTTTTTTTCCAAGCAATCCATGCCAATTAGATAGTCATATGAACCCAAAGGTATAATGTTCACATCTACCTTTATGTTGAATCCATTCATGTCTATTGGATAATATTTAACCAACTCATTGATCTTTCACTTAGCCGCCATGGAAAACTGAACTAACCAATATTTCTTATGCTTGCTCCTTTGCAAGTGAAATATTTCAACAATGTTAGAGTTTATATAACTATGGCTAGCAACATAATCAATTAAAATTTTTATGGGTTGGTTATCAATCTTACCTTCCACTGCAATCACGGGGGATTGATACTCTGCTTGCTTGTTGTCCAAGGCTGCATAAATCATTGGCATGCTTCCTCCCATGTATTCCATTGTTTTATCCTCGTAAATGTTGTGGAAAGTCCTCACTCTTTCACCTTTGTGAGGCAAGTCCCTATATAAGTGATTTCCCTCACACCCCCAACATTGTATAGGATGTTGCCTTGTCCTTTTCCCAAAAACATATGTTGTATTGTGTTCATTTTGGGTTGATTGTCCTTGTTTATTTACTTGGGATTTGTTCTTGAAAAAGGGTGTCTTAAAACCTTTTTTTCTTTTCTCCTTACCCTTCATCTTATCATTCCAATTCTTTTGGAAGACTAGCCTCCCTTTTCTCTGTTCATAAAGATGATTTTATCTCCTTATGGTCTCCTCCAAAGTCTTGGGGTTTTCATATTGTATCTTTTCACTATATAAGGAGGGTAAACCACTATGAAACCTTTGTATTTTCACTTTCTCATCTTTTATGAAGTCCACATACTTCAACAATTCAAAGAACCTCTTCTCATACTCATCCATTGTCATGCTTCGTAGCTTGAGTTCAAAGAAATCTTTCATCTTATTTTCATGGTAATTCTTAGACAAATATTTCTCTTGGAAATATCCTTTGAACCATCTCCATGAGACCCTCTTCTCAACAAGATGCTTGGCTTGCTTAAGTTGGTCCCACCACATGGATGACTTTCCTTGCAAGTGGTAGGTTACAATTCTTGTTTATACTTGTGATAGGTAATCGTGTAGCTAGAAATATTTCTTCATTTCCAACAACCATACGTTGGCATCTTTCTCCTTCCCTATGATCACCATTGAAATCAGGTGTCTTGATTTTCCTGACTTTCACCTTGTAAGATGTCTCCCTCAGGCCTTCTCCTTTATCTCCTAACATGAGACACACTTGGGATGCTCCTTGGCCCTAAAATGGCATGAGATCTCCCAATGGATTTATCTAGGTAATGATGGTGCCTAATATTGCTCCTTCAATTCCTATCATTCCTATGTCCATCCCTTCTACTATGGGATTTGAATGTTGTCTCATGTCTACTACTAACTTCTTGATTTGTGCCATAGTCTTTATTGTCTTTCTTCTACAACATGATCAATATCTATAGTATATCATCCTGAGATTTCATAATATTTTCATTATCAACCCTATAGCTATGCACTTCTCTCTACATTATCCTCATAGTTACATGATCTTGTCTGTCTCTTCTTCCATTAGACTTTGTATCAACATTTCCCATGTTGACATGCAACCCTCTCACTTCCTCTCCATGACTGTAGGACCCTTGAGCATCTTCCATGGTTGTAGTTCTCATACAGGAACCAAATTGCCTTTATTAACCTATAAATTCTATATAAAATGTGCATGTAAACAATTTTTTGTTAGAAAAAAAATACATAAACAAGTTTTGAAAATAATGCATAATGTTTTCTTCCCTTTAATGACATCAGTCATCTTCTTTCAAGTTGATTGGAAAATTTACTACTCAAATTAATTTTTTTGGTTAGTAGATGGATTTTCCTCTCCAAGATATTTCCAACGAATACTTTCTTTCTCAATTATGAATTCTAAGAAATTTTTTATAGTCAATTAAATATTGTTAATTTATCCCTTTTGTATTCTTTTCATTCTGGTGCAATTAATCTTGGACACCAACTTCTTCCACTTGTAGAAGTAAATTTGTCATGAACCAAAGAAAATTGTGCATGATACATAGATAATAATGATGACATGAATTCATAACAACTTTCATATTTTCAATATGATGCTCTAGTCAAAAAATACAATAATCTAGAAATGACAACTTTTTCTTTTTTCACCCATTTTTTCAGACTTGGAATTTTTAACCAAATTGGTTATCTCTCAAACTATGCACTTCTGGAGAAATATAACTAAACCAAAATTGTCTAGCTTGATGAGTATACAAAATGTTGAGTAAATAAAGTTTTCCATTTTTTCCATGTGGGGACTTGATTCCTCCAAAAATCCAAAAAATCCCCCAAAAGTGGTCCAAAATAATGGATTTTCTCCTATTTCATCATCCCCATTCCAAACCCCTTAGAATTTATTCAATTACTTCATGGATTATTTTAATGTCTACTTTTGGACCCTCTCTAAGAATTTCCATGGACCTCTGCTAATGATGTGGACCCAAATATTTAAAAACCATTAT
Source organism: Picea engelmannii (assembly GCA_009831015.1). Classification (NCBI taxonomy): domain Eukaryota; kingdom Viridiplantae; phylum Streptophyta; class Pinopsida; order Pinales; family Pinaceae; genus Picea; species Picea engelmannii. Next base: position 672,837 of record ML777906.1, on the reverse strand, counting down.
TTTTCATTTTCTAACAACTCCAAGAAGAAATGGGTGGTGAACCTCTCTGGCTCTTTTGTAGATCCCCTCACTGCGGACAAAACCCAGAAGTTTTATTTCAAAAAACCACGTGGAAATATGATAACATGGAGATGATATGGATTTGACCACCGGGTCACCGGGGCACCAACCACCACACTCAAACTTCTAATAAACTTTACCATTCGACTTTCATCTTGTCCACCGGACAATCGTGTCACCAGCCCACCCATACGCAACATCCATCCAAACAACTCCAATTCGACGTCGATCCACCAGGGCACCAGACCACCCCTTGTGCAATCTCCATCCAAATAACTCTAGCCCAACATCGATCGACCTAGCCACTGACCCACCAGTCATAAGCTTCAACCAAATAAATATGGTCCAACGTCGGTCCATTGGGACACCAACCCACTTCTCGTAATATTGAATACTTATGATCCGACATCAGTCCACTAATCCATTGGTGCACCGAGTCATCGGTCCACCATGTGTAACCTTAAACAATAAGGATCTGACACTGACCCATCATGTGTAACCTCCATTATGTCCCCTGCCAAATAAGTCTAGTCTGGTCCACTTTCGCCAAATGTTTATGTTCTGCGTTGGCTCCACAATTTTTTGCGACTCTCTTTGCATTATGCGTAAGTAAAAAAAGGTTGTATTTCTCTTATAAATTATTCTATCAAACCTTTTCCCATGCATGTGGGATAAAGAACAATACATATTGTAGATCAACGGTCGGGAATCCATGCAGGGTTAGATGACGGTTCTTGAGCATTAGTTTCCTAGAAGTCATCACTTGTGATTCTAATGCCCAAATCACGAAAGAAAAAAACTCGCTAGAATGACAGGGTCACAGAGGTTAACCTGGAAATGGTTTCAAAGGTTGAACGACAATGTTTAACCAACAAATAATCTCTCCTCCATTGTTATCCCATTCTAATTGATTTATTTCATTCAAGAACTTTTCCTATCACTCCATTCCATGCAATTAATTTTCATCCCTAAGGAAACTCATCCAACAACTTTTTCGGTCATGTAACAAATTCTTGTAGGCCAATGGTGAAACCTTTTGCTTTGATACCATAATGTAACATCCCCCAGCTTAACTGAGGAAAACGATGACATGAAAAATAGATGGATAATCAAAAAAAAATCTATTTCATTTTCTATAGCTTACCAACTACGATTTATTTACATTTTAAACCATATTTTGATGCCCAAAATTAAATGCATCTACAACAATTCTACATGATCATGAATCAAACTAATAAAATCATCCATAGAAACAAATAAAGCAGTCAAGTACATAGAGTTAAGCACAACAATTAAACTCATGAAATAAATGTGAAATAGATAAACACTTATCTTTTAAAACACTTGTGCAACTAGCCGTTGTTCTAAATATCAATAACAAGTCACCCCCGAGCTAGGGCTAGGAATCCACAAGAGAAAGGTGTGTCTCATAATCCACTCACAAGTCATTATCACACAACCACTAGTAGTCTCCTACAAATATCTTGAATTTCCTCCAGCTCTCTTCCTCTCAACCTTTCCAACCCAAGGAATGTATACCCCTTCAACGATCTTAGTCCATCGGGTGTCCCATTCATTTATCATGGTTTCTCTGGCTCAGGTAAATAGGGATATCTGTGCTTGAAAATCAATGGAAAAACACTGCGAGGAAAACTACCATTAGCCGATAACAAACACTTGATGTTACGATGCAACTCACTTAGGAGTTCAGTCTTCAGGCCTGACAACCTCGTTCTTCAATTTCCAGCTCCAAAATGCTCCACATATGCTCCAACATGCTCCTAAATACTCTCAACCTTCTTGTTCTAGTTCTGGTGCTCTCTTTTCTTTCTTTGTCCTTTGTTTTTCATGCCTAAAAATCAATGTGAAAATCTTCCTATTTTCCCCATACAAATTTCCTCTATTTTACTAAGACAATTGATTACTGACTCTGCCCAATGTTGATCGTGCTTCAACCCCATACTTCCAATAACTATGGGATGTGACTCTCACACCCACCCCCTTACATGATTTTAATGATTGGGCTCTCATACAC
>ML777906.1:644778-656466 GCA_009831015.1 Picea engelmannii | reverse complement strand
CGGTGGCCAGTCTCAACTTTTGTAAGTTGACTCATTCAAAGTAATAAAGAAAATGCTTTTCCCATCCCAATTCATGAACTTTTTATAGTTTGATTAGTATATGTTTGGATTTCTAACCCATTAGTATATAAGTAGGATGCATGCGTAGTTTTTGCTTGTCTTGTATGTAGGTAAGCTTTGGAAGGAGTATTGTGAACAAGTAATCAAGTACAACAGAGGATCGGCATCAAATGTCATGAACAAAGTAGGTTGATCTTTCCATGCATTTACTAAGAAAAGGGGATTTAAATCTAGGGATGAAGGTAGAAAGTGGTTTTTCTTCAGTCATATCTGCATGCAAAGTATGAACTCTATTTTCTAGTCCGTAGGGAGATTTCCCTCACAACAGAATTGGTGACCATACTGGGGAGACTCTCTAGGGATCTAGGAATTTTATTTAGTTTTTGGGTGGTTTTAAAGACTAGTTTTTCTTGCCTGTTTTTTCTTTTAGTTTCTGTAAGGTCTGAGCTAGCAGGGAGTTTGGTTTTCCATACCATCTTTCCCTACATTTTGCTTGAATGTGTTTTTAGGGACCCACAGAGGTACATGCGACCTGTATAAAGTCTGCACACGTGTACCCGCACCCTACTCTCTTATAGCCCGCGTGTGAATGCTAGCTGAAGAAGTAGCAGTAGCGTGTAGAGTTCAAAGAACTTTTGAGGCAGTCATCCTCTTCCCTGTCAGAATCACACATTCTCAGGGGGTTTTCTGGAATTTTGTTTGAGTCTTGGTTGTTTGTAGTCCTATTTCCGATTGTTCTTTCTTTATTATTTTTCCTTACATTATTTGTTTTTCTGTTAAAAAGAGTGTCCAATCCTTCAAGGGATCCCGGTTCTCAATATCAGTGGTCTCTTCCTGGTTTGGTCTGCCTGTTTTCATTTTTTCTCAGAGTTTAGATATACACACGGCCTGTACAAGGTCATCTTTCATGTACATGCCCTCTGTCTCTATCCAACATGCATTTGCATGCGTGTTGTTAGAGTAACAGTTGTGTGCTTGGACATGATACTTGTTGTTGAGGGTAAGGCAGTCATCCTTTCCCTTGATAAGAATTGTTCTTCTCAGGTGTTTGAATCTCTATCTGAGTAGTCAGTAGCTTAGGATTAATCTTACCCTTATCTCTCTTTTTCTCATTTAAAAAGTTGTCATAAAAATAAAAGAATTTTTAAGGTTTTTAGACAAGTGTGAGAGTCATTTTTTTAAAATTGCTAGTGTGTGATTTTTGACCTGATTCTTTGCAATCTGCGATTAGGCCAAAATTGTTTTTCTTGGTTTTTTCTTGTTGGTATTTTTCCTTTTTACTTTATCAAGCATTTAAATAAAATAAAAAAATCTCTTTTCATTTTCTTATTTGGTTGAAGAGTGTGTTTCTACATTATTAGCCAGGGAGAAGTCATTTATTTCATAAGTTCTTGCAGTTTACTTAGATCATAAGTAGCTTGTAGTCAAGTGGAATTTCTTTTGAGTTTGTTTTCCAAAGTCTTAGAAAATTAAAAATATTTATTTTGAAAAGTTGTTTAAATTTTGCATTAAGTAAAAGTTTTGTTTCCAGCTTTTTTATTCATTTTTTTCTTTCATCTTTTACACATCATCAGTTTCACTTTCATACCCCTTGACGTAATATAAAGCCATAAAATTAACGTTAAATTTAAAATCTACTAGACTTTTATGTTTGTAGGGTTCACCAAATAGTTCAGGATTTGGGCCTTGGATTAGGTTGGAGAGGAAACTCTTCAAGGCCATTTAAAATCAAACATTGGAGTCTGAGTTAGGGAGTGTCTAAGTCTTGTGTCGTGAAATTTATTCAGGATCCCCCTCTAACACAGGGGATAAACACGAGGTCACGTGCGGAAAGGTAGTGGAGATAACCCCTCCAAAGCTGGACCAATCGTAGTGGAGAACACATATAGAGGGCTTGTTTTTGGATTTCGTTGTTTGCATTTTCCACGGGGCTTCGTGGGTATTGAATCCATTCGAGGTCCTCAGTTGTCTTCCAGACCATTTTCTCTCGATACCCTTGACAGGTTTCGGGCTCGATACCCTACTCATTATGGTCTACCCGACTTTCGACTGTACCCGCCTGGTGACTGTTCGCGTGCTGGTAACCTAGTTGCCAATATTTTTTAGGGACATACACAGGTGAATGTGGGGGTATACCATGGTACCTAGAATATACATCGGGCCACGCTTTGTAGAGGATACCCAGAGAGTGCTTCCATGTTCGAGTTTCACTTGCACTGGTAAGTTGCTCTAGTGTTGGTTGTTGTAACTGTTCTTCCAATTAATTTAGTGTTTGCCTGCCTTATCTTCTAGCGATTATTTTTAGTGTGTGTTACTTTTAAACATTAGACTACCTTAGAGTGTCTTGGATCTTTTCACACAGTGGAGGATCCCGAGCTCCGCCGGCCACGAAGGCTTCTTGGCCTACCGCTGATTACACTGGAGCCACCCCTGCCACTATTAAGGAGAAAGCTAGACCAACAAGGGTTTTTTGAACTAACCAGGTTACAAGCCATTTTGCTCGACCAACCCCCGGAGGAATCGACCGTTTTGGATCTTGAAGCAACCACTTTTGGCTCGGTTGAAACCCCAACTGTTGATTTCTTGGCACCTTTCATCGTACCAATTCAATTTTACGAGTGCCAAACAATGTTGCACACAACAATGGAAACAAATGCTATTACCCCTTCTGGGAATTCTTCAATTCCCACCGCAGTTGTCACCACAGGAGAGATTTCACCTCCTAACCCATCATCGTCGATCCGAGCCACCATGGTCTCGACCGCAACTACTTTTCATAGTGGTCTGATCCCATGTTTGGCGGTGGCCACAACCCCTTTCACACCAAGTGCGACAGACCCTCCATTCTCATACGGGATGCCTAGTTCAGGTACAAGTCCTATACTTTCTTAATCCACTTTACAGACTTTAGGTCTGGGGGTATGGAGCTCTAGCGCTCCTCTACAAGGTCACATGGGGGGCACTCCTGCTCCTTTTAACGCTTTCCATTATAGAGGAGGTCATATCCCTCCTTCGTCCCCTTCACTCGACGACTTGCATCAGCCATTTGTCGGGCAACCTACACACAATAGTTTATTTGGAGCGGGGATTCAGGGACCACCTTCGCATAGTATGCCGGTAGGTTCAACACTGTTTTCTTTGAATATAATCTTTGATAACAACACCTTCTCGTCAGCCTCTTTCCTGACTGGGGTCAACCCCATTTTTGGACAATCTACTGCTATGCAAGGTACTATTCCTGCACAGGGGGAAAACCTAGCAAGACCTTGGAATTCAGGGCAGGGATCCATTCCCTCGTTCGGAATGTCGATCTGGGGTAATTATTTCCACAATCAATGGAACCCTGGACAAACTACTATGCCTATCCCCACAGGAGTGGCATGGGGTAATCCTACCCAAAGTCCTTCAAATATAATGCATGCCCAACAGTCTATGTCTTATTTGGGAAATCATTCGATGATGTCTCCACATATGCAAAATCCATACGTTAGCCAGGGCCATGGTTTCTACCAAAATCCGGGCCAGCAGCCAAAATTTTCCTGGCAAGCTGGTGCCAGTCAAACTCCAGGCCCCTTTTTCCCAGGTTATCACCAACAACCCAAACTACCTTTCCTGGCGACTTTACACTTGCCAGATTTGACAAGGTTGTTGAATGACCCTATTTGTCATGATCTTCGTTGGCCTCCTATGCCGATGAATTTGCCTTCGGACATTCCAAAGTTCGAAGCCAAGCCTAACGAATATCCAGGAGATCATGTGACTACCTTCCATCTTTGGTGCTCATCTAACTCATTGAAAGATGACTCTGTACAATTGCAATTGTTTCAACATACTCTCATTGGGAGTGTCGCAAAATGGTACATTGAGCTCGATCGCTCAAGATACTCTTCTTTTGGTGAACTAGCGATGGCTTTTCTAAACCATTTCCAGTTACCTGTGAGATACGACGCTGGTAGAGAGCTGATCGCTAATTTCGAACAGACAACAGCGGACCATATCTCTGATCGCATCCAAGAATGGAGATGCCGAAAGAGTTTAATCAAGGTACCAGTCCCACCAGCATTCCTACTTGAGTGGTTCCTTAAGTCTTTGGTCCTGCAGTTATCCAAAGACATTGCAACGTCAGGAGTATTCTCTGAAGAAGACGCCATCATGAGGGATCAACAGTTTGAGCTAATTTATTCTCAGTTCAGTTTATTATACAACATCTTGCTAGATGCACCACGTTCAATACTAGATAAAACTTGACAGAGAGCTAGACCACATGCCAATGGTATTGTTGGTTCAGCACAAACAAAGCATGCTAAGCAATTGACGAAGCAATTGTAGCAGTTATCTATAAAATACACAACAACTAGCCAAACTACTGCTTTGGTTGCTCCCCCTACCAAAACGTTTGAGGTACACACAGTGCAGTCGACTAACCCAAAGGCCACCCAGCAGCCTGAAGGGAAGAAAAAACAATGAAATAAGGGTAAGGAGGATGAAAAACCCACCGATAATGCTGGCAGGGACAACACTGAGAAACGAAAGGCGAGGTATCCATGCAACTTGTGCGTGGAATACCTCCCGACCCATCTATGTCCTCGACTTGCAGAGGCCCAAAAATTTGTCACGCAGCAACAACAGGCGGTGTTGACTAATCCTTTTCAACATGGACAAAATCTAACTCAAGCCTCTGCAAGCACAGAAGGGGGCAACCAAGAGCCCTGTCCGCCTCTGAACAACCTTGCATCCATTAATGTATATATGGTTAGGGGTGATGCTTTTATATCGACTAGAGTGCACAACTATAGTAAACCAAGAACTTCTGAGAAGGGTAAAGAAGCTGACCTCCCATCTCTTCCTCTACATATTGAGAAGACGTTGGGAGAAACAATGACACGCATCCCAAAAGGTGCATTTAAAATAGCTTCTCATAACCCAAATGCAAGGGCTGCCCATAACTACTTCATGGTGGAGGATTTATCACAAATCCCTTGTGCGATGTCCACTTTGGAAGTCCTCCAAAGCTTCCCTTCTCAGAAGAAATCCTTGTTAACCACTTTAGGCTCTACCAAGACTTGTAATCCACGTACAATCATGTTGGATACAACTGACTTAAAAACTCGTCTACCTTACTGCGTGGCGTTTCAGATAGTAGCGGCTTATCCCACGAAAATTTTTACTCGGAATATCTTCCACGCGGTGGTTGATGAGGGCGCCTCAACATGCGTTATGTCATTGGCATGTTGGAAGGCCATTGGCCAGCCTTTTCTTTCTCCATCACCTACTCTCCTCACTGCTTTTGACGGTCATTCGTTCTAACCACATGGCATCGCTCCTTCTTTCCCCATGCAGTTAGGAGGGAAGATCGTGTGTGTCGAAGTAGAGGTAGTCGATGCTCCCCTTGACTATAACCTCTTGTTAGGACGGAGTTGGACTTATTCTATGCAAGTTGTGGTTGCTACAGTTTTCCGGGTCTTGTTGTTTCCACATGAGGGCCGGATAGTGACCATCGATCAATTGTCTTTTTCCAAACCTGACCCATCTTTGGGGGCATCCATTGTCGTGATGATTGATAATCCTCAACCAGGTGTCATCAACGTAGGATTTGGTTTGTGCCCATCCTTGATGGGTACCTTCGATTACCCACCCCCTCACGACGATATCAAATTTATATCCAATCACCATAAGGTTGAGATTTTTCAAGTTTCGTCATTCCGCATGACTTACTTCGAGGATCCATGGATACTTCCTTCCCCATTGGCCACGATGGATGAGACAGGGCACCAAGGCATGTCCATTCCCTTGTCTGCCGCTGAAGTAGCGTACTCTTTAGTCTAGCACACTTCAGCTAACCCTGATTCGACTCCTCCACAAGAGTGAGATCCACTTCTAGAGCCTATTTCGGCTCATGGTTCTCTCGCTAACACCGATTCGTTAAACTTAGTCTTTCCTTCTGACGAAGCAGTAATCGAAGAAATGACTAGTCCGGACAAACTTTCGGAAGATCTTCATCACAAATCATATTTTCTGCTAGATTTAAGATGAATCGAAGCAGGAGAATTCACCGTAACCATGACGAGAGATCATTCGTGCCATATTAATCTCTTAACTACACACGAAATTTATGTTGAGGGAAATATGGAAACTATCGTTGAAACTATACCAATCAATATCTCCCGAAACCCTAGCGTCATGGAGAATGTCTTCATCGGAGCAGATTGCTCCCCCGAAGAGATTCAAATCTACATAGATCTTTTCAAAGAATTTTGCAACGTGCTTGCCTGGTCTTATGAGGAAATGCCAGGCATTGATCCAAAAATAGTTGAACATGAGATCACGACATATCCTGATGCCAAGCCTATTCAGCAGAAGCTTCATCCAGTTAATCCTAAGAAAGCAACAGCCATTAAGGTTGAGGTTGAGAAATTGCTAAAGGCATGCTTTATCTATTGTATCCATTTGACTCAATGGGTGTCAAATCCTATGTCGATCAATAAAAAATAAGGCATGATTCATGTATGTACCAATTTTCATGATTTGAACAAGGCATGTCCAAAAGATAATTTTCCAACACCATTCATCGACCAGATCATTGATGAATGTGCTGGTTACGAGGCCTTTTCTTTCATGGACAGTTTTTCAGGATATAATCAAATCCAAATCAAACTCGAAGACTAACACAAAACAACATTCATTTGTCCTTGGGGTACATTCGCGTATCGTAAGATGCCTTTTGGTCTTAAAAATTTTGGAGCCACCGTCCAGCGGGCCATGTCTTTTTCTTTTCATGATCTCAAGCATATAGTCGAGGCCTATCTATATGACTTAGCATCGCGCTCTCGCAAGAGAATGGATCATCCCACACACCTTAGACTTATCTTCGAACGCTATTTCTACTTTCGGATTCGCTTGAATCCAAACAAGTGCAGCTTTTGCATAATGTCAGGACATTTGTTAGGTTTCATCGTATCAACAACATGGATCATGGTCGATGCTCTCAAGGTGGAGGCAATAATCCAGTTTCCCCCCCACGCACAATCCTTCAACTTCAGAGTCTACAAGGCAAGGTGAACTTTTTACGAAGCTTCATCGCCAACTATGTCGAGATCACCAAGGGCTTTATGCATTTACTGAAGAAAGACATCCCCTTTTACTGGGATGATGCCGCTCAACGCTCTTTTGACGCATTAAAACATGCCCTCACAACTTCCCCTCTGCTATGGCCACCTAACTATAACAAAGATTTATTATTATATATGGTTGCATTAGAGTCAACCATTGGCATGGTTTTAGTTCAGAAAGATGATCTGTTCTCAGAATACGTGATCTATTACCTGAGTCGAGGCCTCGTAGGACTGGAACTCAATTATTCCCATATCGAAAAACTTGCGTTGGCAGCAGTTCATGCTGTTCAATGATTCCATCATTATGTTCTGTTTCACAAGACCACCGTCATTGCTGTCGTGAATCCATTCCAGTACATGTTGACACAATGGTTAATAGGCGGAAAAATTAGTAGATGGATAGTCATTCTCCAGGATTTTGACTTGGACTTTGTTTCTGCCAAGTCCAAAAAGTCAATGGTCTTCGCAGAGCTTATTTCATAACTTTCAGTTGAGTTAGGTGACATTGTGCCTGAAGAATCACCTATCCGAGGAGATATGTTTTTGATCACATATTCAGATCCTTGTTATGGAGATATACTTATCTATCTCCAGACTTTGAAGTGCCCCACTTCTGCTTCTCGTGATGAGCGTCGGTGTATACGCCATCAGGCTAAGGACTATCTCATACTCGATGATACGTTGTATCGGAGAGGTATAGACTGCATCTTATGTCGATGTCTCACACATGAGGAGGCAGTTATCGTTCTCAACGATTTCCATAATGGATATTGTGGTGGTCATTTGTCTGGGTTGGAAACAACCCAAAAGATTCTATGAGTAGGTTACTTCTGGCCGACACTTATCAAAGATTGTATCGAATCGGTCAAGAAGTGCCATCCATGCCAAATCTTCTCTCGAAAGATGAGGGCACATCCTGCTCCCATGTTTCCTGTCATCACAGTTGGTCCCTTCACCAAGTGGGGGATTGATTACACTACTTGAAACCCCCCTTCAGCAAGGCGGCATCACTATATCATCATAGCTATCGACTACTTCACAAAGTGGGTGGAATCTATGCCAATGTTTAAAGATGATGGAGAGACTGCAACTCTCTTTTTATTCAACCAGATCATAGCAAGGTTCGACATCCCAAGAGAGATTGTCATTGACCATGGCAGTCACTTTCAGAATCATATGATGACCGAATTAACATCAAAGCTTGGGTTATGGCAAGAACATTCATCACCCTACTACCCCCAGGCTAATGGGCAGGTGGAAGCTGTAAATAAAACTCTTAAGACTATTCTACAACGAACTATCAACTCAGCCAAGTCAAATTGGCATTTGATGTTATACTCGGCATTATGGGCTTACCGAACATCTGTTAAGACTGCAACCGATTTCTCACCTTTTCAACTCGTTTACGATTTGGAGGCAGTCTTTCCCATCGAATGTCAGATCCCGTCTCTAAAATTGGCAGTACAATTTTTGCCTGACACTTCTCCACTTGAAGAACGGTTAGTATACCTTGAGTAGCTCAATGAATAGCGTCGTGATGCGGTCCTGGCCAACGAGAATCACAAACATAAGTTCAAGTGTCAATATGATAGGTTTGTTCATCCTCGGATTTTCTCTGAAGGCGACCTTGTCCTGGTCTATGACCAAGATAAGGACCCCCTGGGGGTAGGCAAATTCAAACCCATGTGGTTCGGGCCTTTCATCATAAAAGAGGTATTAAAAAAGGGTGCCTATCGTCTGGTTGATTTCGAAGGGAATGCTTTGGCGGAGCCTATAAATGGGTTGTACCTCAAGAAGTATTACTCATAGGCAGGTCACTGTGGGTAAATTTTTGTAACATATGTATGGTCTTTGTACTATTACTTTTTTGTTTCTTTTAAATGTTATGGACATCTCATTGATGTTATGTTTCGTCAATATGGCAGATGTCAAGTGATTCCAAGGTGTTCATTGGGTATGCAGACGGTGCTAGTCGACACACTCGGAGGCTTGCCTCCGCAGCTTGGGTAATATTTACACCTCAGGGCCAGTTGTTATCCTCTGGAGGTATATGCTTAGGTGACACCACAAATAATGTCACCGAGTACAGTGCAGTTATTGAGTTGCTTTGTGACGCTTTGTCATTGGGTATCTGTCATCTCCGGGTCTATCTCGATGCTCAATTGGTTGTGTCTCAGTTAAATAGAGTATATCGGGTTCATGATCCAACTTTACACCGATGATTCCTTAGGGTACGTCTCTTAAAACGAAACTTTGATTATATTACATATTTTCATCTTCCTAGGAGTTTAAACCAAATTACAGATACTCTAGCTAATCGAATTTTAGATTGGCATCTTGCACACATATGAAAGAACATTGACATAAGCATGTAAATATATTTTTTCACACGTGATCCATAAGACACAAAAGACCAAAAAACCATATATAATATCATAAAAGTAATTAGAGTACATAGATGGACGCAAGCGCCTAAAAAATAGAACCAATAATGAGTCACAGGGCTTATGCCCTCAAAAAATATATACAAGTAGTGCTCGTGGCACATAAAATGTCTAAATAGGTTCAAGGCCTTCGGGCCCTATTATACTCGTCCACAACATGGGATAAACACCTAAACAATCAGACCCACATCCGAGGTGCCCTCACTACATGAGGTTGCATGGATGATGGCAGGTCCTCAATCTCTACCATCAAGACTGTGCGAGTGAGTGCAGTAAAGTTCCGCTCAACTCGTCTGAGTACTCTCTTAGCCTCCTCGGCTGGGAGGTCTCCTTCTACTACTGGTCCCCCGGCAGCGACAGTTGTGGCCCCTGGCCGAGGATGACGCATGTTCCTTTCATAATCAACAGGTTGCACGGGCCCCACATCTGCATGCAACAAACGTATATCCGTCAAATACTCTGGCATATAAAAAAATTGATATATATAACAAAAATGACATAAAAATCACATATACAACAAAAAAATACAAAGGTGGAGATGTACCCATCTCCCCTCGCTCCTCACCAGGAGGCACGGGTATCTCATGATCTCTCGAAAAGTCTATCCCTGCATATGGGTAATCCTCGATCACAGGGATTTGCCATGACAACCATGCAAAATAGTCATCATCGAAGGACTCATTGGTCCTTCCCCCACCGTGTCGTGGCAGTAATACTGACAATATACATACAACAAGAAAAGAGGCCTAATGTCCTCGTACCACTACTTGAGGACTAAAGTTCAGAACTCTCTTGAAAAAAGAACGAACACAAAATAGTCCCGAACCCAAAGTTCCTCTGTGTCCGCTGATGACAATCTATCAATTGCCTCTTCATACACTCCAGTAGTGTGGTACTCCAGTCAAAAATTTGTGCATTCAAGCACTGGATAGCATAGTTCATCTATGTGTGAGACACCTGATGCAAGGTCATTGAACCGGTAATCCACCCAATGAGAAATAATATCGCTTGCAGCGATAGGTTAGTGATCTTAATTATGGGCACCTAGGAGCTCAAACAGTTTGTCCCAACTTCACAGTGCAGGGCTATCAGTTCCACTATGTTATGCGTCCCAGGCGGAAACGTCCTAAAATTGACTGGTTCCCCTATCCTTGAGAGGCCAGTCAAAAAGTAGATATCCTCGGTGGTGGGCATGTAAGGTAGCTAGAGAGGTAGTGGAAGGGCCCAGAGGGCCCATAGTGATGATAGTGGAGACCATTCAATGTAAGGTGGACTAGGTCCACTATATTATTAAATAAGACCCACTATGGTAGTTAGATATAACAAATGAACAATTAGATATAATAAATGTAAGAGGACTTCTTAGAAGGTTCTACTTCTAGAAGATTCCTCCTCTATAATGTTCATAGTTGATGGTAGCACTATATAAAGGGGTTCAAGAAATGTAATCAAACATGAAGAGAAGTATTGTATTTGGAGCGGTAGCTCAATAGGAGGATGCCCCCTCGAAGAGGAAAGTGAACGGGAGAGGATCCCTTCTATAATAGGATCCATTGTATGGTGTTTCCCTACCTCAAGGGTTTGATGGTAATAAAGGAGATTTTGCATATACCACTTTTTAAGAACCAAAGACCTGAATACAAAATATCACAATAGATCCAAAGATATCTGAATACAATCACCACACAATATATATGAAACCATATAGAAAACCACAACTTTATTATATCAAACCCTTGAGGTAGGGAAACACCATACAATGGATCCTATTATGGAAGGGATACTCTCCTGTTCACTTGCCTCTTCGAGGGGGCATCTTCCTATTGAGATACCACTCCCAATACAATATTTCTCTTCATGTTTCATTACATTGCTTGAACCCCTTTATATAGTGCTACCATCAACTAAGAACATTCTAGAGGAGAAATATTCTAGAAGTAGAACCTTCTAAGAAGTCCTCTTACATTTATTATATCTAATTACTCATTTATTATATCTAACTACCATAGTGGGTCTTATTTAATAATATAGTGGACCTAGTCCACCTTACATTGAATGGTCTCCACTATCAT
>ML777906.1:607874-644169 GCA_009831015.1 Picea engelmannii | reverse complement strand
TCCAGAGTCAATTTCCAAATCAGCAATGGTGATAATGAGCTGCCAGCTTCTATTTATAGACTTTTTGGCCTCTTTTTGTCACTTTTTTGGCCTCCCTTGTCATTTTCTTTATACCAAAAACCATTTAGAGTGATTCAGGAGTTATATGGGAGGGATTTGATTGGGTATTGAGACATTTTTTTGAGTTTTGAGTAAATTTTGATGGTCCATGAAAAATTTTCCGACGATCAACTTGAGCATATAGGTTAGGTTTCTACCCTGATTTTTGTATCTCGTTGTCTTTTTCATTTTCCATAGGATCGATCCCATCAGATTGTGACATGGAACCATCATCTTTTCTTTAGAAGTGTTGCAACTTGGTGGTAGAGATTATCGGAACATGGATGCCCTAGGTATATCCTGGTTGCATTATGACATTCATGCTATCTCTAAAAACATTGTAGGCTCGAGAGTCCTTATAGTCTTTCCTGAATATGAGTTTGAGCCTCATTTGCATAATTCTTCTTCACTCTTGACCTCACCCTCAGGACTCCCAAAAAATAATAGGTCTTATTTTAATCCCTTTTCAGACCCTCTAAATATGAAAAGATTGTTGAGCGATCTTGTGGCCTTTCATGCTTGTTAAACTAAAATTTTAAGTCACGTCTGTTCGGCGATAGTTTACCCCTTTTTCGGTTAGGACGGTCAATTGTACGAACAAAGGTATACTCTATGGAACTTCATCTCTATAGAAGAGTACTCTCAGGTATAATTTTATCCATTTTTTGGGCCTGAGGTAGTAAACTTACGAAGAATGTACCCCAACGGAGTCCATATTTAAGCTCTTTTCAGACTCCCTAAAATTGAAAATATTGTTGAGTGACCTTATTCTTTCACACTCATTAAATTGGTCTAGAAGAACATTCCTGACGGAGTCCATAGTTAATCTTTTTTCAGACTCCTTAAAAATGAAAAAATAGTCGAGTGATCTTGTCCTTGTCACACTCGTTAAAATGGTTTTTAATCAACGTCTTATCGGTGCTATTATCCAAGGGAATTTTTTCACCAAGACTAAGTCGGCCCCTCTGCATTTTTGTCTCTTTCCCTCATGCCCGACCATCTTAAATGTCCAATCAAGTCCTTGTTCGAAATCAATGAAGCCTTCAGTCTGATCATCAAATCCATGACCGACGAGCCGTCGAATACTTCTGGGTAGTGCAGTCGTACACTCATATTACACTCCTACCTAAGTTTGGAAGATTTTGAATTTGTTGCTCGAGCTCTGAAGACCTCATCTCCAGCCATCAGGTCGAATCAACTTCTGGAAGATGGATACTCTGTATGTATATCTTTCTGATTTCGAGATGTAGCTCTGATGTATATTGTTCATGGCTACTCTTTATATAGTTATGTGACATGGATCTACAATGTATTTGATTGGTAGGCATGATTCTATTTTATTCTGAGCATGGGTATGCCCGCCTCGGTGAGACATATGTTATTTTGCAGACAACGCCTCCCGATTCCTGATCCTTGGGCTCAATTGTTCGGCACATCAGTAAAGATTGGTAATGTATTTTGGCCATCAGATGCTCTTCTGACCTCACACATTAGGGGGCATCTGTTATAACGCTAAATATCACTATACATGCTTACCTGGCATCAGGCCATCTCATATCCCTTCTTTGCCAAAGCACTGTTGAACAACTCTTTGAAAATCCTCTTTTATAAAGGTCCACATGCCCTACTCCATTACTTCACACATGTACATGCTACCTGACCCAAAACAACCCGCGTGGACCGACAAAAGCACGAAAAATGGAAAGTTGCCAATGGAACACAAAAGATACGGGTGAGTTAACTAAAACTCCTGGCCATGAATGACCGAGGATTCGTCCAAATACCTAGCTCCTTCTAGCCTATAAAAGAAGGGGTAGGGGTCCCATTTGGAAGGAGGAAAAATATAACAAAGAAACTCTGCCCATTTTTGTATTCCCATTGTCCCAACCATTTAGCCTTTCCTGATGCCAAAGGAGATACAAAGTAAAGCAGTTGGAGGACAGTAGAAGAGGAGCCCAGGATCAAGTTCACGGAGCTGTGGCCGGTCTCAACTTTTGTAAGTTGACTCATTCAAAGTAATAAAGAAAATGATTTTCCCGTCCCAATTCATGAACTTTTTATAGTTTGATTAGTATATGTTTGGATTTCTAACTCGTTAGTATATAAGTAGGATGCATGCGTAGTTGTTTCTTGTCTTGTATGCAGGTCATCTTTGGAAGGAGTATTGCGAACAAGTAATAAAGTACAATGGAGGATCGACATCAAATGTAGGGAACAAGGTAGGTTGATCTTTCCATGCATTTACTAAGAAAAGGGGATTTAAATCTAGGGATGAAGGTAGAAAGTAGTTTTTCTTCGGTCATATCTTCATGCAAAGTCTGAACTCTATTTACTAGTCTGTAGGGAGATTTCCCTCACAACATAATTGGAAACCACACTAGGGAGACTCTCTAGGGTTCCGATAATTTTATTTAGTTTTTGGGTGGTTTTAAAGACTAGTTTTTCTTGCCTGTTTTTTCTTTTAGTTTCTGTAAGGTCTGAGCTAGCAGGGAGACTGGTTTTCCGTACCAGCTTTCCCTGTCTTTTGCTTCACTATGTTTTTCGAGACCCACAAAGGTACATGTGACCTGCATAAAGTCTGCACGTGTGTACCCGTGCCCTACTCTCTTATAGCCTGCGTGTGAACGCTAGCTGAAGAAGTAGCCATAGCGTGTAGACTTCAGAGAACTTCTGAGGCAGTCATCCTCTTCCCTGTCAGAATCACACATTCTCAGGGGGTTTTCTGGAATTCTGTCTGAGTCTTGGTTGTTTGCAGTCGTATCTCAAATTGTTTTTTATTTATCATTTTTCCTTACATTATTTATTTTTACGTTAAAAAGAGTGTCCAAGCCTTCAAGGGATCCTGGTTCTCAATATCAATGGTCTCTTCTTGGTTTGGTCTGCCTGTTTTCATTTTTTCTCAGAGTTTGGATATACACGCGGCCTGTACAAGGTCATCCCGCGTGTACATGCCCTCTATCTCTATCCAGCGCGCGTTCGCATGCATGCTGTTAGAGTAACAGTCACATGCTTGTATATGATACTTATTGTTGAGGGTAAGGCGATCATCCTTCCCTTGATAAGAATTATTCCTCTCAGGTGTTTGAACCTCTGTCTGAGAATTCAGTATCTTAGGATTAATCTTACCCTTAGCTCGTTTTTTCTCATTTAAAAGGTTGTCATAAAGATAAAGGAATTTTTAATGTTTTTAGACAAGTGTGAGAGTCATTTTTTTTAAAAATTGCTAGTGTGTGATTTTTGACTTGATTCTTTGTGATCTGCGATTAGGCCAGAATTGTTTTTCTTGGTTTTTTCTTATTGGTATTTTTCCTTTTTGCTTTATCAAGCATTTAAATAAAATAAAAAAATCTCTTTTCATTTTCTTATTTGGTTGAAGATTGTGTTTCTACATTATTAGCCAGAGAGAAGTCATTTATTTCATAAGTTTTTGCAGTTTACTTAGATCATAAGTAGCTTGTAGTCAAGTGAAATTTCTTTTGAGTTTGTTGTCAAAAATCATAGAAAATTAAAAATATTTATTTTGAAAAGTTGTTGAAATTTTACATTAAGCAAAATTTTTGTTTCCATCTTTTTTATTCATTTTTTGCTTTCGTCTTTTGCACATCATCAGTTTCACTTTCATACCCCTTGATGTAAGATAAAGCCATAAAATTAACGCTAAATTTAAAATCTACTAGAATTTTATGTTTGTAGGGTTCACCAACTAGTTCAGGATTAAGGCCTTGGATTAGGTTAGAGAGGAAACTCTTCAAGGCCATTTAAAATCAAACATTGGAGTCTGAGTTAGGGAGTGTCTAAGTCCAGTGTCGTGAAAGTTATCCGGGACCCCCCTCTAACAAAGGGCATAAACACGAGGTCGCGTGCGGAAGGGTAGCAGAGATAACCCCTCCAAAGATGGACCAATCATAGTGGAGAACACATATAGAGGGCTTGTTTTGGGATTTCATCGTTTGAATTTGCCACGGGCCTTCGTGGGTCTCGAATCCGTTTCAGGTCCTCAGTTGTCTTCTGGACCATTTTCTCTCGATACCCTTGATAGGTTTTAGGCTCGATACCCTGCTCATTGTGGTGTACCCGACTTTCGACTGTACCCGCCTAGTGACTGTTCGTGCACTTGCAACCTAGTTGCCAATAGTTTTTAGGGACATACATAGGTGACTGCGGGGGTATACCGTGTTACCTAGGACAGACATCGGGCCACACTTTGCAGAGTATATCCGGAGGGTGCTTCCGTGTTCGAGTTTCACTTGCACCGATAAGTTGCTCTAGTGTTGGTTGTTGTAACTGTTCTTCCAATTAATTTAGTGTTTGTCTGTCTTATCTTCCAGGGATTCTTTTTAGTGTGTGTTACTTTTGAACGTTAGACTACCTTAGGGTGTCTTGGATCTTTTTACACAGTGGATGCTAGCCAAATGGGACACTACATACTCCCCCTCTTGGGATTAAACTTGGCTCAAAGTTTAATTAGACAAAAGGGAAATTACATATGCTTTGTAGATGTATTTTCCCATGTGGTGGAACAAGGACTATATCGGTCCCATTGGTCCTTCACTTGGTCCACCATGCGATGCTTGAGCTGTCGTGTGCGATAGTCCAATATAAAAATGGGCTCTTCCTTCATAGACCCCTTGTTTGTTACATAAGTTATAAAAATGATTTATTTTTACAAGAAATCTCAAATCCAACAAAGAAGATACATATGCTAGAACAACACATCATCAAGGTTAATGTAAATAGTTTGTCAAAAACCCAATGGAATTAACTATTTTACATCATGAGCCATAACTTACGTCAATATTTCATTATATTTACCAGTGAGATTAACTAATATCACAACATCAATGTCAACCCATTATGAGAACTTTTACCTTGTTCTCATTATCCATAAGACAAAGTGTCAAAAGAACTATGATAGTGTTTGTTCTCAATTAATATAGACTCTCTTTCAACTATTTAACATACTTACTATCATGATGAGAGTCCAAACTCTTTTATATTACATTTATTTTCTATTTTACCAAAAGATCCAAACACCTTATTCAAGGCATTCAAGTTTATGCTCACATTAAAGGTGCATATAAAGAAATGGTAATGATTAAATCATTCAAGACATTCACTTTTATGCTCACATTAAAGGTGCATATCAAGAAATGGTAACAAGTAAACCATAATGAATTTTTTTCCATAATATTCTAATCACACAATAGCTAAAGAATAATACGAATAAAAGAGAAAGTTACAACATGAAGGTTGTCTGAAACAAAAGTGAAAGGGTCATAATTTGGTAAGCACATATGGAAGCAATTCATTGTCATAGTTTCATCGTTCTCATAAATTGAGGAATAAAGTAAGTCCTAGTGGATAGCAAGTATTTTTTTTCTTTACTTCACCATGCATATACCGACAACTAATTGTTAGTATTGGATTTGATCCATTCATTAGTGTGCAGATGGGTCAAATCCATAAGGAAAATTTTGAGGATTTAGAAGCTGAAGAAGGGCTCACAAAGTTCATGGAACAAAAGGGAATGGAATATAATTGAGAGCCCTAAAAGGACTAACAATGAAAATCAGGTCCTAAATTCCCAAGGACAAACTTTCTAGGCACTATGACGCTTATCAGGAGCATAAAGAGAATTAACATGCTCCGAATAGGTTTAAGCTCTCCTTCACATGATTGTTAGCATGAGATCAAGGATTAAAATCTGAGCATTGGCGAAGATGAGGGCCCGATCATCTAACGACTTCAAGCGAGCCTCATCTATAGTGGAGGATGCATGTTGCATGGGAAAGATGCATGGGAGATATCACACAATTGGGGTGTGATGGTGGTTTTAGGAGAAATGTGTTGAATAATTTATGGTATCACATGATGGTGATATGGAAAACAAAACCACTCCCTAGGGTCACAACAATGGTATTCCGATTTTTCCAAGTTACATTATCCCCCAACTCAACACATTTACAACAACCCACTTAGTGCCACCTAGGGCCTATGCATAATCTCACCTGGACACTGGGGAAGTTGAAGGTAGCCATACACGTCAACAATTCATAATTTTGATCTCGTCGAAGGCCACCACCTATATAAGGAATCACCCCATTTATAATTTTGTTTTCATAACCAATGCGACTACACACAAGCCGAGTCCTAGAGGAAATTTCAACTCTGACAAGGACCAATCATAAGTTTCTATGTTTCCATGGATCAAGAGTGATGTTAGGATGATGTCATCCAATTTTACGCTTTTCCGTTAGTTTCCAAAACAACGTTAAATCACTGGAAAAAGAATGCGTGTTTTTAACAAGGGCATGGGGGATAATGTCTCAGGTGAGTGGGATATTCACTGAAAATCTTCTAAATCAGTTGGAAAGGATGTGTTTCATAACATGATTTCTAGCCTCCATTCACATCCTTTCACTCATCATCATTCCATCTACCTACACCTAACAAAGGACAACGATTATCACCTCGACATGTGCGATCACGTAAATCCGAGCTCTTCATAGATCATACCAAGTGTTGAAAATTATTAATATTATGGTTGTTTTTCCAATTGTGTGAGAAACAAAAATCTACTTGGTTTCCTTGTTAGGCCAACAANAAAAAAAAAAAAAACAAGAAACAAAAACTAAACTAAGCATGTAAAAACTCAAATGGATGCATGAAAGAGACACACGAAATAGTTAGCAATGGGATTGATATTCGAATTGATAACACCTAGGAGAAGTATGGGAACTTATGAGTCCCCTCTTCCTCCTCGGGAGGGCTCTTGAATACCCCAAATAAAAATCTCTCTCTCTTCTAAGAAAATGAAAATACAATGATGAATACTTGATTATTGAACTTCTCAAGAGGAGGGAAGTGAAACACTTGCTATTTATGCTCAAATAGGTCTAAGAGAATGACGGCTTTTACAAAACCAAATGAAAAACATAACAATAATCAAAATTATTCCCTTTGTTTGCATACCTTGGTCATGTATTTATAGGACCAATGCAATATTTCTCATAACTTGCTTGTACTGTGAGTAGGATCCCTTTAAAGGTACTTCCCATCCTTTTAGTATACCCAAGGAAATATTTCGAGCTGATTTTGGGGTTTTATCATGGTACACTTCGACCTATAAGTGGTTGAGGCATGACCAACTGCATCAATGCATTGCTTCCGCATCAACGTGGGTTCTTGTGGAGATAGCCCTGTGGACCACGCAGTTTGTGCATTCAATGTTGTTTTGGCTCGCATAGATGTGCGCAAGAAATATTTAGGGAGACTGTTATGAAATTCAATGATTATTTTCATATTTTTTCTTGTTGAATAGGTTTTGTAAATGCTTGAGGTATGCTAATTAATATGTTGTGCTGGGATTTTTTCAACCATTGCTTGTATTGTTGTGAAATGTTTTTTCGATGATAATAGATGCCCCCTGATGTGTGAGGTTAGGAGCATACATATAGTTGAAATACATCGTTTTTTATTTTGATGGTGATCCCATTGTATAGAAGAGTGAGAGACTTTGTATTGAGGAATTATGAGAGTGATCTATTGGAGGGAGAGGGGACTAACATGTAAACCAAATATTCTCTTTAAAAAATAATGTTTTGTACAAACTAGGTGGATAGGCCCCATGCTCGTCTCATGAAACCAAAGTAGTATAATTGTAACTAAAATCTATTGATGAAGTGGATATCTGCATTGCCCTTGGGGGTGTCAATAACGACATATGACTATTCTCTAGAATAAATTGGTTATGAATAGAGAAATAAATAACTCGGAGGCATTGATATCTTGTCAAATTCATAGGTATTCAGTTACTATAGAAAAATGCAACAATCACATAGTAAGACCCACCGTAAGATGAAATTATGTTGAGGTTGAATGTTATAGGGGCCAACGACATCAAAAATCAATGAGGGATATTTCTGTGTCATTTGAGACTGCTCATTAATAGTGTAATGAGGACCAAGATACTACCCCTCTCCTGGAAACCAGTGTTGATGTTGACAGGTGAGGAGGCGGGACTACAAAAAGAAAAGGTTTGCTTGACATCGATTTGATCAAAATGGTTTTAGGAAAGCGATGGAGGAAAATATTAATGAAATGGTAACATGGATGAAGTTTAGGATATATGGGACTCAAGTAACCTTGGTTGGGGATATATTGGATGATGGAAGCAACCGTAAAACATGATCTAGTGTCAAGGGAACAACTAGATATTGGTTGAACCATGCTGTATGGGTGAGACTGCAAGAAGATGTAAGAGAGGTCAAAATACAAAGGTGTGGAAAAAGGGTGCTTGTGATAGTTGGGATTTTGACCATGGTAAGGGTAGTTTGCAGAGATGATTATGAATGTGGGATGCCCCAACTAAGGACGACATAGGTTGTTGTTTTCCAAGTAAAAAAATCCATTGGCTGTGATGGAAAAAACCTACAATACTTGTTGAAATGTAAAAGGTACTTTATACAATTACCAAATGAATAAAGAATAATTGGGTTGATAATTCACGTATAGAAATGGGTTCCCCAATGAAGTATGGCTTGTCCTGCTTGGGACATAATTTTGCAGGAGTTGATTGAAGGAGGGTGGGGTCCCCATGGGTGGGTTTCTACACCAAGTATATGAATGGAGGATTTACTTACATATGGGAAATTTGTAAGACCCTTGACCCCCTAAGTACCCTTTTAAGGGATGGGGTGTCAAAATTTTTCTTTTCCTCAACCATATCTATGGATCCTCTTGAGGGTATCATCGCATTCTTCTCATCAAGATCTTTCCAATGATTATAATTAGGATCAAATACGATTCCTAGAACAAATGTTACAACCTCTCATATTTTTTAGGATTTCATTGGCTAAGGTCCACCTCACTGCCACGTGGCACCCGCGTGGCCTCCTGTCACTTGCGCCATCTCATATGGAATTGATGAGGCACCTTCCACCTGGATCATCTACTCTTGGCTTATTGGGCCCTCCAATTCACGGGCTTGGATTCACTCAGAGTCTTTCTCCGTCATCTGAATCCCCCTCCGTTGAAGTACCTCTACTCCATAACTAACATACCACTCTGACACATTTGCTCTGATCAACGCACACTCTTGTAGATCTAATAGCCCTTAGGGTTGGGAAATAAATGGTTCTGATTTCTTCAGAGTCTCCAACTCGCATGATGATTAACGATCCTCTCATGCTCCCGCTACACTTAGATTAAGTGGGGCCCTTGAAGATATATGAAAGATATTGAATATCATTGGTTTTTCGATCTACGACCCAGATCTCCTCTCAAATTTCTCCTCATGAGATTCCTCCAACAATCCTGTAATTTGACATCCCGATGACAATGCCCCCGATCAACGATGGATATCCGTCCATCCTTTGATCCAACAGTTGAAAATTAATGGAGACCTTCCAAGTTTCTTAGCCCAATGGGCCCATCCTCGTCCTCTTGATAAAATAGGTGCCAACACTTATTGTCCTACGAAACACACTGGTTTCCATGCTGGTGAGACACATGGCACTCTTATCGCGTCTCAACCACTCCTTCAAGATGATAAAGGACAATGACAAGTGGCATAACCATTGTTTGAATCATAGACCTCCACGTAGAATTAACATGGTGTACAAGTCATCATAGAGCACTTGGCTCATCGATTTAGGTGTCGACACCTGTCCTACCCATGACCAACTAACTGCTAGATTGACACCTCCATCACCCTGACATCACTCACCTTTGTCATAATTCACTAAGGGAAATGGAAGGGTCCATGACATATCAATGAGTATCATCCACTCTCTGATCAATGGTCCAAATAAAACCTCGGGGTACTCCCATTGAATTCCACACTTCTCTAGAATATGTAACTTACTCCGACCAACCCCCTATGATGAATGGTTGAGATCTATCACCGATATATCCTAGGGATAAAATTTAAACATGTGTCCCAAGCATTAAAACCAGCAAGGTCATGTTTGCTTCCTTTGACAAATTATGGGATGCCACGTGTCCTTATTTGGACATGCTAGTACCCCTCGTCATCATGATGTCATTCCCTACTTAGCCTCATTTAAGAGGAACCCCATGTGGAATCTGAGTTGGCATCAAGGAAAAATGGTCCTACCCAACTTCGCCACCCAGCTTAACACATGGAACTGAAGTCACGCCACCTTTCTCTCCCTTAAAGTGTCAAATCACCTTGACACGTGTCTCGACGCCCACATGACACTTGGATTCACCAAAGATTTGATGCGTGGAAAAAATTTTCCTTAGAGGTCATCACCTGATACAAGGGCTTACCCAACTAGGTAATGCCACCTGTATTCTTCTACACATGTTGGTGTTCCTCATCAACATTACACATCACACCGAAATCACCTCCCCTCTTAGTCTCTCTTAGGCAATACCCATGATGATAAATGGTGGAGGTCATTCCTCGGTTGTCCACCGATGGACGAACTAGATTGTCCCTCCGAATTTCCCATCAAAGTGCCTCCACTCTGGGTCTCTAGGGATACTCTAATCATTGTTCCCTGATGAGATCTTCTCATAGGATTCAACGGTCCAAAATACCCATCCAAACTCTCCCCATAAGAGTACCTGAACCAAGGCTACCTTGACCATCTAACTCTGATGATGCTCACCCTAGGGAGATCCAACGATCTCGATTATCTCTTGGAGTCACTCTCCAATAGATCAAAGGTCCTTGTTGGCTCAGGATGGATCATATTTGAGTTTATGTATTAAACCAGGTTGTGATAAAAAGGAGGACTGGAGTTGGTTAATAAGAAAAGTGGAGGCATGAATCTTGATATGGGTTAATCAGTTGTTGTCTAGAGGTGGTCATTTGGTGCTGATCAAAGTGGTTCTTGAAAGCATTTTGATGTATTGGAATTCAATAACAACAGTACCCAAAGGAGTACTAGATAAAATCTGCAGGGCATGCTTTCAGTTCTTATGGGCAGGGAAAACGTTCCCTGGGGGAATCCATCTTGCATCATGGAAATCCATTGTGATCCCAAAGGAAGCAGGGAGGTGGGGTTTTAAGGATAATCTATGAAGATCCCTGTGGACTAGAGTAATGAATTCTAGGTATTTCCCAAATTTATCAATTGTGGATTGGTTTCAAACTCCAGTCAAGTCCTCCAAAGGATCCATAGTATGGAAAGATTTGGTGGAATATTTTCCTCTGGTATGAAATTGGATGGTCTGGTAGATAGGGAATGGAAGAAATTTAAGACTAGGGGAATACCCTTGGTTAGGTGTTGGAGACAATTGTAGGTTGTCTTCCCCCTCATAATTTTTTTAAGGGAAAATAATATATTTTCTCTAAAATATATCAATGTACGATCTCCCCAGTTGAGAGGATGCTTGGGTTGGAAGGATGACGTCGCATTAGGCCTCCCTAAGTCTCAGACAAAAGAATGTGGCTCTCATGTAAAACGTTTGTGTGAAAACTTCATCTCTTTGGACGAAGAGTCTGAGGACTCTCTTTACTGGTCCATGAACACTCAAAGTGGAAATTACTCTGTCAAACTAGGATATAAATCATGGATGGAGAATAGGATTGTCAGTCATGTTAAGTGGTGGTGGAAACCCATGTGGAAGTTCAAATCCTCGTCAAGATTTAAAATCACCTTCTGGCTTGCCTTGAACAATAAATTGCTGACTTCGGATAATGGTCAAAAGAGAGAATGGTGTGGTCCTGATAGATGTCCCCTATGAAAGAAAATTTGTGAATCTATTACTCATCTCTTCATCTCTCTCCATTATGTAGGCGAGGTCTCGACGATGATCATTGATAAGCTCAAGGCTCAAGAAAGGTGGAACGAAGACTCTCTGGAAGAGTGCCACTAATCCTGGATACAGGATATATCGGTTTCCTTATATGTAGGTCAACCAAGCATTATGGTATCCAATATTTGGTGGGATCATAACAATGTAGTTTTCAATGACAAGTCAGTCTCCCTGGAAGTCACAACCTCTCTCTCGATTAACATGGCAAAAACATTTAGGGAAGACCCAAGGAAACAAAAAACTTGTTATCTGATTCCTCTTGCCATTGACTACTATGTCCCTTAGGGATGTTTCGATGGAGCATGTCAAGGCCATCTGCCAAAATGTGGTGTTGGAGTGGTTCTATGTATTAGTGATACTCACTACATCCATATTAGATACACCCCTAGAGGAGGGACAAATAACAGAGCATAACTGATTCTAAAATGGCAATTGATTGGGGCAATGGTAAAATATCTATTCAAAATCCAAATCTAACCGCCATAATGAGAGACATCAAACTCAATTTCAGGTATTTCAAATGGTTTGCATTCCATCATATCTTGCGGGAACTCAACACATAGGTACCTAAACTATCACAAGAAGCTATGGAGCTACAAAGTGAGCCTTTGGATTTTATAAGTTCCTTCATGGCACATAAATAAAAGCCATGGAATTTCTACTGTAAATAATATAATTGGATGGACGCATATGTATAGCCGTTGTAAGTATTCATTTTTTTTGGAAATAAATAGACAGAGAAAACGAAGGCTATGCATAGCTTTTGGATAAAGGTCTTTAAAGACTAGATTTTGAATGTAATTGGAACATAGTCTTTGTAAGTCTTCGTTTTTTTTGGAAATAAATAGATAGAGAAAATGAAGGCTATGCATAGCTTTTGGATAAAGGTCTTTAAAGACCAAATTTTGAATGTAAATGGAACATGTATATTTCTATATGAAATATAACAAAATTTTTCGAAAGGAATATATATATATATATATATATATATATATATACCTAAACTTTATGTGGAGCACACCATTTTCTTTTTCACCTTTTGAAGAGTATGAATAAAAATTATTTTGTTTTTCTTTTTTGAAGACTAAATAAACGTCAAGGTTAAATTTTTTAACATAATTTAATTATTGAAGGTTACTTTTTGATCAAAATTTCATTAGTGAAGAGTAAATTTCTTATCAAAACCTCATTGTAAACTTCATTGTTGAAGGCCACAATTTTAGAAATAACTTTATTTGAGAAAAAAGAGAAATGCAAATTTTAGAAATAACTTCATTTCCTAAAAGACGTTTGCATTTATTGGTTGCGTACAACCTACAAGAATGAAAGGAAGAGACCATAAAAACCTAAAAGACGTTTGCATTTATTGGTTGCGTACAACATCGACCTTTCATGGGTCTTGTCATGCACTGGTTCTTCGAACGACAGTAGTGGCCGTCTTTATCGGCCAGGCATCTTTCACGAAAAAGACAATGGTCATTACATCATGCCATGCGTCATGCATTGTTTTCTTCCGAGTCCATGGCCTCCTCTTTGGTTCAATCATTTCAATCACGGGACATTATTGTCTGGTTGGGGACACTTGATATTTAGCGAGATTACGTTTTGGTAAGGTGAGAACGTTATTAATTGTTCAAATGATGTGGGTCATATTAGATATAATCGCGGTCACATTGCAGCTGCCAGCAGCGCTTATAGAGAAAGCTTTGATGAAGTTTGTCGCTGAGTTCGTTAAATGCATTACAGAGGTACGAACACAGTAGCTTTTGGAATTAAAGTTTGCATTGTCGGCTTGTGAAAGGAAGAGACTATAAAACCTAAAAGACGTTTCCATTTATTGGTTGCGTACAACTTCGACCTTTCATCGAACGACATTAGTGGCCTTCTTTTTCAACCACGCATCTTTCACCAAAAAGCTAATGGTCATTGCCTCATGCCTTGCGTCATGAATTGTTTCCGTCCGAGTCCCGGTCCCATAGCCAATGGCCTCCTGTTCCGCTCAACCATTTCAATGAATGACATCATGACTTTTGCCGTAAAAATCAATTTCAGAATTGACGAGAATTACAAACTAACCTTATGTCTTGCGTCATGCATTGTTTCTTTCCGAGTCCCGACCCCATGGCTAATGGCTTCCTGTTCGGTTCAACCATTTGAATGGATGGCGTCATGACTCATGACTCTCGGCGTAAAACACAATTTTAGAATTGTCGAGAATTACAAACTAACCTAAATGGAATAGGCTAAGCCCTGCGAGAAAACGTGGTAAATAAATGGAATAGGCTAAGCCCTGCGAGAATTATAAACTAACCTAAATTAAGAGTAGTTTGATCGGTAAAAGTATGGTTTTGATTGCTAAGCGCCCGTCAGAAATAGATAGGTCGTCTTCATGAGTCAAATTGTCAGCGCTGGTGAGTTCGTTATATAGTTTGTCATAACTTACTATCTTCTTTTAAAAATGAGAGATTTCAATATTATAATGAAAAAAACTCCATACATTAAATTTTACAATGAGAATTAATTAATAATTTTGAAATTAATCATCTCACTCCATGCAAATTCATGAGAAGCTCTTTTTCATTTCCCTATGTAGATTTGAAGTTTCTTTTTGCACTTTTAAGAGCTAAAAATTATATTTTTCCACATATACATGTCCTAATTACTATAGAATATGCTTCCACCATTATTTTTCCACATATACACGCCCTAACAACTATACAATATGAGTATAAATAGATTGCACCATTACACACCACGCATTTCGTCACGAGATCCATGATCCTTAACCTTCCATATACTAGAAATTTTTCGACTCGCCTTTCAAGCCCTTCAATTCCATTTGAAGGCTATAAATGAGCCATGTCCAAGCCGTCGAAAAGGGGAATTTTGAGGGCAAAGTTACTCTCAAGAAATTATTCACTTCATATTGACTCTGCATCCCTTTCTCCTTTTAAGTAGCCCCCAAGTTCTTCCCTATTTGATGGAGAACCTCATTGTCTCTCTTATATGAGCTTGCCTTTGGTGGAGGATTGAAGTGGTGGAGACCCACCTGAAAGGGACATAGTGTCTCGGTTAATGTGTGGTTGTCATTCATACACTTTTGTTGATTATATTTTAATAAAAATACTCTTTTCTAGTTCAATTAATGTTTTACATTATGTTATTATATGTGTTAACTTTATATATTATCATCATTTGGTTGTTGAGGACAAGTTGAGGGTGCATTTCTTTGAGTCAATTGTTCAACTGTGGACTTCATCGAACTTCTAGACGAGGTAGACTATTTATCTTGTCTTGTTAGCATATTTGTTTATATAACATACTTGAGATTAGAGTTGATTCGGTTTGTTGTGGTTTACCTCATGCCATAGAATGATTTTCCTAGTAACAAAGATAAAATAAAAATATTTATTATTTATAGTAACATATTTTATTTTTATTTTTGAAGAGATTGTTTTTATAATTATAAATTTAGATAGATTTTGAAAAAAAAGTTATAACTATGTTGAGAGGTAATTTCTACAACTCATAAAAAATATATTTTAATGTATACTTTAAGTAAAATATTTTATATTTATTATAAAGTGATTGTAAATTAAAAAAAATATCATTATGAGGATAGGTGCTTTCTACGATTTACTATGGAGGAGATGTATAATATTTAACATGGAATTGTTAGGTGGCATTTAAAAAATATTAATGATAAATAAAATATTTCAATATCCATCTTTAATAAAATATTTGAATATAAACTTTATCTATTTATTTATTTATATATAAAAAAATTGAAAGAAAAAAAAAAAAAAAAATTATAGTTAAAACATTTTAAGGATGTTCTATTGAATATTATGGAGATGGATAGTTTCTTCTCACTCAAAATAACTAATGAAAATGGAAATTACATTCTACAAAATGTTGAAAGAATATTTTTATCTATTTTTAGATAGAATAATAATATAAAAAACAACCACCACCTCCCCTTTAACATCACTAAATGTCATACAAATTTAGAAAATAAACAACATAACTTTTGATCATACCAAATAAAAAACAATAAATGACAAGAAATATTTTTTTCCTAATTGTTCTAAAAGCAATTCCACACAAAGTCAACTTATACTATCATAATATTTATAAATGTAAATCTACCAAAAATAAAACAGGTTCATAATCAAAGATATAACCATTTTGATCTTTAAAAATCTTCCCATGCCATAACTCAAATTTGACATCAATTTTAGATAAATCATTAAGTAATAAATATGGTAAAAAATAATGCATGAAAAATTTACCTTTATAAACTAAATCTCCTCATAAGAGTGTAGGGTGATGTTCTCCAATCAATTCCTAACTCTTTTCCAATTTATTATAAAGAGGGAGTGCAATTAACTCTTTTTTCAACCATTAAAATAGTTTTTATTATTAAAAATTTAATATTTTGTAGAAGTTATTATTTTTTCTTAAAAATAATTAACCAATTTTTATTTCATATTTTGAAAAAATATAGTTAAACTTTTTTAGTTAGCATTTTAAAAATTAATAAGTTTTACCAAGGTTTTTGCAATTTAAGATAAATTTTTCTTAGTGAACAATCTACATTAATATATGATGTAGATAATCAATTTTGATTCATTCATGAGATCTAAAAATCATGCAAACAAATGATAATGGAAAATAAGTCTTCTTTATTCCTTCTTCATCCTAAATATTACAATGGAAGTTCAACCCCTTATAACTACTATTTGAAATTTTCGAAAACAGTTAATTTTTGAAAATTCTAGCATTACTCTAAAAATGACCAATAACTAAAAGCTAACTAGAGAGACATTATTTTTCAACTCGATTTTGTAATTAGGTGCATAAACTAAGAGATAACTAATAATTACAAATTTAAAAAATCTTGAAAATACACTAAAACCCTAATTTGAGGCCCTATATGAAGGAATTTGACTCTAGAAATGTGTCAAAACGAGGTCTAATCTAAAGGATTAGTTCGAAATGGTGGTGAAATCTTCCAGACACAACTCTCTGTAAAATTTCATCCCAAACAGATAACCGAGTCAAAAGTTATGACCCTCGGAAATATCTGCATCATTCTCCTTTGGTTGAAAAGATTGCAACTCCTGCAAGTTATTGTCTTCAAACTGATACCACTTGACGTGATATAGGTTTAGAAAGTACCCCTATGTAATCCATGTACTCTTTGTTGGTTCTATTCCTTCCCACTAGACCGATATCAGTTGTATTGGCATTGCCGAGTATGAAGGGTCTTCTTATCTAAAATATGCCCAATCTTTTCCTTTTTCTTGCTCGGAATGACCTGTTTCCAATCCACCTCTGCCTCACTGTCATCACCCAGATCATCTACATGGAATATATATAAACAAATAATGTTAAACACATGGGAAGTATCGATATCAACTGGTAAATCGACCTTATATGCATTGTCGTTAATTTTCTTGAGAATCTTGCAAGGACTAATTTTCTTATACTTCAATTTGCGGTAGGTTCCTCTAGAAAACCACACTTCCATAAATAAAACAACACCAAATCACCTTCATTGAATACCTGATATTGTGAGTGAGCAACTTTTATAATTTTGTTTTGTTCAGGCCTTCAACGTTTATCTCACTTGATGCCGCAATTGTTAAATGTGTTATGAAAATGCTTCTCCATCATCATTGATCCTATCCCCAAGAAGTCTCTGCACCAAGTCTAGGACATCCATAGGATTTCTACCGTAAATAATCTGAAATGGAGATTTACCTGTAGATCTATTCACTGAACTATTGTGGGAAAATTCTTATTGAGGTGTAGCTAAATCCCACTGCTTGGGCTTCTCTCTAAAAATGCTTTGTAACATGTTTCCCAAACTTTGATTTACTACCTCGATTTTCCCATCTGTTTGGGGTTGATAGACACTGCTAAACCGTAATTTAGTCCCCATTTTATTCCATAATGTCCTCCAAAAATTACCCAAGAATCGAGTATCTCTATCAGAGGTAATAGTTTTTGGAACCCCATGCAATCTAACAATTAAAAATAAATAAAAGCAATTATGCCACCCTC
Organism: Picea engelmannii; assembly: GCA_009831015.1. NCBI lineage: Eukaryota > Viridiplantae > Streptophyta > Pinopsida > Pinales > Pinaceae > Picea > Picea engelmannii. Next base: position 626,211 of record ML777906.1, on the reverse strand, counting down.
GATGCATTACCTCGTTGTGTGTTTGGGAGCCCCAACATAAATTCCATGCTCATATATGTCCATGTGTTTGTGGGAAATGGTAATGAGATATACAACCCTATGTCTTGTGAGTGTCCTTTAGCCATTTGAAAAATCATACATTGTGGCACAAACCTGGATATATCATTTTTCATGTTTGGCGAGTAATACTTATCTTCGATTAAGGCTAGCATCTTATCCTTTCCAAAATGTCCTTCCAAACCAGTATTGTGAAGTTATTTTATAATATTTTCTCTCATATAACCAATTGGAATGGATAATTTTTTTCCTTTGAAGAGGTAGCCATATTGCATAAAATATTCACCCTGAGTAAGATCCAAGTTCCCTGTGACTAGATTCTTCAACTGTTCCACAACCTCCCAAAAAATCGTTATCAGATGCATAGAGATCCTTCAATGCAACAAACCCAAATACTTGATTTTCCATGGTTTTCAAAAGAAAAGTGAGCCAAATCGAAGAATCTACAACTTGATTTTGTCTTCCTAATTTGTGCTTCAAAACAAAGGTGTAGCCTTGGAAGAAAGAGACCCATTTTGCATGTCTACTATTCGATTTATTTTGGGTCTTTACATATTCTAATGCAATGTGATTGGTATATAACAAAAAATCCTTCAACACTAAATAATGCCTCCAATGTCGCAATGCTTGCACAATTGCATATAATTACACATCATGTGTGGAGTACTTCTTTCTTACATACTTCAACTTTTCACTAAAAAATGAATTTGGTCTACCTTCTTGGCTAGGTACAACTTTGATCCAGATTTATAAATGGAACGAAATGAAATACGATGTATAACAAAGAAACACATAGAGATACAATAAATCTTGACTTCTATTAACAAAGAGAGCATGTTGAAACTGTAAAATGCAGGATGAAACAAACTTGTTCGAGTGGTGGCAGCTTATCTCTGAGAAGATATGTGACGGCTACGCTTATTTTCAAGAAGTTGAGTACAATGAGGCTCCAAAGGCATTTTTAACATAAAATATAAATGATAAAAACCTAAACATACAAAACCCTAACCCCGGGAGATGAAACACAAAAATGTTTGTGGTCCTCGATGGGGGTAGTTTATACGTCAACTTCTCGAGGGCATAAATTTTACATACGATCTCTATTTTGGCTGCTTGATACACCATTTGAAAGGTTTAGACGATCAGTAAACATTCCATTCAACCTAGCTTCTACCTTCGGCTACATGCTAGGTGCTACTAATCCAAAAACACATTGTCTAGGGCCTCAAAACGGCTCTAGAAGTTTGGGACCCAAAAAACTGTAAAAAACTGCCAAAATAGAAAATTTTTCTTTGAGCCATTGGAATAGGTGGGTGGACATCGATATCCACCTGGATTTGTCCTCCCCTCTTAGGAAGAAATTTTCTCCATTGAGTTGAGCTCCCCCATCATGTGGGGAAACTTCTACTGAACTTGGCTTTGGGTAAGCTTCCCTACATTGACAACCCAATAAAGTTGGATTCTTTTTTGGCGAGTGACCTTAATCAGAGTGTCCCTAATATGATCAATGGTTTCATATTCCATGTAGTCAGGGATGAGCTCTATTGGTTTCAACTGCTCTGTAATCTATAATGTGTCCAATAATGGTGGGAAGTACGACCGAAGGAGGTCCACATTGAAGATTGGGTGTAGTCCAAGGAAGGGGGGAGTACATAGATCAAAAGAATTGTCACCCACAACCTTGGTTATGGTGTAAGGTCCATAGAAAAGTGGATGAAGCTTCCGATGGGGCCTTGTAAGGCACTCTTTCTGCAAATTCAACCAAACCTTGTCTCCCACCTAAAACTTGTATGACACCCAGTGTAGATCATGGCGTTGCTTGTACTTAGCATTGGCTTTCTGTAAAATTTCATGAACCCATTGGTGGATGTATTGAATCCATTCAATGGACTTGGTGTCTTTGTCAGCCTCAAAATGAACATGAGAATATTCTTCCTGTGTGGTTGCAAGGGGTACTACGACATCAATGGGACCCAATGGTTGGAATATTAGCCCCACCTAAAAGGGGATGTGGTTGGTCGAGCTATGGAGAGATATGTTGTAGTTATGTTGAACATAGGGGAGACTCCCATCGCATGTGTGTGGATTCTTTGAGTTGTACATGTGCAAGATATGAACAATCATTTTATTAGCGACCTCTATTTGACAATTAGTTTGGGGGTGGAAGGAAATGGCTTTGGTGAGATTGGTGTCCAACAATGACCAGAGGCTCGACCAAAATGTGTTGAGGAAAATGCTATCCCAATCGAAGATGATGGTATGTTTTATTCCAAATTATACCCACACCTGTTCAAAGAAAATCTTGGCAGTGGCCTTCACCGTGCTACTCTTCTTACAGATTGTCAAAATAACCATCCTAGAAAACCGATCAACAACCACAAAAACATAGTAATTTCCTTTCTTGGTTGAAGGAAGGATAGACATGTAGTCCATAGAGATGGATTGCCAGGGCCTGACGAGAGTAGGTAGAGGGGTGCACAATCCTTGCTTCTTAGTGTCTGGTTTGGTAATGGCGCTTGCGGTGCAGGACCTGATATACTTGTTGAAATCCTGTCAAAGTTTCATCCAATAGAAATGCTTTTGTAGTACTTCCATGGTATTTTCCATGCAAAAATGTCCTGCCATCCAAATATAGTGATCTTTCCAAATGTAAACACATAGGTGGCCCATATGGAATAACAGTCCATCCTAAAGGTGAAAGTCAGTGACAATCACGCTTGGTACTAGCAGTTGGTACGTGGTAGTGAAGTTAGGATCACTCTTGTAGGGTTGGGGACACTCAGATGCCTCATTTCCACATGAGTGGAGCACCGTGGTTAGGGCAGAAATTGGAGGTTGACTGAGGCAGTCAACGACATGGTTGGTTCTCCCTATCTTATATTTTATGTTGATATGGAACTGATACAAGTATGTGGACCACTTTTGATGGAGGTCATTCTGGAATTTTCCTTGTCTCTATATGAACTATAGAGGCTTGTGATCAATGTGGATTACTATCTCCTTCCTGAGAATGTAATGCTTCCATTGACGACAGGCTTGTACAATGGAATACAATTCTTTATCATAGGTGGAGTACTTATGAATTACATATGATAATGTCTCACTATGATATGCCACTAGACGACTGTGTTGAGTGAGAACTGTGTCGACAATATAGTCTAAAGCATCAGTCTCAGTCTCGAAAGGTTGCTACAGATCGGGTAAGTAGAGTATTGGGGTTGAGCACAAGTGATTTTTTAGATCATCGAAAGATTGATGTTGTGACTTCCCCCACTTGAAATTTTCCTTGCCACCACCCTCGGTCACTTGGCTGAGAGCCCATGCGATATGGGAGAATCCCAACAAGAAATTGTGATAGAAGTTGGAAATTCCTAGGGAAATCCAAAGTTCAGTCAGTGTGGTCAGGGTTGGCTATTCACGAATGACCTGGATCTCGGCTAGATCCACATGAAAACCATGCTCATCAACAATGTATCCTAGGTATTAGACCCTATTCATGCCAAAGGAGCATTTTTCCAGGTAGCATATAGCTTTTTATGTTGTAGAGTGTGAAGGACCTACTGAATATGTTGCAAGTGTTCCTCCCAAGTCTTGTTGAATATGAAGATTTCATCTAGATATACCACTAAAAAATAATTGGTGAAGGGCTGCAATATATCATCCATCAACCTCATAAAAGTTGTTGGAGCATTTGTTAAACCAAAGGGCATGACTAGCCATTCAAAAATACCTTTTTTTGGAATTGAAAGTAGTCTTCCATACATCAGTCTATTCTATTGGGACCTGGTGGTAGCCAGAATTCATATCAATATTATTGAAGTACTTCCCCCCCCTTGATTTTGTCAAGAAGGTCATCAATTCGGGTAATTGGGTATTGGTTTCTGACTGTGATTTCTTTTAGATCCTTGTAGTTAATACAAAGTTGCCAGGTACCATATTTCTTCTCCACGAGTAGAATTGGGCTTTCGTAGGGTGAGTAGTTGGGTCAGATGTGCTCCTTTTGAAGAAAATCTTGGATCTAGCGCTTGATTTCATCATTTTCCATCAGAGAGAGAAGATATACTAACCCATTGCGTAGCAATGCACCAGGGATTAGATCACATGAATTCTTGACCTGACAGTGTAGTGGTTCCCTGAAGGGTGAGAAGAAGATGTATTTTTGTTCTTCCACGACCATGTATGCCTGCTTCTACTACCTGGAGAGGCCCTACGTAGAATCCAATGATGTGGCAATGACCTTCTTTTCACTTTGAGAGTGAATCATGAAGAATACAAATTTCTCGGTCTGGGAAATGACCTTCTTGCATTTCTTAGTAGTGATCAAAGCAATGACGGTAAGTTGAGCTACCTCTGGTATCCTACACAATTGTCTACCCAAAGTAATAATAACACTAGGAGGTCTAGACTCATATACAACATTATGTTTCCACAAGTATGGTTTACCTAAAATAACATCACAAACTTCAAGGGGGGAAATATCACACAATACCTCATCCTTGAAGGGATTGATGTCATAGGGAAGGAGACACTGTTGGATAACACAAAGATCTCTCCCTTGGAAGAACCACCCCATGGTGTAGTGTTGTAGGTGTGGTGTCATCGGTAGGTCCAACCTCTTGATGACCTCTGCTGAGATTAGGTTATTTTGGATTCCGCTATAGACAATGAAATGTACTAGAGTATGCTTCACCCACATCTACAAGTGAAAAAAGTGCTCACCTTCATTCGGTTCTTCTGATTAACTTGGATGGAAATTATTAGTGGCAACAATGGCACCGATTTATACATCAAATATCTTCTTCCCCTTGTCTGGATCTGATTCAGAGTCAAAACTTGCCTCTAACTCTGAGACTTTCAGATCAAACACCAGTGAATTCTTCGAGTGACATTCATCAGTGTTATTCTAGGGAATGTTATGGAATTCACACCACTTCCCAGTGTATTTTGTTGTCTTCTCATTACCCTTATTTGTTTGCATCTTGGACCAGTTGTTCTGAGGAGGTCCATTCTTGCTCTGTCCTTTATTCTATGGGTTGGGGCCGACTTTTCCTTGCTTATGCTGTGATGAATTTGGAGATCCAAACTCTCCCTTCTTCTATTTAAATTTCTGCTCAATTTTGACAACATATCGATAAGTTGTGTTCAGTGATGAGAAGTCCAAAATCTCTATCCATCCAGATGTATCTATGCAAACTACCGCAACACTTTAACACTAGATGTCACTTGAAGTATTTGGTACCCAACTTGGTGCGTAGGGTATGGAATATATTTGTGAACTTTGGCACTTTCTAGTCCCTTTCCTATCGCAGTGTGGTCCATCTCATGTATTGGTCATCGTAGCTTCCAAAAATGTAGTATTGTTCCTTATTACTGTCCCTGAATGAATCCCAAGTGGGTGCAACTACAAATATCATAGATTTGTCAGCGGTCTTTTGCTCATAGTAAGTCTCCCACCAATCCTTCACATGGGGGACAACCTTAAGGAGCACAAAGGTAATCTTTTCTCTATAGGAAAAACTATGGATCGAAAATACCCTTCTAGTAGATTCAACCATTTATCTAGAGCATATGCATCTATCTAACCTTCAAATACAAGAATATCAAAACTCACTTGTACCTTGAGCGGGGGTGCCTCCAAAGTGTCCTCTTGACGAAGATGCGTCGATTGATGGCAACTGCTAAAGGATATGTGAAAAATAATCCATCATCTCGTTCCTCTATCGTGTGAGGGATTCCTCGAGCAATAGTTTGAAAGGATATCCTACTCCCTCATCTCTCTTTTCTTCTACCATTGGAGGTCGTCAGGGTCAATGAGGACGATCTTGCAAGGGCTCAACTACTTCGAGTCCCAACACCTTGTAGCTCAACCCCATTGGGGACATGCACAAAGAAACAAATAAAGCGTAGACCACTCTGATACCACTAGTTAATATTTATAAATGGATCGAAATGAAATACATATGTTTAACAAAGAAACACATAGAGACATAATAAAACTTGACTTATATTAGTAAAGAGAGCATGTTGAAACTATAAAATGCATGATGAAACAAACTTGCTCGAATGGTGGTAACTTATCTCTGAGAGGAGATGTGATGTCTATTCCCATTCATAAGAAGTTGAGTACAATGAGGCTCCAAAGGCATTTTTAACATAAGATACAAACGAGAAAGCTCTAAACATCCAAAACCCTAACCCGGGAAATGAAATGCCAAAAGGTTTGTGGGCCTCGATGGGGGTAGTTGATACATCAACTAACTGAGGGTGTAACTTTTGCATACAATCGTTGATTGGGGCACTTGATGCATTGTTGGAAAGGTCTAGCCAAGGAGTACACATTACATTTAGCCTAGAATGTATCTTTTCCTACATGCTAGGCGCTTCCAAGACAAAAAAGCATCGTTTAGGGCCTCAAAACGACCCCAGAAGCTTGGGACCCCAAAAAATGTAAAAAAATGACAAAATGGAAAAGTGTTCTTTGAGCTAGTAGAATAGTTCTGTGGACACCAATACCCACCTAGATAAATCTCCAATTCCCACAGGTGAAGCATTAAAATCTTCCTCACGCACTTTATCAGAATCTGGTAAGACTAATATAGGTGCTTCAGTTACCTTGTTCTTTAGAGACTTAAAAATTTCCTTAGCTTCATTGGTCCACATGAATGTCTTACCTTTGGTGCAATCTGTTATGGGTGCTACAATACTGCTAAAATTTTGAATAAATTTTTGGTAAAAGGTGTCCAGCCCATGATAAATTATCAACTTTGTTATGATCTTAGAACTAGGCCACTCCAAAATTGCTCTGACCTTCTCTGAATCCATCCTAACACATTATGTTGAGATGAAAAAACCCATAAATACCAAAATTTCTTGCAAGAACCTACATTTCTTCAGGTTTTCATAAAGATGATGTTTTCTCAATGCATCCAATATAATTTTTAAATGCTGCAAGTGATATTCTTTAATGTTACTGAAAACTAGAATACCATCAAAATAAACGAAAACAAACTTACCAATATAAGGTCAAAGAACAATTTTCATCAACCGCATGAAAGTACTAGGTGCATTCAAGATCCTGAATGGATTCACCATCCATTCATATAGTTCATCCTTGGTCTCGAAGTCAGTTTTCTATTCATTCTCTTCGTGAATTCCGATCTAGTGGTATCCACTTCGCAAATAAATTTTCCTAAAATATTTAGCTCCGTCTAGCACATCCATATTGTTGTCCAAGAGTGGTATATGAAACCAATATTTGATGGTAGTTTTAGTGATTGTTATGCTATCTATGGACATCCTCCACATACTATCTTTTTTGGGAGTCAACAATGTTGGTACAAGACATGGACTCACGCTTTCTCTTACGAAACATTTATTTATAAGTTTTTTCAATTGCTGGTTGAGCTCTACATATTGTGTAGGACTCATCCTATAAGCTTCCTTATTAGGTAAATATGATGATGGGATTATATAAATGAAATGTTGAATATACCTCTTTGGTAGAAGACCATCAACTAGTTCATTAGGGATAACATCAACATATTCTTCTAGTACCTTGGCCACTTCAGTAGGGATTTGTATGTATTCCCCAACTCCTTTTTTCACTATTAATGCATAAAAGAATCCCGTTGCTTTCATTTCCTTAACAATCTCTCTTTCCAACAATATATTCTCAGTTTTCCCCTCATCCTTAAGGGGAAATCATACGACTTTCGATCCATCCTTCCTAAAGGTGTAGGTATTCTTTTCTCCATCATACATGACTTTTCTGTCATATTGTCAATGTATCCCCAAAAAGAGATGATATGCATCCATCAGAATGTCATCACACCATACTTCATCTTTATAAGTCTTACCAATGGAAAAATTGATCAAACATATTTTATTAATGGTGAATTCATTCAATTTTTTGAGCCATGTGATTTGGTGAGGATGGGGATGTGTTTGATAACATAATTTCAACTTATCTACCATCTTTTTAGAAACCATATCCTCACAACTTCCGCTATGAACAATATCTTGACATACCTTTCCCCCAGAAGTGCATTTGGTTCAAAAATATTTGTCCAAAGCCAAGAATATTCATTGCCGCTACTTTGAATTTGTTCTTTTTGGGAATCACGATTGACCTTTGTATCATGATATTCTCCTCGATATCGAGTGAAACTTCAGATTCAAATCCTTCTTCTTTATTGTAATCTTGGACCAAGTTTAAACTAGGTTGTTTTCCTTGCTTCAACTCTTACAAGTTATAATTTGAGCATTCAAATGCAAGATGACCCTCTACACCACACCTAAAACACAAATAAGTTCCTCTTATGCCACCACCATAACCTCTACCCCTTTTAAATCATCTTCCTCGTAGTTGATTTAGGTTACCTTATCGAGTTTCTTCTACTTTATCGACTCCCTGGAATGATTCACCTCTGCCATAGTTAAAACCACCCTGTGAGGCAGACGATGTAGCCCTCCTTGATCCTTTATCCCTTTGAGAAAAAATTTAGTTTTGTTTTTCCTCGGCCTTTAAGGATAATTGGCATGCCTCTTCCACACTATGAACCCTATGCATGCTTAATTCATATTGAATGGAAAATTTTAAACAATTCACATACCTTGTAGACAATTGCTCATTATTTTCCTAGTGATCCACATGAATGGACAACCAATAAAACATGTTTATGAGTTCCTCCACGACGGACAAGTTTTTCTTCAAGTTTTGAAATCTACGAAAAATGGTCCGGCCATAGTCCAAAGGAAAACAAAATTCTCACAATTTTTTTCCACGTTATTCCAGGTCCTAATTTTGTCTTTTCCTTTTTTTGTCATGTATTTCTGCACATGATCCCACTAGATCATGGCATGTGACCCTTCAACTTCGTGCATGAAAATTTCACCTGCTTTTCCTTTGTCATAGGATTCCATTCAAAAAAAATTTCCATGGCATTCAACTAATCTATTAAGCCCTTTGGTTTAAGACTCCCTACATATTCTGAAACTTCCATTTTGATCCCATCATTTCTCCCTTTAGAGTACTCAACATCATTTCTTCAAAATACATGCACTCTAATTTTTCTTTGTCATGTTTTATATGCTGATCTATATACCCTTGCTCTGTCTCCTCATCAAACACTTCTCTTTGTATTATTCTCTGATTAGCTAGCACATTTGTAAGATCTGCTACTTGTCTTTAGAGGTTTTGCATATCTCTACGCATTTGAGCAAGACCTGCTCTTCCTCTTCATCTCCTAGTCATCTTCTTGCTCTGATACAAGATGATGTATCCAATAAAATTTGATTCATTCACAATATGTAAAAAACATGCAAACACACAAGAATGGAAAATAAATCTCTTTTATTCCTTCTCCATTCTAACTATTACAATGGAAGTTCAACTGCTTATAACTACTATCTAAAATTTTTGAGAAAAACTAATTTTAGAAAATTCTCACATGAATATAGAAATAATCAATATCTAAAATCTAACTAGAAAGACTCTATTTGTCACCTCTCTTTTCTGATTAGGTGCATAAACTAAGAGATAATTTAAAATTTTAAAAATCTTGAAAAATCACTAAAACCCCAATTTGAGGCTTTGTAAGAAGGAATTTGGCCTAAAAAATGTGTTGAAATGAGGTTTGATCTAAAGGATCAGATTGACACGACGATGAACTCTTCGAGATAGAGTTCCTTGTAAAATGTTATCCCAAACAGATAACTAAGTCAAACGTTCTGACTCTCGGAAATCCCTGCATCAATATATTTGTATATGAAATATTTTGAGAAAACGTTCATCTAACACCTTCCAAATTAACTCCAATTAAGTGAAAGGTTGTTTAATAAAAGAAAATTGAACTAGACACACATAATGGATATGTTGAGGAATTGTTTGAACAACATATCAAAAAATATCAAATTTACCATGAAGAAAGAAGAATATTGAAAGCTACATACTTATTAGTCCCTTTCAAAGGTATAGAGAGACTATAGAAATCGATAATTTGTTGACTTCATATTAATATGTCCTTTGACTATAAATTTTTGCATCATCTATATTGTTCGTACTATAGAAGTAAAAACATTATTTTTTATATAATAAAAAAAACATTATATGTCATTTTCTCATTGGAGAATATATTGGAGGTCTTATTGCTAGCTTCGTTGTTCCCATTTTTGTAAATGTTTAGATATCCAAAGTTTTGAGCTTAGACGATTTTTGTTTTTTAATTTTTATTACATTTTTACTCAAATGTTTACACATCGAAATTTCTGAGCATGGATGCTTTTTTTTAATGTTTTTTTAATATTAGTCCCTACTGAAGGTGTAGAGGGACTATAGAGATCGATAATTCATTGAATTCATATTAATATGTCCTTTTATTATTATTTCTATTTGTATTGAAATGTTTACATACCGAATGTTTAGAGCATTGCCACTTTTTTTTAGGTTCTTGAATAGGCCTGACAACTTAAATGTTTACATAGCACGAGGTCCTAAAACAGGTCTGAAAAATTAAATGTTTGCATACTACGAGGCCCTTGAACATCCTAATAGCCTTAAATGTTTACCTAAATAGGCTTCTCAGAGTACATTTTCCTCGAATTTTTCCATACAATGTTGCAGTGAATTTGGGCAATATTGTTGTTCGTCGCCAGTTGCATAACCATTGTATGTTTCATACTTCTTCCATGCTTGGAATGAAATTTGGTCATCGTTGAAGATACATACATTGTTTATTGGTTCAGTGGGTTGAGGACTTGCGCCTGCAGTGGGACCTATTGGTGCTTGTTGCTTGCTTTTTTTTACTTCAACTTTGTAGGTTTGGGGTCCTGCATTTGCAGTTGGATTTGTTTTTTTTTACTTTGTGGGGTCCAAGTGTTGCACCCACAATTCGACCTATGCTTCTGTCGTTCATCATTTCGAAGTAATTTTCGATGCCATAATTTCATTTTCTATTCGTTCTTTTTTGTTCACTGTTTGCATTTTGCAAGTAAGAATGTTTGATAATTTCTACTGGCATGCTTTTCATATGTGTCTAGTTCGTTCTGTTCTTAGGCTGTAGTTTGGTAATCGTTGGAGATACATATGTTGTTTACTAGGTCAGTGGTTGTTTCTTGTTCATTGGTTCGTTGGTTCATAGGTTGTTGCTTGTTCTACAACGCATGAGAGCTCCAAATCTTTCGATGTTGCGATGAACATGCAGGAATATTTCATTCAAATATCGACGTGAGTTAGATGATGAACCAGGGTGTCAAAGGTCTGATGCATGTATAATAAACTAAAAAGAAATTGAAATTGTTATCAAACACTACATTGAATGTATGGAGAAGGTAGATGTGTTAGATTAAGAAGTCTAAGAGGTTGAGCCAGATGTAGATGACAATGTTCTCCATACAGATTCTTAGGATTAGGGTTTCTATTGTTGCATAAAACCCCAATTCAAGCTTGGTAGAGCATCCACATCTAAAAATGTACATTCACACTTAAGAAATACATGTTTTTCTTTTGAATTGTAATTTATGCCATTGAGAAGAAATGAACACCCAGGTCTTTCCACACTTGTAATTTGAGTGATTCAAGTTTCTAAGGGTGTCTTAGATAACTTCACACGTGTCTACATATTTATATTTTCATTTTCAAATAGAAAAGTGGTTGTTGTGTAAAAGAGACAAATTCTACCTTGTAGATTGAGAGACCAAAACAATAGAAAGAGACCTGATGGAAAGGCACATCAATGCTTTTAAATATCTCCAAATTTAGTGATCTTGTAATGTACCTCAAAAATTACATGAAAAAAAAAATTCCTTTATTTAATTATTCTTTTTATTGGGTACTTTGAGTTGATACCATGTCTTTAAAGTTCAGTCAATCATCAACCATGATGTACAACAATCTTTTTCCTTTACGACTTTAACCAATTTTTATCATATTGTCCTCTCTTCCTATTTTGGTACTGAGTTATATAAGCGATCATAGGTACATAGCTAGGGATACCTTGTTTTTATTTACACCCTAGTAATACCCACCGTTTCATTTCCAAAATCCACTTTATGTTAAGGGGTATAACTACTTAGAACCAACTAATCCCTAAATTAAAAGGTCATAGGTGTGAGGTCTTATAATAATCAACCTTGTATACATGTTATTACAAGGTCTAAGAGAAAACGTTATCACCATTCGACATACTTTTAAAACAAATCCTTTTGGGGTAAAAATCGAACACTACACTATACAAAAGAAAACGTGCGAGTGGCTAAACCTCGGGTGGGATATGGTTAATGTAAAGGTAGTTCGGATTCAACGTATAACTGGTGTAACTAGGTGATAAAAGATTTAACCCTACGTAGGCCATTCGGGTTCCTTGCCATAGATTATCTGAGCAACACAACCAGTTGGAACCCTCTCGTCTTAAAGGCCTGTCTGCAACATTTATGGTACTCTCAGTTAAGTCAAATCGTTACAGTGTTCGACCGGCATGCCCAATAAAATGTTGGCACTTACCATTTTTTCACATGGCCAGGTACGATCCCACTCATTCTCCATCACTCCATACGAAGGTTATCCCATAGTTCTCATTCATTCTGGTCTTGGCTTGGTGAAGGAAAAAGGAATGCTCCTAACTAAAATCTATTTTCATTTTCTGTCTTAGCAATGTGGTCATACTTCTATGAAATCGGATCCTTACTCCAAGTGGGAGAGCTCTTGGTAGTAGACTCCTCAACGGACCACCCTGTAAGAAGTAAGTCGACTTGGCTGTCATTTGCATTTGGTTTTGTTTCTGTCTCATCGAGTAGTTTTCGGAAACTCCAGTACACAGGCAGATCCTTAGTAGCATTCTTGTTTTATATCGGTGTTAAAAAAATAGCAGAAAGGAAAACAGGGTTCTCTAGTAGGGTTTAGGGTTCTTGTAGTTTATATTCTCTCTGTACTAGATTTCCTATCGATATGAGCCATATTTCTCTCGTGGAAGGTCTTATCCCGATGTCTGTTGATATGTGCATCTGAGATATTCTATTTATTTAGTTTCTTAACTGCAAATTTTCGTATTGGTTGTGGTTTCCTTTGTCGGTTAATACCTAGTTGACAATGTAAGTAGCTGACTTTTCTGTGTGTAATAGACCTCCCAGTACAGTGTGGAACTAAACAAAAGGCCCCATGTTAAATCCTTTCTGTTTATAATTAAACTGTTAAAATGGATTTATGTTTACTATTGCTTTACACTCATTATACGCATGTTATCCCGTTTATGATTTACTTAGGGCTAAAGTTGGTATTCGTCACTAATGATGGGCTCCTTTATTATGCGAGGGTACCCATCAGGGAGGCATGAGCTCCTCTTCCCTCCTTGGTCTGGGAGCACACAGGTTTTAGCGCAAATGGTGAAGGATATAAAATCCGCTATCACAGTTAAGTTTTTCTTATTTTGTTCTGTTCTTTTTAAATGGTTGTGTTATTGTTTTTCGGATACATTTCTTATTGTTTTGCCTTGTTTCGTGCAGAGTGTACTCATGCCGTGGAAGGGGAACACCCTCTTCACTCTTCCAAGTGGTACTCGGGTTCCAACTACAAATAACCCTCTGTCTAAGTTATTACTGGCACTGATGATTGAGGCTATGGCTCATTCTTAATATTGTGAAGATCTTTCATTTTTTCAGTTCTGTGTTAGTTGTTTTAAGGGTACACCCTAATTTTGTATTAAGGACTGGTACATTGATAGTGCACCAAGCTTGCACTTGATTGGATTCGTGATATCCATACTGCCATTTATTTAAATGATTAAGAACAATGTATTGGGTTTTTATTTGTTGTACATATTATGTAAGTAACAAGATTCATAACTGATGTTTTTGTGTTTAACATTCTCTTCTAAAATTTTCCAAAAGTTCGGTTTGTCAAACATAGTTGAATTTTGTTTATTGATTTGTTCTAGTTAATTTCCCAAAATTAATGTTGAATTTCGTGTTGGAAACACCTACCACACTTAGAGGGGGGATGAATGAGTGTGGGGCTATTTTTCCCAAAACTTCCCTCTTGCACAAAAAATCATCAATTAGCATTCAACATTTATTCATTACCCATTGCTATCATTTATAACCAGTTAGATGTAGGCACATATCAACAACATATATCAGCAATATATCATCAACAAGTCATCATCACAATGAACATAGAGAACACAAGATGTATGTACAATTTTCTTTTTATTACAGACTATAATCCTTGAGTTTATCAGTAACAACTGAATAGAGTACAACTCTACAAGAGCACCAACTCTATATGCAAGACTCAGCTTACATTCTCAACACCAACTGAGATGAGGCAACAATCCTCAACATATATCAATCTATCAACAGGTAAGCGACCTATGAGTAGTGCAACCCACGTTTGAACGTGCCCTGGCTCACTACAACCCACATGTGAACACAGCCAGTGTATAATGCAACAAGCGTTTGCTTCTAAGCAACTAGGGTTTTTCTTTGCTTCACATGCTCAGATCCTCTGCAACCTACAATCACTTTCTCTTCTGTCTTCCACTGTCCAAACTGACCCACAACCAGTCACAATACATCCAAGCTCTCCAATAGCTTACTCATGCTCCACAACAAATCAATATGAATGCTATCTCAATCATGTATAAACAACTAGTGTACCATAACAATCATGTCACTATAGAATCACAAGAGTCTTGCTCACTCCACCCATCAAATCAACCAAATTGAGCCACATCATAGAAGCCATACCAAGAATCCCCTAAGCATTCACAACATATCAAACAATAACATCTATCAAGACAATAATGTAGCCATACTAGTGTCTTAGTGATAGATCTGAGGCCATAGAGTGTAGATATAAAACCTGCCTCATCATCCAAGAGCTTGGCACCAACTCAAACATAAATCTCCATGAGGTTATTCAGTCCATGCTCCATGTACACAGTCAACCCACATGTACACTCACCCTATACATAGCCAGCCTGCGTGTACATACACCCTATACACAGACATCCCACGTGGGCATCAGAAAATAGGGTTTTTTGTGACTCTAAGACCTTCGTCGTCAAGATCTCCGACATTGCCGAAACTTTGATGCGTCCATGAGATCCTCCTCTCGCTCTCTTCCTCAAAATAGATATTCAATCATGCTGAAGAGATCCAGACCAACAAGATTCTCTCACAAGAATCTCTCCATCAATACTCCAAAAGATATTACTAAGAAGCTCTCCATTGATCCACAAAAAGGATTCTTACCAAAATGTACATTTTACAAGAGATCCTAGCTTCTTATTTATACTTTCATCTTCTAGGTCACTTAGCCCATTTTTAGGTTACTTAACCCATTTCTAGGTCACTTAACGTATTTTCCTTATTTTAGGGTTAACCACTTTCCATGAATAGAAAGTTCTCCAATACTTTATCATTTAAATATTGCTTCTTGATTTTGTTACTTTACTTTATCATTTAAATAATCCATCTTGATTTTGTCACTTTACTTTATCATTTAAATAATGATATCTTGATTTTGTCACTTTACTTTATCATTTAAATAATGACATCTTCTTTTCAAGCAATTTTACTTCTTTGACCTTTTGGGGCTTCAAGCCTTCATATGGGGGTCCTCCAACTTCATATGGTCACCAATCTCAAACTGTGAGGAGTTATGTGACATTCCACATACCACCGGAAATGGCATGACAAACACTATCCATATAGGATTGTTTCACCAACAACTTCATTGATCTTCATCTCATTATTCCACATACAAGCATGGGTCCTACAACATTTCTTCTAGGATAACCCAATCCGTAAAGCATCTTCACGTGAGGGTTTCACCATAAGGGGACCACTTTAGAGTTCATCCATTTGTGCATCTTATCAACCATGACAAGACACTAATGATTCATCTTTGTATCAATTGGTTTCCACTTGGACATATATTATTCTCATCAAGGGCATCATATCAATCAATTACTTGACATCAATCAATGACATCAATCAAACCATACCATCTACATATGATCCAACAATCTCCCAAATAATCAAACCACTGGCCTCAATGACAAACCATTTGCATCAATGACAAACCATTGGCATCAATGTCAACATGATCAAACAATCTCTCCCTTTGGCATTGATGGCAATACCAACATTGATGTCAACTCCAATTACCAATATTGATGTCAACATGTAGACAAGGCATTCTCTACATCTAGTCAATGTGACTATCTCTCCACATCAATCTCTCCCCATCAATCGACATCAATAACATCAATGTGATTATCTTATTTATTATACCATTGTGTGATCTCACCATGAGAATACATCAATGTGATTATCTCTCCCCCTTTGACATCAATGGAAAAGGACCATTCTCCTCTTGGGGATGCTCCCCCTATCTTGTTTCCACTGTATAATCTCTCCCCTTTTGAACAAGGTATATCAATCTGATGTAATGCTGAAAATACATCGAACATACTCCCCCTGTGACCATCTCTCCTCCCTGGAATTATGCTTCTGTGCTCTTTCTTCAAATATAGGTCTCTTTTCTAGGTATGCATATGATAAATATCTCCTCCTAGAATCATGGGAAGAAGAATGACTCCCCCTAAGGTTATGTCTCCCCCTATCTTTTCTACAAGATGGACAATATGCTACCATATGATGATCCTTGGACCTATTCATGCATCAAAATTGTGCCATACCATGCATCATGAAACAAAATATATGTCATCAATGAAATAGAGAATCATGAACAATATATCCACCAAGTACATCATGTACCAAAATGTGCCCACCATGCACAACACCCATGTACATCAACCATGTACATCAACATTGTGCCAAAAGATATCATCCATGAAATGTATCCACCATATGCCAACATGTGCATCTACCAATATGCCAAACAAATACCATCCATGAGTGTACCATCATAAATCATTACTTGCACCAAGCAAGTATATCAACCATGCGTCAATAAGCCATGATATCCAACAATACCATATGCTTCCAATAATACATCATAAAATATATCAATGAAACTTCAAAAAGTACCAGCCATGTACTCCAATAGATCAACATCAAACCATACTCATGGGTTAGTGCCATGCACCCAATATTTATTTTATATCATAACCTTTCATGATCTAACTTAGAACCATGAAAACCTGCAACAAACATTGTCAGAACCTGCAATAAAAAATGCTAGACTCTGCAGTATAGAGTTATACCATCACATCAAACTCCAAGCCATGTGCATTACCTTTTTCCCAAGGCTTTGCAACAGACATGTGGCCTGCTGCACAACTAAGTGTGTGTGTACGCGACCTATTCAAGTTCAGAACGCGTGGACAGATGACTGTCGCCATTGTTACCTACGTGTGCCTTAGTAAATGACACATTTGATCTTCCCTTCAATCTTTCATTCTGATTTGGCTGCTCTGTATTCTTTACCCACTTCTGTAGATGACCCTTCTCTTCAAAACTTGAGCTCTAAGTATCCTTCTTTTCAAAGATGTCTCCCTTTATTACTTCATTCCTTCTTCTAGCCATGCTATGTGAAGTCCTCATCATGGACTTTCTTCTTGTGTTCCAACACTCTTGGGATTTGTGGCCAAATCCACTACAACTGTAGCATCTCATAGAGTTACAGTAAACAACAATATGTCCTGCTTGATCACATCTCCAACACCTTGTGGTGTTATAGAATCTTCCACTATATCTCCTTTCATAAGATCTACATTCAAAAGCTTTGTGACCATATCCATTACATGAATAACAATTCCCATGAAAAATACTTTCATACCTTTGCTTTGGTGTCCCAAAAATGGCTTCTTGCTTTGTACCTTTTTATTTGCCTTGTGTAGATGGTTTCTTTGTAACATTGTCTTCCTTCTTTGATGGACTTACCTCATGCTTCTTTGAGGTGCTTGCTTAAGCATGTGTATCTTCTCCTTTGTATCCAAGACCTGATTTATCACACGATGGTCTTTGAATTTCGAAGATCTCATCCAAGATTCGTGAGCTATTCAAGAATTTGTTTGACTTTTCTACCTTCTTTCTAAGGTCAACAATTTTAGCTTCTAACTTGCAACATGAATCTTCCTTTTCATTTATTTGAATCTTCAACAGTTCCTCTATTATTTTGGCTTCTTCAATTTGGGTCTTGAGATGGACAATAGTTTCAAAACTTTTACTAATCTCATCATCTATATTCATGTCTTCTTTTCCATTTTTTAGTCTTGTGATCTCTTCTTCCTTTTCTTCTAATTTAGAACTCTCTTCT
>ML777906.1:594352-607076 GCA_009831015.1 Picea engelmannii | reverse complement strand
ATAGTTGCTCCCATTGTCTTCAAATACACTCTCATCTCTATTCTCCAAGTAGAGTAGTTTTCCTCATCAAGGATTGGAACTTCATCATCCATTTGTGTGTCTATGGATCTCCTTCAAGCTTGTTAAGGCTTGTAGTGAAGGCCTATTCTGATACCAATTGTTGGACACACCTACCACACTTAGAGGGGGTGTGAATGAGTGTGGGGCTATTTTTGCCAAAACTTCCCTCTTGCACAAAAACTCATCAATTAGCATTCAACATTTATTCATTAGCCATTGCTGTCATTTATAACCAGTTAGATGTAGGCACATATCAACAACATATATCAGCAATATATCATCAACAAGTCATCACCACAATGAACACAAAGAAAACAAGATGTATGTACAATTTTCTTTTTATTACGGACTACAATCCTTGGGTTTATCAACAACAACTGAATAGAGTACAACTCTACAAGAGAACCAAATTTATATGCAAGACCCAGCTTACATTCTCAGCACCAACTAAGATGAGGCAACAATCCTCAACAGATATCAATATGTCAACAAGTACATGACCTGTTAGTAGTACATCCCGCATGTGAACATGCCCTGGCTCACTACAACCCACGTGTGAATGAGGCCATTGTGTAATGCAACAAGCATCTGCTTCTAAGAAACTAGGGTTTTTCTTTGCTTCACATGCTGAGATCCTCTGCAACCTTCAATCACTTTCTCTTATGTCTTCCACTGTCTAAACTGACCCACAACCAGTCATAATACATCCAAGCTCTGCAATAGCTTGCTCATGCTCCACAAAAAATCAATATGAATGCTATCGCAATCATGTATAAACAACTAGTGTACCATAGCAATCATGTCACTATTTTATCACAAGAGTGTTGCTCACTCCATCCATCAAATCAACCAAATTGAGCCACATCATAGAAGCCATACAAAGAATTCCCTAAGCATTCACAACATATCAAACAATAGCATCTATCAAGACAATAATGTAACCATACTAGTGTCTTAGTGATAGATATGAGGCCATAGAATGTAGATCTGGAACCTGCCTCATCATCCAAGAGCTTGGCACCAACTCAAACACAAATCTCCATGAGGTTATTCAGTCCACGCTCCATGTACACAGTCAGACCACGTGTACACTCACCCTATACACAACCATCCCACGTGTACACGCACCATATACACAGACAACCCACGTGGGCATCAGAAAATAGGGTTTTCTGTTACTTCGATACTTTCACCATCAAGATATTCGACATTACCGAAACTTTGATGCGTCCATGAGATCCTCCTCTTACTCTCTTACTCAGAATAGATCTTCAATCATGCTCAAGAGATCCACACCAACAAGATTCTCTCACAAGAAGCTCTCCATCAATACTCCAAAAGATATTACTAAGAAGCTCTCCATTGATCCACAAAAAGGATTCTTACCAAAATGTACATTTTACAAGAGATCCTAGATTCTTATTTATGCTTTCATCTTCTAGGTCACTTAGCCCATTTTTAGGTTACTTAACCCATTTCTAGGTCACTTAACCTATTTTCCTTATTTTAGGGTTAACCACTTTCCATGAATAGAAAGTTCTCCAATACTTTATCATTTAAATATTGCTTCTTGATTTTGTCACTTTACTTTATCATTTAAATAATCCATCTTGATTTTGTCACTTTACTTTATCATTTAAATAATGATATATTGATTTTGTCACTTTACTTTATCATTTAAATAATGATATCTTCTTTTCAAGCAGTTTTACTTATTTGACCTTTTGGGGCTTCAAGCCTTCATATGGGGGTCCTCCAACTTCATAAGGCCATCAATCTCAAACCGTGAGGAGTTATGTGACATTTCACATGCCACCGGAAATGGCATGGCAAGCAGTATCCATCTAGGATAGTTTCACCAACAACTTCATTGATCTTCATCTCATTATTCCACATACAAGCATGGGTCCTCCTACATTTCTTTTAGGATAACCCAATCCGTAAAGCGTCTTCCTGTGAGGGCTTTCACCATAAGGGGACCACTTTGGAGTTCATCCATTTGTGCATCTTATCAACCATGATAAGACACTAATGATTCATATTTGTATCGATTGGTTTCCACTTGGACATATATTATTCTCATCAAGGGCATCATGTCAATCAAGTACTTGACATCAATCAAATGATACCATTTACATATGATCCAACAATCTCCCAAATAATCAAACCATTGGCCTCAATGAAAAACCATTTGCATCAATGACAAACCATTGGAATCAATGGCAAACCATTGGAATCAATGACAACATGATCCAACATTTCGTTTCTTGATTTGTTCTAGTTAATTTTCCAGAATTAATGTTGAATTTCGTTTCTTGATTTGTTCTAGTTAATTTCCCAGAATTAATTACATAGTCGTATCAAAATGATTTAACCATGTCTTGTAATGAACCTTCAGCTAGCACATAAGTATTGTGGTTAAGGGAGGTTCGCTGCTGCTGGTACTGTGTGCTTGTATTCAAAATCCTCTGAGTTTTGTTGAGGTTTGGGCACTTATTTTTGTTATACAAACAAAATGGAAATGGTGGGAGTTTAGCTTGTGCCTCACTTTCCAAAATTGTGACTGTTTTCCTTCATGTATTTTAATTTACTCGTTCATATCATATACCCTAACTTACATTGCACCGTAGATACGGTATGTAATTTATATTTTGAGTTATGTTCCCATTTCCAGCCATTAATCTAGCATTTGGTCGAACTCACACTAGAATTAAGTCAGTTTATTCCGGCGTCGATAATACTAAACCAAACCATAGTATCTATGCTCCAACACTTCTGTATTGGGGTCTGTGGATTTTGCTAGATTATTTCCTTTGAGAATGTTTATACACACATATATATTATCCGACTTTTTTTATAGATGGCTTTGCTTCAATGTCACTGTATCCTTTATAAAGATTACTCATTATATAATATGTCTCTGTTCATATTATACCTATACAGGTCTACAAGTATGTCGAATATACCCTCTGTATTGCAGGACATACTTGCCTATAGTTTGCACTTGTATACTTATTAATGAAGGTTCACCGTATACTAGTTATCTACAAAAATATAATTTCTCCATAGGGAAATGGTATGCTCGGCTACCAATTACACTAAACAAGCAAATCAATTTTCCTTTTGTTCAACAGATTTAAAATTAGGAAGGTATATGTATACTGTAGTCATCGAACAACCTTTGTCTATGTTTTTGGATGCATGCTAACTTGAAGGATTTCACTATATCCGTAACCAATTCACTCCACAGAGACATAGATATTGAAATTCGGTATAGGAAAATAACACACAACAATTATATGATTACTTAAAATAGACAACTAGGAACTACTTCACTACAGATTTAACATGTTCAACACCATAGATATAAAAACATTTGAATAGGTAGGGGTTAGAGTAGCATATATGAACTAAACTCGTAGAAAAAAAAAGGGAACAACCACGTTCCTCCCAACCATAGAACCGACCAGCCAAGATCACTTGCATGATTCACCCCCTAGCCTGACCATGAGTCCATGAGGGAAAACTTGGAAACCCCTCTTTCGCAATATCCTTTGAACTAGTAGCTCCCCCTTGCCTTACACCCATTCAGTGTTCATAACAACAAAGGAAATATCAATATTTTTCCTTTCCAGCATAATTGGCAGCATCCTGCCTCCTCACATATGCTTATTTATCCATTTTCCTAGGTCTTTTACCCTCCTTGGGGAATTTTTGCAGCTTTCTAAATTCAGAATTGCCATAAATGGAAAAAATTTTCCAATTTCAATTTTTCCTAAAACGGAAATAAATTTCCAACAATTTAAATTCTAAAAATATTTTTATTTTCTTTATTTTTTTGGGGATGTCACATCCTTTCCCCCTTAAATAAAAACTGGCCTCAGTGTTCGTTCCTTTCCTGGAACAGGATTGGATGAGATTTCCGCAAATCTCCTTCCAACTCCCAAGTGGCCTCCTCAGGGCTAAAGTGCTTCCATTGCACCTTTACCTGAGCGACGACTCTATTCCAAAGTGCTATTTCTCTTTGGTCCATAATGTGCAGGGATTCCACCTGTAACTCACCTTCGAGTTACACCTACACCAAGTTCCAATCAATCATATGAGTAGGGTCATGAATATACTTTTTCAGCAATGAAACATGAAATACATTATGAATTCTTAGATTAGTTGGAAGTGCAAGTTGGTATGCTACAGGTTGAATTCGAGCTAGTATCTCGAAGGGCCCACAAAAGCTGGGTGCCAATTTGGCGCAGTTCCCTAATTTCAACGAGCTTTTTCAGGCTTTGACTTTCAAATAAACATGGTCTCCTGCTTGAAATTCCAAGTGTTGTCTTTTCTGGTCTGCGTAACTCTTGTGTATGTCATGTGCTTCCTTCAAGTTCTGTTGTACCTTTCTAACCATGTTCTCCATTTCTTGGAGCATTTCGGGTCCGACCATGAGTCTGTCAGCCGGGTTATCCCAACCAATCGGTGTCGTACATTTTCTGTCATACAGTATTTCGAAAGGGCTTAACTTAGCCGAAGTTTGGTACCCATTGTTATATGAAAATTCTACCAAGTGCAGATAGTATTCCCACTTGTTTGGTTTTGTTCTTACATACATGTGGAGCATATCCTCAATGATCTGGTTTGTCCTTTCGGTCTGTCCATCCGTTTGTGGATGATAACTTGTACTAAAATTCAAGTTGGTATTGAGCCCTGCAAACAATTCCTTCCAAAAGGAGGATGTGAATTTTGTCTCTATCTGAAATCACCATTTTAGGAATACCATGCAGTCTAAAGATTTCTTTCATGAATATTTCAACAATGTTTATAGCTTTAAAAGTAGACTTTATAGGAATAAAGTTTGTAGACTTACTGAGTTTATCGATTACAACCATGATAGAGTCATTATGTTTCTGAGTTTTAGGCAAACCTGTTATAAATTCGAGTGATATAGTCTCGCATTTCCATTCTGGTGATGCAATGGATGTAATAGGCTGGCTGGATGCTGGTGCTTAGCCTTAACTTGCTGACAATCTTGGCACCTTGCCAAATATTCTGCTATTTTCCCCTTCATACTAGGCCAATAAAATAGTTTTCTAAGTGTTGTTATCATTTTCTGGTAACCCGGGTGGCCAGAATACGGTTTCTTATGCACTTCATCCAAGATTGTTAATTTTAACCTTGCTGAATCTAGTATGTAAAGTCTATTTTTAAATCATAGAAGTCCCTTCTCATCGATACTCAGATCTGCTTTATCTGAGTTCGCTGTGTTGTTCGGTAATTCCACCATTATTTTAGTATAGTTTTCGTCATCAATACCTACCATCTTTATTCATTCTTCTAGATCACTTTCTACCCTGCTCCTATTCATCTCAAATAACCCATGGATTCTTCTACTTAAAGCGTCTGCTAATTTATTTTCCTTGCCCTTGATATGTATGACCTCAAAGTCGAATTCGCGCAAGAAAGCTAACCTCCTTGCTTGCCTTGCATTAAGATCTAGCTGGTTAAACAAATATTTCACCCCAATATTGTCCGTTAATAATAGGAATCAATTGCCCATTATGTAGTGTCGCCACATCTTTAGAGCGTGTATTACTGCTGCCAACTCTAAGTCACGAGTGACGTAATTATGCTCGTGTTATTTTAATTTTCGAGAATCATAACAGATAACGTGTCCTTCCTGAGTTAGGACACCACCTAGTCCTTCTTTACTTGCATCAACACATATGGTGAAGTCCTTATCTGGGTCTGCTACTTTCAATATGGGTGCCATTGTCAATAATTCCTTGAGTTTGTTGAAGCTCTCTTGACACTTCTCTGACTAGTTAAACCTGGTTCCTTTCTTTTGTAACGATGTGATAGGGTAGGCTATCTTGGAAAACCCTTCTATAAACCAGTGGTAATATCTGGTGATTCCCATGAATGACCGTATATCCGCTACATCCTTAGGTACTGGCCATTCCATAATGTCTTTCGTCTTTTCAGGGTCTACGACAATGCCCTCTGCTGAAATTACATGTCCCAGATATTGTATTTTTTCCTGATAGAAGTCACACTTGTTGAAATTGGTGTACAGTTTCTGCCCCGTTAACATTTGCAGCACGGTTCTTAAGTGTTCCTCATGTTCCTCCTCCGTCTTTTAATAGACTAGGATATCGTCAATGAATACTACCACGAACTTGTCTAAGTACTCACTGAAAATAATGTTCATTAGGCACATAAACGTGGCTGGGGCCTTTGTGATTCCAAAAGGTATGACTACAAACTCATAATGTCCATATCTTTTCCGAAATGCTATTTTGTTTATGTCCTGGTCTTTTATTCGAACTTGATGATAACTGGAGTGTAAATCCAATTTTGAAAAGATCTTTCCCCCCCCACTTGATCGAACAGATCATTTATGTTTGGTAAGGGGTGTTTATTCTTAATAGTCATTTTGTTCAGTTGTCTATAATTGATACATAATCTTAGAGTACCTTCCTTCTTTTTCACAAAGAGGACTGGTGCTCCCCAGGGTGAGACACTCGGTCTGATATACTTTTTGTCCAACAACTCCTATAATTGTGTTTTTAATTCTGTCAGTTCTGGTAGACTCATCCAGTAAGGCACCTTTGAGATAGGTGCAGAACCGGGTAATAGGTCTATGGAGAAGTCTATTTCCCTTCTAGGGGGTAATTTTGGTATCTCATCCACAAACATGTCTCTGGAATCACGTAGGACAACAAAGTCTTCCAACTTTGGCTTATCCTCCTTTACTGCTAGATTCGTTACTTGGATGGCATACACTTGACATCCCTTTCTCATACATTTATTTAGTTGCATCGCTGAAATTTGTCTGACTGATACCGATTTCGATATACCTTGGGCTGTCCTGGTAGTGTCAGAATCATCCTTATAGCTAAGCATCTTTGTATAGAAATTTAATATTTCTTTGTGTCGTTCCAACCAGTCCATCCCAATAATCATATCGTAAGATCCTAGTGGTAGGATGTTCAGATCAGTCTTTATACTTTGACCATCTAAGCTGAACTCAAAATCTGGAACAAACTCCGCTACCTTTCTTTTAGTACTGGTCGCTAATTGTACAAGCCATGATTTCACGTGCTTCAGTTTCTTAAGTTTGTTTGACTCAGACACACTAGGTGTAATATAACTTAACATAGCTCCAGGGTCAATTAAAACAGAAATTCGAGTGTCGTTGATTTTACCTTCAATTTCTACCACCGAGGACTGGTGGTCAGCTTGTCGACCATCTATGGCTGCATTTATCTGATGTAGGCTCCTACCCACATCTCCCATTGTTGAGGCTTCCTACATATTATGAACAATAGTTCTATTTGTTGAACTCAAACGCAGACAATTCCTCCTTAGATGAGGCTCTCTGCATTCCCAACACTTTAATGGATCGCGGGGGTTGTCTCCAAACTTCTTCATTCCCAGGTTTACCGATTTACCACTCCCTTGCGTATTCAGATGGTTGGAGTGAAAGTCCTTTCTCATAATTTTTTTTGTTGTATTCTGATGAGGAGTGGGCTAGTACCCCTTCTTCTGCTGGTTCATTCTCTCTTGTTTCTTATCCTTTCATGCTTTGGGAAACTCTACCCACTGTTTGTACTTATCGTAGCACATTCGAGCTTTCCTGAATACTTCGCTCAAGGATTTGGGGTTGTCAAATTCAATTCTATCCTTGTAGGACTGTGGTAGGAAGCTTAGAAATCGCTGAATTTTTACTTTATCCTCTCGGATGTACGGTACGAACCTTAACAGTTATAAAAACTTAATTATAAGGTCCTCCATTGTCATCTTTCCAAGTCGTAACTCGTAGAATTCTTTTGTCTTTCTTTCATAGTAAATTTTCAAAAGGTATTGTTTCTTGAAATACTTCTTAAAGTCAGACCATTCCAACTATTTTTCCTTTAGGCCCTTGGCCAATTTTAGGTCCTGCCACCAAATGCTGGCCTTCCCTTTCAGATTGTAGATGGCCATTCTGACCTTCATGTTGCTGGAATAGTTGTAGATCTGGAAGTATTTTTTGATGTCCAACAACCATGCTTCAACTTCCTCTCCTGTCTTGGATTCTCCATCAAAGGTATCTAGTTTAATCTTTTTAAATTCTCCTTCGAGGTGGTCTACTTGTTTTCTTTTTATGTCAGTTTTAGTTTTTTCTTTAGCTGAAGGTGTTCCTTCCAACAAACTATCTCCTTTTTCTATTTCCAGACCAGAGTTCTTGGAATCCCTTTTGCTGACTTCTTCCTAGTGGTTATCGTCTTTTGGAATTTTCTTGGTCACTATACTGCGTAGCAGGACTTCATTTATCTCTTGTTGTTCCTGTTGTGCTTTTTTCAATTTTTCATTGTCCACTTTGAAAATCTGCAATTCAACAATAAGGTTCCTCAATATTTCTAACACTTCCGTGGGTGAACTTCCATCACTGTTTTGACTTGGATCTCCAGGGGGTCCCTGCTGCAGGTTTTCTCCCATCCCGATCTTTTCAACGTCCTGAGCTACCATAATTAACAAAACAAAAATAACTTTCTATTTGTAACCATCAATTTTTTGTTAGTTTTACATAAATCAAAATATGTCTATACTAAACAACTATTGTGGCCTTGTTCAGGTCCAGTGTTGTCACCTTTTTGCTTTGATACCATATGTAATCTACCTCAAAAATTACATGAAAAAAAAATTCCTTTATTTAATTATTCTTTTTATTGGGTACTTTGAGTTGATACTGTGTCTTTAAAGTTTAGTCAGTCGTCAACCATGATGTACAACAGTCCTTTTCCTTTACAACTTTAATTGATTTTTATCATATTGTACTCTCTTCCTATTTCGGTACTGAGTTATATAAGCAATCATAGGTACATAGCTAGGGATACCTTGTTTTTATTTACACCCCGGTAATACCCACCATTTCGTTTCCAAAACCCACTTTATGTTAAGGGGTATAACTACTTAGAACGAACTAATCCCTAAAAACAAAGGTCATAGGTGTGAGGTCTTATGACAAATGACCTTGTATACATGTTATTACAAGGTCTAAGTGAAAAAGTTATCACCATTCGACATACTTTTAAAACAAATTATTTTGGGGTAAAAATCGAACACTACACTATACAAAAGAAAAAGCGTGAGTGGCTAAACCTTGGGTAGGATATGGTTAATGTAAAGGTAGTTGGGATTCAACGTATAATTGGTGTAACTAGGTGATAAAATATTTAACCCTACGTAGGCCATTCGGGTTCCTTGCCATAAATTATCTAAGCAACACAACTGGTTGGAACCCTCTCATCTTAAAGGCTTGTCTGCAACATTTATGGTGCACTGAGTTAAGTCAAATCGTTATAGTGTTTGACCTGTGTGCCCAATGAAATGTCGGCACTTACCATTTGTTCACATGGCCAGGTACGATCCCACTCATCCTCCATTGCTCCATACAAAGGTTATCCCATAGTTATCATTCATTCCAGTCTTGGCTTGGTGAAGGAAAAAGGAATGCTCCCGACTAAACTCTGTTTTTGTTTTCTGTATTAGCAACGTGGTCATACTTCTGTGAAATCGGATCCTTGCTCCAAGTGGGAGAGCTCTTGGCAGCAGACTCCTCGACAGAACACCCTGTAAGTGGTAAGTCGACTTGGATATCATTTTCATTCGGGTTTGTTTATGTCTCATCGAGTATTTTTTGAAAATTCCAGTACACAGGCAGATCCTTAGTAGCATTCTTGTTTTATATCGGTGTTAAAAAAATAGAAAAAAGGAAAACAGGGTGCTCTAGTAGGGTTTAGGGTTCTCGTAGTTTATACTCTCTATGTACTGGATTTCCTGTCGATTCGAGCCATCTTTCTCTCGTGGAAGGTCTTATCCCGATGTCTGTTGATATGCGCATCCGAGATATTCTATTTATTTAATTTCTTAACTGAAAACTTTTGTATTGGTTTTGGTTTCCTTCGTCATTTAATACTTATTTGACAGTGTAAGTAGCTATCTTTTCTGTGTGTAATAGACCTCCTGGTACAGTGTGGAACTAAACAAAAGGCCCCGTGTTAAATCCTTTCTGTTTATAATTAAACTGTTAAAATGGATTTATGTTTACTATTGCTTTACACTCATTATACACATGTTATCCCTGTTTATGATTTACTTAGGGTTAAAGCTGGTATTTGTCACTAATGATGGGCCTCTTTGTTATGCGAGGGTACCCATCAAGGAGGCACGAGCTCCTCTTCCCTCCTCGGTCTGAGAGCACATGGGTTTTAGCGCAAATGGTGAAGGATATAAAATCCGCTATCAAAGTTAAGTTTTTCTTATTTTGTTCTGTTCTTTTTAAATGGTTGTGTTATTGTTTGTCGGATACATTTCTTATTGTTTCACCTCTTCACTCTTTCAAGAGGTACTTGGGTTCCAAATACAAATAACCCTCTATCTAAGTTATTATTGGCACCGATGATCGAGGCTACAACTCGTTCTTAATATTGTGAAGATCTTTCATTTTTTTCAGTTCTGTGTTAGTTGTTTTAAGGGTACACCCTAATTTTGTATTAAAGATTGGTACATTGATAATGCGCCAATCTTGCGCTTGATTGGATTCGTGATATCCATACCACCATTTCTTTAAATGATTAAGAACAATGTATTGGGTTTTTATTTGCTGTGGATATTATGGAAGTAACAGGATTCAAAACTGATGTTTCTGTGTTTAACATTCTCTTCTAAATTTTTTCAAAAGTTCAGTTTGTTAAAAAGAGTTGAATTTCGTTTCTTGATTTGTTCTAGTTAATTTCTCAGAATTAATGTTGAATTTCGTTTCTTGATTTGTTCTAGTTAATTTTCCAGAATTAATGTTGAATTTCGTTTCTTGATTTGTTCTAGTTAATTTCCCAGAATTAATTACACAGTCGTATAAAAATGATTTAACCATGTCTAGTAATGAACCTTCAGCTAGCACAAAAGTACTGTGGTTAAGGGAGGTTCACTCCCATTGGTCCTGTGCACTTGTATTCAAAATCCTCCGAGTTTTGTTGAGATTTGGGCACTTATTTCTGTTATACAAACAAAATGGCAATGGTGGGAGTTTAGCCTGTGACTCGCTTTCCCCACTCGTGAATGTTTTCCTTCATGTATTTTACTTTACTCGCTCATATCATATACCCTAACTTACATTGCACCGTAGATACACTATGTAATTTATATTTTGACTTTTGTTCCCATTTCCATCCATTAATATAGCATTTGGTCAAAATCACACCAGAATTAAGTCAGTTTATTCTGGCGCCGATAATACTAAACCAAACCATAGTTTCTATGCTCCAACGCTTCTGTATTGGGGTCAGTGGATTTTGCTAGATTATTTCCTGTGAGAATGTTTATACACACATATATATTATCCGACTCTGTTTATAGATGGATTTGCTTCAGCGTCACTGTATCATTTATAAAGATTACTCATTATATAATATGTCTATGTTCATATTATACCTATACAGGTCTAGAAGTATGTTGAATATACCCTCCGTATTGGACGACATACTTGCCTATAGTTTGAAATTGTATACTTATTAATGAAGGTTCACCATATACTAGTTATCTACATAAATATAATTTCGCCATAGGGAAATGGTATGCTCAGCTACCAATTACACTAAACAAGAAAATCAATTTTCCTTTGGTTCAACAGATTTAAAATTAGGAAGGTAGTTGTAGATTGTAGTCATCGAACAACCTTTGTCTATGTTTTTGGATGCATGCTAACTTGAAGGATTTCACTATATCCATAACCAATTCACTCCACAGAGACAGAGATATTGAAATTTGGTACAGGACAATAACACACAACAATTATATGATTACTTAAAACAGACAACTAGGAACTGCTTCACTACAGATTTAACATGTTCAGCACCATAGATATAAAAAAATTCAAACATGTAGGGGTTAGAGTAGCATATCTGAACTAAAATCGCAGAAAAAAACTGGGAACAACCACGTTCCTCCCAACCATAGAACCGAGCAACCAAGATCACTTGCATGGTTCACCCCCTAGCCTGACCATGAGTCCATGAGGGCAAACTTGGAAACCCCTCTTCTGCAATATCCTTTGAACCAGTAGCTGCCCCTTGCCCTACCCCCATTCAATTTTCATAACAACAATGAAATATCAATAGTTTTCCTTCCCAACATACTTGGCAACGTCTTGCCTCCTCACATATGCTTATTTATCCATTTGCCTAGGTCTTTTCCCCTCCTTTGGGAATTTTCGTAGCTTTCTAAATCCCTGATTTTCAGGGGCTGCCAATGGCCAATTCCTTAATTTTCCACTTGTAAAAATCATCCTAGAGGTAGTTCCAACATGTTCCCCTCTCATGGAGTCATGGTCAGCTAAAATTTAACATGGTTGTCCCCTTTCTCTCCTGCAATCAATATAAAATATTTTGTTTTCATACAAGTGTCATTGTCCAATATCTAGTTGGGACAAATCATATCTCTACCCAACAGTCAAAATCATTTATTACAATTATAAAATTTGAAATTCAGAATTGCCATAAATGGCAAAAATTTTCCAATTTCGATTTTTCATAAAACATAAATAAATTTCCAGCAATTTAAATTCTAAAAATATTTTTATTTTCTTTATTTTTTGGGGGATGTCACAGATCTAATATTTGGGGTTAATTTAATA
>ML777906.1:582119-594302 GCA_009831015.1 Picea engelmannii | reverse complement strand
TCATTTGAAGTGCATTTTAGAATGACTAAGGACTTCTACCTTGAATAAGATTCAAGACTTTTTGTAAAATGGAGGGTAAAACTGTATTACTGTAAAATGGTTTCCTAAGACTCATATGACCTCCAAATTGAGTGGTTGAAATTGTGTATCTTGTATTTTATCATTTTACATCTATTCATACTTTATTTGTTCATTTTGAAACCTTAAACCCTCTAGTGTGCGTAAAGGCTAAAATATGCCTTGTAAATGAAACAAAATGCTTAAAAATGCATGATAATAAGGCATGATGAAAAATCCATTCCCTAGGAAGACAAATCCATGTGTGGTGTTGGTAATTTACAAGTTACAAGTTATAGGAATTCAATTTTTTTGTAAACCCTAAATATTGTATAGTAGCGTGATTTCTGCCTAGAGTTTAGAAAAGGGTTGAAATATACATGAATCTTTGGTAACTCTTCACACACAACAAATAAAGTGGAAAAATTAACTTACTAACTACTCGTGTCCATGAGTTCTATGAGACAAGAGATTGTACAACCACATCATACATAGGCTAGTTGTTATTTTCATTTCCATTGCGAAGAACTGCAAAGAATAAAAGGTTATATGTATGAATAATAAATAAATAAATAAATAAACATATCAACATGTATGAGACTCTAGAAAGAATAATTCTAAGGTCCTCTTTAACAGAACCTAGAATTTCATAAATTTACACATAACATTTCTATTATAATTTCTTTACAGTTCTATATTCAGCAAAATAACAGTTTATGGCTCAGCAAAATTCAAAATGGGCAGCATGATATAAAGAACATATTGAATAACATACACAACATAAATAAAATATTGAATCATCATATGATAATGAACATGCCATAATAATGAACATAAATAATACATGTCAAGTGATTTGTTTCCTAACTATGTCTCTCCAAGATGAAGCTGAAACTGTGCCCAAGTTGCTCTGCCAAACTCTGCCCAAAAATGAATCTTTCCTCCCAACCAGCTAGGAACAGATCCTATCCGGCTCCCTAGCTCCAGGATTTCTGGCCCACAAGCCCAAAACTCCCAGCAACAGATGCTCCCCTGTAACAGTCCACCAAACTCCAACAAGTTCCTCTAGCCAAAAACCAGAAATACAAGCCCCAAAATTCCTCTTCTCTTGAGTGTTTTTCCCCTTCATATCCTCCTTTCCCCCTTCCCTCATTCACCGCCTTCCTCCTTTCATTAAGACTCACCCACCTTATCCCTCCATTCAATGCCAACCACCTTATCCCCTTCATTCAATGCCAACCACCTTATCCCCTTCTCCTTAATGGTTCCATCATTCGATATGTTAAGTTTTGATTTAATAAATTAAAATTTATTAAACTTAAATTCATTAACCAAATATTTAATGAGTTAATTAATTAATTAATTAATATACATTAAACAATTAATAATTCAGGACAATTAATTAATTAATTAATTAAACTTAATATACTTTAAACAATTATTTAACTATGACAATTAATTATTTATCTAGGGTTGTTCATACAACCACCCTTCAGGAAAATTCGTTCCGAAGTTAAAGTATTTTAAGATACAAGGCAAAGACACATGATTCACACATTCATAACAAATAACCGACATTATTAGTAAATAAGCCAAAAAAACTCATACATACTAGTGTACATGTGCAAGAAATGCATGTGTAGCTAGTACATACAAGTCTCGTACATGTACTAATAACAATAACTATCATCTCTATGGTAATCTCTGTATGTATCCAATCCACTCAATAAGACTATTCATTTTATATATAAAAAAATAACCCAATCAAATGTTTGCGAAATCCTTTAATTACAATTATCTAGCTCAATAATGTTATTTAGACAATTTGTAGTTTAGTTAAATAATTATGAATATTCATAAATACACATTTTATTTTCAGAAGGAAAAAAATTAAATTCCACCATAAGGCAAATTTCCATACACTCTCAACTATTTCTACTCATCCTTCCTCCCTAACTTACTTCCATCTTCCATTCCTATCCTTCCTCTACTGGACTATCTTGGAGCGTCAACTATATTGACCTAACTCCAAATAGAACCTGTAAGTGGAAGTGTCACTATCTTGACCAAGCTTCCCCAGCAGGCAACTGACAGTCATCATCACATGTCAAGGGGAGCATGAGCTAACACCATCCTCCCATGACTCCGGGTTTCATAGGATATATGGTGGCAAATACCTCCACCCCTCCTAACAAGACTAGGGTCCACATGCTACAATGGAATATACAGTGGCACTGTGTTGCTGGGAGTTTTTTCATCGTTTATTCAGTTTTGGGCAGTCTCACCACCTGGAATCCTACACTGGTGTACATATCATAGAAATGCATCCAAACCAATATAATTTCACATACAAAGATTCATACCATATTTTTTCTTGGTCAGTGGTCACGACATCCACTTTCATTATCATTATCCCTTGGCTATTTCATAGCCCAATGACCTGCAGATTAGTCTGTAACACAAATGCATACACATCTATGCATTATTATCATGTAATTCCATACAACTATAATCTCAATTCGGTATCCCCATATCAAAAACTTTAACATCAAAGTTTTCAATTTAGAAATAGATCTCATAATATACCATAATTCAATTAACGTTACCCATTCATAGAATTATCATTTACGTAATAGATTGCATCATATCCAACATCATTCAAATAGAATTTAAACCTTCATAGGATTCTCATTCACACAATATATGGCATCGTATCCATCATCATCAATAACATTTAAACATTCATAGAATTTACATTCACATAGTAGATCGCATCATATCCATCATCATCAATAACATTTAAACATTCATAAAATTTACATTCTCACAATATATCACATCATATCCATCATTATTCAAATACATTTAAAGATTCATAAAGGTTCATACGTCTTAAAAGTTCAAGTGTATCATTTAATAGTTTCACCGTGAATAGAAAATAAAGGTAATCAGGCCTCAGGTAATCCTAGTTGTCTAAGTCAAAAGGTGGTGTTACATACACCCAACCTTCGAGAAACATATTTTCGAGGTGGTAAAAAAAGTGAGGGATAATCTCCTCGTAATGTCTCAACATCCTCCCAAGTAGAATATCCTAGACTATACTTGTCCCACTGGACCTTAACTTGGTCTACTAGATGGTTCCTGAGGTGTTGGACTCTATGGTCCAATATGCGTAACGGTTCTACCGTGTGGGTTCCCGTGTCCGATACCTATAATTCCTTCCAATTTAGTTTATGCGATTCATCAACAACATAATGACATAGAAAAGATACATGAAAAAAATTATGAGTTTTATGCAAGTGGCGTGGTGTGACATCCCCAAAAATAAAATATTTTTGAAATTTAAAATTGCTGGAAATTTATTCCATTTTTAGTAAATTCGAATTTGGAATTTTTTTTCCACTTATGGAAATTCCGAATTTCGAATTTGGTAATTGTAATTAATTATTTTGACTGTTGGGCAGAGACCTGATTTGACCCAACTAACTATTTGACTATGAAACTTGTATGGAAACATAATATTTTATATTGATTGCAGGAGGACAAATGGAACAACCATGTTAAATTTAGCTCACCATGACTCCATGAGTGGGGAACATGTTGGAACTACCTCTGGGCTGATTATTACAAGTGGGAAATCAGTGATTTGACCATTGGCAACCCTTGAAAATCAGAGATTTAGAAAGCTGCAAAAATTCCCAAGGGAGGGAAAAGACCTAGGCAAATGATAAATAACATATGAGAGGAGGCAGGACACTGCCAAGTATGCTGGGAAAGGAGACTTTTGATTTAGTTGCTGTTATGAACATTGTTTGAGTGTCAGGCAAGGGAAAACTACTGGAGTTGTAGGACATATATAAAGAGAAGCTTTTCCAAGTTCACCCTCATGGATTCATGGTCAGGCTAGGGGGTGAATCGGGAAAGTAGTTTGGCTGCCTTGTTCTACGGTTGGGAGGAATGTGGCTGTTCCCTTTGTCTTTCATTGTATTATTTTAGATATGTTATTTTTGTCCCTTCTCTGGCTAAATGTTAAATGGTTACACACTTGATAGAATGTATCTTTTAGAAATAATATTAAGGAAGAAAGATTGAATGCATCCTATTGAAAACTTAGGAACTGCTAGAATGTCTCTCTACTAGTTTCGAATGGATAATCTTTGCTGCATCTCATTTCTGTTATGACTACTAGTTCCCAAAAGTATACTAGCTGGAAGGATATGACTAGTCAATTCTTAAAGAAGATTTGTGTTGTGGTTTGGATTACTACTGTAGTAAGATAAAGCGTCGTAGTTGAAAACCCCACAAGTAAATTGTGATGCAGATTTGAGTTTACCTACATATTGAATGCAAATGGAAAATTGCATAGTGTATATATGTGTGTGTGTGTGTGTGTGTGTGTGGACATTTTTGATATATAAAGGCATGCACTATAGTAGAGTAATTAACTAAGATTTCTTCCATGTACCAGTTTAATAGTCATGATTTGTTTTTAGGAGATAGCCCTAATCGCAAGTGCCTAAGATATATATATGTATATTTAAAGTACATAAGTGACCTTGCGAATAGAAAGAATTATTATAGACCATCTACAACATTTACACATCTTTATATCAACCAGTGTTTAATGAAACATTATAGGTTGAAATGTTGGAAAATTATTGGAGTGAATTGAATTAACATAGTTTAATTACGAGAACTAATCATGAGAGGCGCGAAGGCCCAAGGAAGAAGGGACATCCCAAAACTTAAAACATACCCCTGAGTAAATTCCTAACTGTGTAAATAACAACATAATCACCTAAAAGTTCAAAAGGAAAGTCTTTAACACAAGTACAGTAAGTGCAAATTGAATTCATATACCATCATGCGATCTGGAGTCAACTATAAACAAGATACACATATAGCTGGAAATAGCCAAGTATTTTTTTCCTTTTCAAAATCCTTTCAATGAATTAGCCAATATGGCGCTAGTATATTAAACCATTAAAATAACCAGTATGCCATTACAAGTAGCGGAAGGGAAACCCTGTAATTCTTTTAAAAATAGTATTACATATCTCATTTGGAATTGAAAAAAATGAACATCCCATACGGTGTTTTACTTCCAACGATAGAATTTTCCATCACAAAACGGGTTACCCTTAATCAACGGTACTAAAACCACGACTTAATATCCATTTCGGTGTTTCGGATACCAGGAGTTGGAGGTGTCAAGGACACTCATGACAAGAATGATAAAATCGCGAAATGTGAATCCATGACTTAATCTCCATTTTGGAGTTTCGGATACTGGGAGTTTGAGGTATCAAGGACACTCACGATAAGAATGATAAAATCATGAAATGTGAAACCACGACTTAATCTACATTTTGGAGTTTCGGTTACCGGGAGTTGGAGGTGTCAAGGACACTGGAGACAAGAATGATGAAATCGCGAAATGCGAAAGATCAGAGCATGTCAAAGACTCCATTTCGGAGTTTCACAGACCGAGAAATCAAAGATCAAAGGAACTTTAACCTTTTAAGTAGCAAACCTCGAAATCCTGAAACAGACACATCAACAAACCATGTCAGCTAAGGAAACGTGGCACAATCAGGCAATGACAAGTGTCAAGTTGATTCAACATTTCAGGCACATGTAAGTCATGAATCAGAGTGACATGTGGAAGCTATTTGACATGTGTCAATCCACGTGTGGCGTCAGCAGGTTTACATCACATCAAACCTTTCTATTTTGGGATTTTACATAGCAAGCAGAAATTCCACCATCATGAAGTCTCTAACTCCGAAATGCCGAAAGGGACTATTGTGAGTCTCGAAAACCTGAAAGGGAAAACTCCAAAATCCCATCAACCATCCATCTCAGTGGGTTATGTGAATCGTCCGATCACTTCAAAGATTTTGTGATCATGAATTTTATAATGTTGGAGTCACGATGACTCGAAGGGAAAAAAGTTGAAATCCCATCATCCATTTGATTAAGAAAAGAAGGGATCAGATTATGAAGTTTTGTGGATCGTTGATCTGGCTCCATTTTGGGGATTGTGACTTGCTGAAATGATAAAATGCCAAAATGTGAAAGGCATTTTGATTAGGCCTGTGGTCATAGCCAGTGGGCATATGGAATAAGCGCGAGACCCAGTACTTGTAATGCAATGGTGCAGGTGATTTTGAATATGATTGGAGGATTATGAAATATTCATACTCTAAGTTTAACCAAAAGGCCTTACCTAACCACTATCTTGTATCTGAAGATTTTTAAAAAAATAAAAAACTATAGGGGTATGCTTATATTTAAAATTTTCTCAGAGGAGTATAGACTAATACTCTACTTTTACTAAGTCCATTTGGTCGTTTTTATCGTATGATTATGTTTATGGACTAACACATGAGGCCTAGTCCATCAACCCCCAAAGTCGTTTGTATTGTATACATATGGTAATGGGTTATTTGTAGGGTCTAACGCGTAAGGAGTTGGCCAAAAATATGAAAGTTGTTTGTGTTGTTAAGACTGTGGTAATGGTTATAGGTACAAACAAATAGGAAAGTAATTATAATTACAGGAATTGAAATAAACATTGAAAAGAGGAGTAAACACTTATCGTCGATTAGAAAACTTTAAGTTGAATGGTAATGACAATCGACGATAGTAAGGACTCTTGAAAACTTTTAGACTGAATCTTTATAACAAAAATCTTACTTGCTTGAATCTCAAACTATTCAAGGATATTTATAGAAACAATTTTTTTTTCCATACAGTTTTTGAGGTATATTATAGGTGGCAGTACGAGACGATAGGCAACGGGTCCAATTTTCTCTTGGATTTTGAACGGTCCTATAAATCGAGGTGACAAATTTGTCCCCTTCCTGAACCGTATGGTACTCTTATTAGGCCTGATACAAATGAAAACCCGATCTCTCACTTTATAACTTCGGTCAGTCCTGTGTGCATCCGCATGACTTTTCTATCTATCTTGCATTCTCTTTAGTCTCTGCCTAATTTGAATTACTTGTTCCTCCATTTCTTGAATCAATTCTAGACCAACTATTACTTGGTCTTCTAATATTTCCCAACTCAATGGTGTTTTGCATGGCCTTCCATATAGAGCTTCGTAGGGTGGCATTCTGATGGATCTATTGAAACTGTTATTGTAGGCGAACTCCACCAAAGGTAGGTACTTCTCCAAATGAGTTTTATTATCCATGACATACATCCTAAGCATGTCTTCTATGACTTGATTTACTCTCTCATTTTTCCCATCTGTTTCAGGATGATAAGTTGTGCTTAAGTTCAACTGAGTCCCCAACGCTGACTGCAAACTTGTCTAAAACCTAGAAGTGAATATGGAGTCCCTATCTGACATGATCTTCTTAGGTATCCCATGCAAACATATGACCTCACTTACAAACACGCGTGCCACATTAGTGACATCATAAGTGTCTCTAACCGAAATAAAATGAGGACTCTTGGTTAAATTATCAACTATTACAAGAATGACATTGTGTTTATGAGGTGTGAGCGGCAACCCCACCACAAAATCCATAGAAATGACTTCCCACTTGGACATAGGAATATCATGTGGTTGTAGGAGACCTGCCAGGTGATGGTGGTCGGATTTCACTTGTTGACACTCTAGGCATTTGGAAACCAAATGGACTACATCGTGCTTCATGCCTATCCAGAAGAAAACCTTCCTCATGTTTCTGTACATCTTCTTCACACCTGGATGCGCACAATAAAGTTCTATATGGGCTTCCTTCAGTATGATGCTTTGAATATCCCCACCTTTGGGGATGTAGATCCTTCCTCGATATCTTAAGAGTCTATCTGCTTCCAGACTATATCCTTCATACTTTGGATATAATTGCCTCCCACACTAGAGGTTTGAAGTAACCTTTAAATACCAATTGTCTCCATGGAGTTGCGTCAACACACCTTCCCTCATATTGAATTTTAAGGGTACCAAGGAGAAGACACATGGTCTCCTACTCAAGGCATCTACGACCACATTTTCTTGTCCCTTGATGTATGAAATACCAAAATCATACTCACTCATAAACTCACTCCATCTCCTTTTCCTGGCATTCAGATCCCTTTGAGTGAAGAGATGTTTTAAGCTTTGACGGTCCATTTTCAGCTCAAAGTTTCTCCCCACAAGATAGTACCTCCTAAGTTTCATAGCTAGGATTACAATTGCCAACTCTAAATCCTGAGTAGTGTAAAGTTCCTCGTGTTTTTTCAACTTCCTTGAGGCATAAGATATCACACCTCCATCTTGAATTAGCACGACCCCCAAACCTTGCTTCGAGGCATCTGTACAGATCGTGAAGTCCTTTTCCATATCTGGCACTCCTAGAATTGACGCACTAGTTAGTAATCTCTTAAGCTCGATGAATGCACTATCACATTATTTTGTCCAGTCATACCTGGCCCCCTTGCAATGCAAAGTGGTGATGGGTTTCACTATTTTAGAGAACCCCTCCACAAATCTCCAATAATAACCTGCTAGCCCCATGAAGCTTCTTACCTCATGGGAATTTTTCGGCACTGGCCATTCCATAATGGCCTTTACCTTTTCTGGGTCCACAGAGATTCCTTCACCGAAAATGATATGACCTAAATAGTGGATTTATTTCTGGAATAAGGAACACTTCGACAAATTCCCATACAATTTGTTCTCTCTAAGGCAGGACAACACTACTCGTAAGTGTTCCTCATTCTCTCTTTCATTCTTGGAATAAATGAGGATGTCATCTAGAAAGACTTGTACAAAGCGGTCTAAGTATTTCTGGAATACACCATTCGTGAGGCTCATGAATATTGTTGGTGCATTGGGTAATCCTAAAGGTACTACGACGAACTTGTAATGTCCAAACCGCATTTGAAAGGCAGTTTTAGGAATATCGCCTTCCTTAATCCTTAACTGGTGATACCCTGATCAAAAATCAATTTTCGATAATACCGTTGCTCCTTTCATCTGATTGAAGAGGTCATCTATTTGTGGCATTGGGTACCTATTTTTCACTGTAGCACGGTTCAAGTCTCTGTAATCTATACACAGTCATAAGGATCT
This sequence comes from Picea engelmannii, assembly GCA_009831015.1. Lineage (NCBI taxonomy): Eukaryota > Viridiplantae > Streptophyta > Pinopsida > Pinales > Pinaceae > Picea > Picea engelmannii. The sequence goes on along the minus strand of ML777906.1, from coordinate 585,172 downwards.
ATCCTTCTTCCTCACAAAAATTACTAGTGCACCCCAAGGTGAGACATTGGGTCTTATTAGTCCTAAGTCGAGTAGATTTTTCAACTGCATCTGTAGCTCACAAAGTTCTAGCGTTGTCATCCTATATGGAGTTTTGTAAATTGGTTCTGCACCAGGTTTTAGCTCAATAGTGAAATCAAGCTCCCTCTGAGGAGGTAACCCTCGTAACTTGTTCGGAAAAAAATCTTAGACCCTGATGAGACTAGGTACTGAGCTAAGGAGGGTCCTTTCCTTTCACTCACTGCTTCCACTACATAAAGTTGACACCATTGCCTCATGCGCCACTTAACTTTCATAGTTGAGATAAAGCGTAGAGACACCTTTCTTTGTACACCGTGGATCTCTACTGGCCTTCCTTCATCGTCAACACAAATCACCCTCTTTGCAAAAAAATCTACCAAAGCTCGATGAGCTTCTAACCAATCCATTCCAATGATTAGGTCATACGTCCCAAGAGCAGTGACGTATACCTTCAACTTGGTAGTACACACTCCCGGGTCTACTAGGAAATTATCAATGCTAGGTCCTACCGCTTGTTTTTCCCGGGAAGCCATATCGACTTGTTTAAAGTCGTCGTGCTCGTAGGATGCATACCCACTCTTTTCTAATGTATATGGTGAAATGAAACTATCTGTAGCACCAGAATCAAATAAAATCTTAACATTGATATGATTTAGTGTACCTGATGTCTCCACCATCGTGGATTGATGTTCTGCCTGGTGATTATTAACCATTGCATAAATATGGTGCCTTCCACTTGCTCTTCCCATTAGGGCCTTTCCTTCTCTATCCAAAAATCCTGATTGCAACTCTGCGAAGTCACGCTGGTAATGGGGTCCTCCACGTCCCCAACATGTAACACGAGATTGAACCTGTGCACTGCTCTGTGACTGCCTTTGAAATGAGTTCCTTCCCGTGGAACCCTTGCCCCTACTAGCTTCTCCCTAAGAATGTCGTAGACCTGCATGTGTCGTTGGTGATGAACGAGATGGTTCACTTGCTTCCATTGAAATACCTGTGGATATTGTCCTTGGTGTGACTCTATTACCATATGGAGGTGGCCTTGAGTCCCCTCCCCTGGAAAATTTCCTAGGGGTCTTCCCCACGAATCCAGGATGATGCGGAAAGGTCGACCTCATACCTCTATTTAGGTTCATGTGTTCCTCAGCATAATGTGCATTTTTTACTGCTTCCGCTACTAAATACGGTTTCCACATCTGCACCATGGCCCTTATCTTAGGGTTTAACCCATAGACAAAGCATTCTGCCTGTCGTTGATCATTATCCATGTATGAAACATATTTGACCAATTCCATAAACCTAATCTCGTATTCTTCTACAGTCTTGTTTCCCTATACTGGAGCATGAAATTCTCCCACCTATTGTTCCTCATAGTAAGCTGGTAGATATTTCCTTTGAAACCTCTCCTCAAAAAGTTACCAAGAGATAGTGTCTGGGGTAAGGTGCAATTACCTCTCCAGGTTTCACCACCAGTTCAGGGCACTGTCTCTCAACTGAAAAATTGATATTTTCGCCTTCGACATGGATGCATAGTCTCTTAGGGCGAAACACCTTGTCAAGCCTTCCAACCATGCCTTGACACGTTCACTGGCATGACCCCCGACAAACTCTGGAAGTTTGATCTTTTGCATTTATCTAGTGATGTCTTCGGGTGGAGTTCCTCCCCCTGAATCCCTCAATGCTTTAGGATTACCCATTCCAGATGGTGGGGGTTCCACTTCGATCCCTGCAAGTTGACGCCCCTTTAAAGTCTCATTTATGGCCTCCAAAGAGAGCAGAATGAGAGCTAATTCAGGAGATGGTGGTGGCGGTGTTGGTGGTTTCTGCATCGATGCCCCTATGCCTCGATTTCCTCGAGTCCTAACCATCGTGTATAATTGAATCTGCATCGACCAAAATTTTGTCAGGGTGAGTCTAGGACAATTCACATTTGCGCAACTTAAACTAGAAAAAAGGGTTAGGCATAATTTTTTTTTTACTTGTCTGTAAACAGACGTTACTTTGTTTAGGGGAAGTGGCTAGGTCAGGTTTAAAGCTTCTAAGCTCAATGTCTTCACCTAAGAAAATTATTGACTCTCTCCCCGAGTAGCTACACTAGCATCGCACCACACTCATCAATTCCTCTAACTTATGTATATAATCAAGCATCAACCTGACCCTTGTGACAATATGCACCACTCATATTATTCGCCCTTATGAATTTTAATACTCGGTGTCTCGTCATTCATCAAGTTATTTAATTCCTAAAATTAATTTACATAGTTTAATTCTCCTTATTCAAACAATAGACATTAATTAATCCTTAATTTAATTAACTAATTAAATTAATTAATCATCTTGATTATTCACATTAGTTAGTTTTATTTTGAATCATAATATTTAAATTATAACAATTAGCATAAATATTATTATTATTAAATAATTAACATTTAAACTAATTTAAACGATAAAAGTTTAAACCTTAATTAAAAGATAATAATAAAAATAAAATAAAATAAAAATAAAAATAAAATAAATAATAAAATAAAATAAAATAAAACAATTAAAATACAATTAAAAGAATTAAAATAACTAAAATAAAAAATAAAAATAAATAAAATAAATAAAATAAAATAAAATAAATAAAACCTTAAGTTGGGCAGTGAGTCTTCGCACGAGGCCCATTTGCCCCCTCCCCCTCGGCGCTCATCCCTTAACCCTAATCTCCTTGATCCTTATCTCTTCAAACTCTACCCTCTCTCCCTTCTCCATTGCATTTATTTTTTTTCAATCGTTCAGGGTGAAGGATGAGGCTGGCCATGGCCATCTCTTTGCTCAGTCGACCCTGGTGTCCATGGCTTCAAACTCTGGAGGGCGCGTTGTGTACAATGGCACGTTCCTTCTGTTCCTTTGTGGGCTTATCCTCCATTGCTGGGCACGTGCATTGATCTTGGTATGTTGGGAGGAGCTGGGTCTGCGACTCTCTCTCTCTCTCTCTCTCTCTCTCTCTCTCT
>ML777906.1:480454-580606 GCA_009831015.1 Picea engelmannii | reverse complement strand
ATTATTTGTTTGTTTACTTGAAACAAGTGTTAAAATTCATTTAACACTTTCAATATGTATAATATAATATTTTTCAATGTGCATACTATATATATATATATATATATAGTTCTGTATTTATATAAACAAAATGCATGTTTGGCTTGCAGGTTAGGTGAATCTGGAGCTGGAGCTTGGCCCTCAGGCCCAAATTTACAAGTTTTAAAGTCTTAGGGGGTTTCAGGCAGGTTTTCTTGATTTTTTACAGGACACATAGCCTAGCTTTCTATCCCCAGTCAAGAGGATGGGTGGGTAGGTGGGCCTTTGGTCCAGATTTTAAACTAAAGCTCTGATACCATGTGTAAGTTCCTCTTTAAAAGAACCTAGAATTTCATAAATGTAAACATAACATTTCTATTAAAATTTCTTTATGGTTCTATGTTCAACAAAATAATAGTTTATGGCTCAGCAAGATTCAAAATGGGCAGCATGATACAAATAACATATTGAATAACATACACATCATAAATAACATATTTAATCATCATGCGATAATGAACATCCCATAATAACGAACAAAAAGAATACTTGTCAAGTGATTTGTTTCCTAACTCTGTATGTCCAAGCTAAAGCTGAAACTATGGCCAAGCTGCTCTGCCAAACTCTGCCCAAAATTGAATCTTTCCTCCTAGCCAGCTAGGAACAGAGTCTATTTGGTTCCCTAGCTCCAGGATTCCGTAAGGATTCCTGGCCCCCGAGCCCAAAACTCCTAGCAACATATGCTCCCTTGTAACAATCCACCAAACTCCAACAAGTTCCTCAAGCCAAAAACCAGAAATATAGTCTTCTAATATAAAAAATAATGTTCCCCCCAAAAGTCCCCTTCTCCCGAGTGTTTTTCCCCTACATATCCTCCTTTCCCCCTTCCCTCATTCATTTCCTTCCTCCTTTCATTAAGTCTCACCCACCTTATCCCTCCATTCAATGCCAACCACCTTATCCCCTCCATTCAATGCCAACCACCTTATCCCCTTCTCCTTAATGGTTCCATCATTCGATATGTTAAGTTTTCATTTAATAGATTAAAATTTATTAAACTTAAATTCATTAACCAAATATTTAATGAGTTAATTAATTAATTAATATACATTAAACAATTAATAATTCACGACAATTAATTAATTAATTAATTAATTAAACTTAATATACTTTAAACAATTATTTAACTATGACAATTAATTATTTAGCTAGGGTTGTTACAATAAGATGGAATACCTGAATGTGTTTCACTTTGTTTCACTTTGTTTCAATAATAATTAATTCTCTAATGAATAGGGCCAACCATGTGAAGGTGGAATTTCACCCCCCACCCCTCGCATCGCTCTCAATTCCCCATACCCAATATATCTATCAAAAAATAATTGAAAGTGGCATAGTAAAATTCATGCATACAAAGTAGAAAACAAAATTTAAAGGTAAATGAAAGAAAGAATTTGCATGAAAATATGCGGTTTTGTACATACAAAACATATAGCATTCATCCATAAGAAGGTAGAAACAAATAATATATATGTGATAAACAACCTTTTAAAAAGATGGTGCTTGCCCCATATCATTGTAACTCTTCCATAAACAAATGTGCATCTTTTTTTGTTTTCCTCCTTGGTTGAATTTATGGTGTCAACATCCATCTTATACAATGTATCAAAATCCTTTTTCATATATCTTCCTACGAACACCATTCATATGCGTATATTTTTCTAAATACATACCTTTGTTGAAAAAGCTCATGTATACCATATTTTCATCAAAGAAAAAAAATTGGCATTCTTTATTCCATAAAAATATCATTCTTTATTCTTTAAATTCTATGTATGCCATTATAATTATGAACCATGAAGACAAGAAGGACAAGTGATGATGACATACTCAACAATTGAATATTTTTTTTTAAAACCAAGTCATTGTTTGCATTTCCGTTATAGAACATAGTATAGGCATGTATAAAACTTTGTATAGAATAGAGTGCAGGTATTTATAGAATAGAGTATAGAACATGGTACAATTATCGCAATTTCCTAACAATGTATGATCTTAGCTAGTTCTAGGCATTTTTTCTTGAGGCATTTAACCATTTTTATTGAAGCTATATCAAGCTCCGTATATCTATCATATGATGGAATATTAGGAAATAAAGTTTTGATTTTCCATAACAAATGAAAATCATCTATCGACTTGCAAACAATAGTTTTACCTTTCAAATGACCATCTATATCTTTAAATTTAGTTACATCATCCCTTTCTTTTATTAGCATATCTTTGTATGCTTCCCACTGAATAAAATTTATATTTTTATCCCAACACGAAGGTAGTGCCATTTCAACTAATTTCTTGTATCTTTTCATTAATCTTTTAGTATTTCTCTAAATTGAACTACATTTATTTTGAGGATGTTGAACACAATTATTCTTTGTTAATAACTTTGTAGCATCCATAATTATAGAATTATGAACATTGACACCCAACTCCTCTATCCAATTCCAAGTCTTAGAGTTAAGGTTTCCAGGAAGAGATAACATTTTTGTAATAGACTTGGAATTGATATAGAATATAATGGACTCATTTTTAGAAACCATGACCCTTTTTTCATAAATATAGCTCTTTGCACACTAGGAGACAAACACACAAAAAATAAGGTTTTGGAAATTATGAATTTACACAAGTTTGACTCCTAGATATGTAAATAATCATTCAAATCCCCAAATCTATCATAGGCTAACTTTATTAACTCATAAGGATCAAACTGTGATAGAACAGTTTCAAAAATTTCATAATCACAATCAATTAGGACTTTTTCATTAGAGGCTGATGGATAACCATACTGACTTCCTTTCTCCATATTTTCTTAATTTAAAAAATATAAACATATTTGGAATAAGGAAATGAGAACACTACTCGAACTTATTTGTCGAAAGAGACTTTGATTACTTTTATTGGAGTCTATTGTTGGGCAGTTGGTTGTTATTGATGTCAACCCTTAGAGCGTTTGAGATACCCTAGAGTTGTGATTGAGATTTATGGTGAGTTAGTTGTCACTGATGTCATCAAGAATGGTTAATGTTAGGAGATTTTTTGTGTGCATTTAATGAAGTCTACACGAAGTGTTGGAATTGTGGTCATGAGACCTAGAGTTGTTTGAGGAATAAAGACATGAATGTTAGTGTATTTGCAAGTAATACTATCATAGATGGATATTACACATCATTCCATTTCCAATGATATATGGTAGGCCACATAGTTCCTCACGGTTGAGAAAATATGGCTCTCTAAAGTTGGAGGACCCTCAAGAATAATCTAGAAGCCCCTAGAAGGTCGACAAGAAGTTAATTATTCTAGAAGCTCCTAGAAGGTCATCAAGAAGCTTGACCAGTCAAAGTGGTTGAAACAATAAATTAATTAAGGGTAAATTTGTTGCAACAATAAATTAATTATCGGAAAAGTAGTTGTAACAAAACATTTTCTAGTCAAAGTGGTTGCAACAAGAAATTAATTGTGGGTAAAGTAGATGTAACAAAACATTTTCTAGTCAAAGTGGTTGCAACAAGAAACTAATTATGGGTAAAGTAGTTTTAAAAAATAAATTATGACTTTACTAATTATGGGTAAATTAGTTGCAACAAGAATGTGGGTTATCTCTAGAATAAGGAAAAGGGGTTAAATGGTGACAAGGTAGCCCCGAAAGGAATTCACTTGGGAAGTATAAATAAGACTTCAAGAGACTCCCATTAGCATGTATTGAGTATATTGAATATCTATAAGTGACTGAGGTAACCAAGGATATCTGAGGTGAATTTTAGAGGGAAGGTGAAGTAAAGAAGACCGAAAATCCAAGAGAGGATGAACTCTTTCGATGGTGTGTTCTAAAGTATGTTATTTACAGGTTATCTAACCAATTTTTTCTATAAATTTTGTTATATAATGATTCATATATAAAAAATCGTAGGATATTGAGAAACTTAACGTCAAGAAGTTCATGTTGGGCCTTAATGTTAGAATTCAACTTCTACTTCAGGTACGAGGAGTATTGGATCGAAGAAAGTGTGTTGGATTGTGGGGAGCCACATTGCGAGTGTGACTTCCCAGAGGAGAGGACTAGAGCATCGAGATCAGCCATACCCATTACTGTGGGATATTTGGGCAAGGCCCATCGTATTCATGCATCGGTGAATAGCGGTCAGGCAGAGCACCAGTGGAATGTGTTTGAGACGTTAGGTATTGTCATTGAACATACCCTTAGTATTTTGATAAGATCCCGGTGCTATCGAGAGTTTGATTTCCGGTGCACCACTAAAGAGGATTAAGGTAAAGGAAGCTGAACATGATGAGTTTATGTTTGTAGATATGGCTTCGGGAGCCAAGAATAAGGTTGGGGGGGAAGGTTACGAGCTGTACACTTAACCTGGGAGAGTTTGTCACTAGGGCCAAGCTGTACGTCACGATCTTAGGATCTTATGATGTCGTGAATCGATATGGACTGGTTGGAATCACATGAGGCGTTACTCAACTGTAAGATGAAACGGTTGAGCTTGGTCAATGATGAGGGATAGAGACACGTGATTGTATGATGGAATCAAGGATTTTCCCTGAGGTTGATCTCTTCCTTGCAGCTACGGAAGAGCATGCGCAAGGGATGTAAGCTTTATGTGATCCTTGCATTAAATGAAAAGGGAATAGCAGAAGGTCTAGAAAACATTTTGGTGGTGAGAGAGTTTGCGGACGTCGTCCTAGAGGAGTTATCCGGGATGATGCTAGAGAGGGAATTGGAGTTTACCATAGACCTAAAACTGGTGACTGAACTGATAGAAAGAATGCCTTATCAGATGTCAACCCCAGATTTACAAGGGTTGAGAATGCAACTGAAGGAGATGTTGGACCTGGGACTTATATGCCGAAGTGTGTCACAGTGTGGCATGCATGTTATTTTCATACAAAATAAGGATGGGTTGTGGAGATTCTACATTGACTATCATCAATTGAACAAGGCAAAGATCAAGAATCAACACCCATTGCTGAGGATTGATGATCTTTTCGATTAGATGAAGGGTGCAACAGTGTTTTCAAAGATCGATTTACGATCAGGGTATCACTAGTTACGAATCAAGGAGGATGAAGTACCTAAAACCACCTTTAAGACAATGTTTGGACATTGGGAGTTTACTATTTTACCGTTTGGACTGATAAACACACCAGGGGTATTTATGAGTTTGATGAACGGGGTGTTCCGCGAGTACTTGGACAAGTTCATCCAAGTTTTCATTGAAGATATTTTGATTTAATCTCGAATGATGGAGGAGCATGATGATCACTTGCGCTTGGTACTATACTATATGCGAGAGCATAAATTGTATGGGAAGTTGTCCAAATTCTCATTTTATCAATCGAATATACACTACTTAGGGAATGTCATCTCCGACGAAGGTATCGTGAAGGATCCCGCAAAGTTCAAAGCTATTATGGAATGTCTTGTGCCAACGAATGTCCCAGAAGTGTGTAGCTTCATGGTTTTATCAAGATACTATCGATGATTTGTCAAGGGATTTTCCAAGATAGAAAATCCGATCCCGGAATTGTAGAAGAAGAACAAGAAATTTGTTTGGACTAAGAAACGCGTGGAAACATTTCGGAGGCTCAAAGAGTTGTTGACAACAACACCGTTACTAAAGTTTCATGACATGTACGCAGACTTATTGGTATGCACTGACACATCCAAGAAAGGCTTAGGTAGAGTATTGAAGCAAGACGGTCGATTGATCGCTTACAACTCTAGGAAACTGAGAAGGCATGAGGAGAACTATGCGACACACGATTTGGAGTGTTAGCCATTGTATATGCCTTGAAGGTTTGGCGAAAATGCCTTGTTGGACAAAACTTTGAACTAAAAATGGACCATTGTGGAGTACAAAACATCTTTATGTAAAGGAACCTAAAAGAACGACAACAACATTGGTTGGAATTGCTTAGCTAGTACAATTTCAAGATTACTTACATAAAGGGAATAGTGAACTGAGTGGCGGATGCATTGAGTCAGAGACCTTGCATATTTTTGGTGTTGCCTCTTCAGATGGATCTACGTGAAAAGATTCTAACTTTACAGTGTGACGATGATTGGTACAAAGAGGTCAAGGATTTTATCGGACAAAAAACAATGATGGTACCAAGATTTGAAGGATTTACGTTTGACAACGATGGATTATTGAGGTTTAAAAATCGGATTTACATACCATCGAATGCCGAGTTGAGGAGTTTGATCCTAAACGAGGCTCACAGAGCAGTGTACATGGACCACCCAGGAGTCATGAAGATAAGGGCGGACCTCAAACCCTTATTCTTCTGGAAAGGAATGAAGGAATATGTAGTCAAATATGTGGCCAGATGTCTAGAATGTTAGTAGGTAAAGGCTTAACATAGAAATCCATCAGGATTACTCTGGCCACACACTATTAAGGAATCGAAATGGGAGGTTATTTGTATGGATTTCATTATTGGATTGCCAGTGACAACAAGGAGACATGACTCGATTTTTGTGGTAGTCGACACTCTGATGAAGAGTGCTCATTTTATTCCTATGTGTATGACATATCAAGCACCTGACATAGCTAGAGTTTTCATCAGTGATATTGTGAGGCTGCATGGTGTGCCTAAGAGGATTATATCCGATCGAGGATCGATGGTTACTGGATGATTTTGGACTAGTTTCCAAGAGGCCTTGGGAGCCCAACTTAACTTTAGTATTGCATATCACCCAGAGACAGACAGGTAGACCAAATGAACAAACCAAATCTTGCAAGACATGTTGCGCATGTATGTAATGGACCAACAAAAGCATTGGAAAGAATTCTTACCACTGGTAGAATTCGCGTATAACAACAATTATCAAGGCACCATTATGATGGTGCGTTTCGAGTTTCTTTATGGCAGACCATGTCAGATAGCTTGAGGATAGGGTCCTACTGGGACTGGAAGCGATCCAAACAATGTAGGATCAATTGAAAACTATAAGACAAAGGATCAAGGAAGTGCATGATCGACCGACAAGTTATGCCGATGCGCATCGTGTTGACCATAGTTACGATTTGGTGATCGAGTATTCTTGTGGGTGAAATTGCATAAGAGTTCAATCAAGTTTGGAAAGGGTCCTACAATCTCTCCTAGGTTCGTGGGACCTTTTGAGATTATGGAGAGAAAGGGGCCCGTGGCCTATCGACTAGCCTTGCTTGATTCTTTGAGATGTATGCATGATGGTTTTCACGTATCTATTTAGAGACATTATATTAGTGATCCTACACATGTTATTGACATGATTTCCTTCCAGGGATTGGACGAGGGGGCACTCACAGCTGACTTGATCCACATCCTAGATCATCACATTTTACATCTACAACATCGAACAATAGATCAGGTCAAGGTCCAATGGGACAAATATAGTCCGCACTCGACGACCTAGGAGGACGCATATGATATGCGCCAACAATTTCCATTTTTGTTTGATGTATAGACTTATGATACTGTGATACACATTATTTCGGCACTTATATACTGTAAAAATTTTGGACAAAGTTTAAATGAAGAGGGGGTGTATGTAGCATCCCGCTCTTACGCACACTGAGTGAACTTGTTCTTTGAGGACACTTGCTTGCAAATGATCCAGATTATTATACTATTGGTCATTTGATTATGATTATGAGGTGTTATAGATTGATGACATGTTATTTTGTTGTATTGACATAGACCAGTGCTATTGACTTTGTTCTCGTGAGTGTGCACGATTTTGGACCTTAAGGATGCAGAGGCATCGATGAAACCCTTGGACTCTGGATCGAGTCATGGAGTGGAATATTGGGGGTTTGATTGTTGTATATATGATATATGTGCATATGATTAGATGTTATGATTATGGATTTTATTTCTGACATGATTCTTTGATGATGCAGGCTGACGATAGCTTGCCGACCAGACTCACATGTGGAGTAGAGAGGTCACACACGACTACCAAAGATGTTAAGGGTGATGTGTGAACAACAACCTTGCCATAGCCTACTAGCACTCTCCTCGTGGCTCGAACTATAGGTTAACGATTACCTAGTTTGATAATACCCACAATGTCATGAGGGAAGACTGCGACAATCTCTCACGATGATTCTAAGGGGTGCGCAATAAAGCAGGGGCCTTATTCCTTAGAGGCGCTTAGTCTCCCCTAATATGACCTAGTGGAGTATTGACTCCAGGGGTTTTTAATGTCTACCAAGTCATTCAAGAGGCAAGTGGCACCCTTGGATCACGTAGTGCGTCCTGAAGGGAACGTTGCGCAAGAAAAACAGAAAGAGGTGAGTGGCACCCTTGGAGCATGTAGTGCGTCCTGAAGGGCACGTCGTGCAAGGGAAAACAAATAAGGCGAGTGGCACCCTTGGAGCACCTAGTGTGTCCTGAAGGGAACATCGCATGGTTAACTAATAAGTGAATAAACCGAGATGGCCTTAGAATGAATAATGTGATAAGAAAGATTTAAAGACATTTTCCCTAATTAAATGTCGCCCAACCTTGGAAATTAAAATCTAGGTCTAAGTGATACTTGTCATAATAATAATAATAATTAAACATGTGATGAAAATGGGGTAAGAAATTCGATTAATTTATTAAATCAAATTATATCGAGGGACTAAAATTTTAAAAGGGAATTGATTCTTTTTCTAGATATGCTAATTGAAATTTATTAAATAAAAGGGAAGAAGGGTAAAAGGTTATTTTCTACACTTGCTAATTTGAGTTTTAGATAAAAAGGGAAAAGAGGGAAACTTAAAAAGAATTGGGAAACTAAGGAAAAAAGGTGGAAACACAAAGAAAAAGGGAAGCATAAGGTAAAAAAGAAGAATGACTAACTTAGTAAGGAATGTTGCCATTAAGAACATTCTAAATTGAACTCAAATAGGAATTTAGTAAGGGCGTAAGTCACTAAAATGTGCAAGGGAATATGGGGACACCTAGGAACGATTCTAGGAATGCTTTTAGGTGGGTGAGGAAAATAAGAGAAAATAATTAATTAATGAAATTAATTTTTGGTGCAACTAAGGGGATGGGTGACATGTGAACGGGGGAGGATTTTTCTGAGTTAATTTATCGAAAAATAAATTAAATGAGAATTTTAGAAAGAAATCACTTAGAAACTCTATATAAAGGATGGAGGAGGAGGAGTATGGATCTCTTCTTGGATGTGGAATGTTATGCTGCAGAATTTTGGACTTGACTGACTTATCTTGTGGGAGTTGGGATACCCATCTTGGTGATGAGTGGTAGCTTGACCTTGCGGGGTGATATGGGAGATAATTGTTCCTTGGTTAGTGTGTGTGGCCCCTTTGCGGCTCAGGGGGATAAGGGGGAAGAAGAGTACCCCTAGCATTGGATGGGAGGTACCGGTGAAGTCACAATGGTTGACAAGTGGGAGCGGGACAAAGCGCGAGGGACAATGACTCGGAGTGATAGACTTGGGCTATGATACACATCCTTTTACTTTCAATGGTAGATTAATATTGATCTTGTGCTTTCATTTATGTACTTTTAATTTTGTAAAGAAAGTGTTTTGCTTAGCATTTTAATTGCGAAATTAAATTCACCATAGCCTTAAGCTCGTTTCTTGAATTGATTCCCTTGGCAATTGATCCGTGAATGTTCTGATTGTCCTATTGGTTTTATTGATTATTGTGAAGAGTTTGTGCTTTATCTTTCATCCTTGTCTCTAGATCATCAGTGCACGCCTGAGTAGTCGGCCAGGAGCTGAATCGATGATCGTCACTTCAGTGTTAATAGACCTATAGATCCTAATGCCCTGCTTTTATGTACATGGATGATGAGTGAAGGATAGTTTTCCTAGTTGTCTACCATTGTTGATTGTTCCAAGTTGAATGATTGTCTTGTGCCTTGTTGTGATTGATTACCTCTGCTAATGTTTATCTTTTCTCTCAGTGAACAATTTATTATCATCTGCGTTTTAATATATGTGTTTTGACCCTTATTTTTTCCGTCATTCAACCCACTCTTCTTGGCATCTTACACCCAACGATTTGTGTTATTTGTTAGCACAAAAACTCCATAATTTACTCCGCGTTTTCAATGCTTATGGCCTACAATTTTTTCCCTCTGCAATTTATTACTTTTGATGGCGAATTTACTATTTACTTGGACAACATTTTTCATTGACTGTTGTGCCAACGTTTTAATCAAACACCCAACTTTTACCAGCGTTTTTATTGAATGACGTACCTGAGTCTTAATCCACCTCAAAACATCTACCTGCATTTTCCATTGAGTGTTGTTAATCAACCATGGATTTACGAAGCATTTTTCACTGGTTGCTTTGCCTATGTTTTTTTTTTTTTTTACCACTAATTGCTAGCGAACTCCATTATGGTACCCTGCGTTTTATTTAAAATTTATATGACAACAAAATTATGTTATAATTGACAATTTTATAACACGATTTATTCTATTGAAAACAAATACGTTTTATTATACAAAAATATCATCTTAATTTGATTGACGGTCTACCATTCGAATGTAGACAACGATTTTATTTAAATTGATTACTGTTGAGTTTGACCGTGTTATCATCCTGTATATTCATCTAGACAAAAATTAAGGTATTGATGTAAAACCTTTACATATTGGCAGCGAGTTGTATAATAGTCTGTTTATTACAGAGAAAATATATATAATGGAAGGACAATGAATAGATTGTTGCTCTTTGGCTTTTCCAATCGTGGCGTTCCTACTGCATATTTAGGTGTTTTCACTGTGTAAAGGCGTGGAATTCTACTACTCATTTGGTGGTGGTTCGATGGTGTAACAGGTGGCATTACAATGACCACAAATTGTTTCCCCTTTATTTTAGACTACGTGTATTTGACTGCAATTTCCCTCCTAACTGCACTAACCACAACAATTCAACTATATCTACCCAACATTCTCAGATTGGAAATCGAGGTCTAGTGGGATCCTTCCTTAACTTGGATCTTGTGTTGAAAAATTGGTGTGAGGCATGAATTGACTCTCGATGTTTCATGAACTTCTCACCGATTCTTGGACCCACGATTAATTCTTAGATTTCATTCTTACTTTGAATGACCACAATTTGTTTTTTACTGAGTGAGACTTCGCGGTATTGGTAGTTGCAAATAGATTTTGACAGTCCATCTATATTTATCCCACAAATTTATTTATATTGGAATGTTATTATTAAATGTTGTGTCTGCATTATTCCTTTTGCTTAATTCCGCGTCCCTTTTAAATATTAAGTCTGCGTTGGATTTTTCTATGAAATATTATATTTTTGGATGGTGTTTTACCTGCGTTTTTACCAAGAAATTTCCTTGTAATACCTATAGTATATCGATGAATTTAGTGGTGATATACCAGTGACATTCATATACCTTGGTCACATGTGTTTTATTTTGTTGACAAGGAATCCTAGGTAATATCTTTAATAGCATGGATTTATGTGTTCCTCTTACCTTTGCGCCCGTTTATTTCTGCGCTTAAACAACCCATAAGTCCACTCTACATTTCCATTAATTAGAAAATGAATGTTGCCTTAGACATAGTTCCTTTTATTTTTGATAGTGTTTTTATGACAATTTTTATTGACAATGTATCTATGAGTTTTAATGACCGCTACATCAGATTTTAGCTCTGCCATTCACCTATATATTACCTGCCTGCCTCATCCTTTGATTTACTCTATGTATTACATGCACCTTGGCTGAGTTTATTACACTGAAAAAATTCTTGATATGTGGGTAATTGACTTTACACATCCTGTGGCAGCGCATCCCCGTGATCTAGACAACTATTTTAGTAGACAACAATAGCATAAACTGTTGGCCAGTGAATTATATTGTTTCCTCATTAAGAAATTGTTCACGTAAACCTTCTTCTAGTGGAACTTTTAATCCAACCTTTACTTACACTCAAATACCTTAAACTTTTACCCTTTTAAGTAAAGTGAACCTTGAAGGAAAATAGAAGTAGATTGTTAAAGAATTTATAATTTTCTTTAATTGTTAAATGATGTAAAAGTTTAAGATTTTGATTTTAAAACTTAATAGGATTATATTTTGTTAGACAAAAGTTATATTGTTTAATTAATAGGATTGCTAGACAAAGTGGTTTTGGCATATTAGTTTAATATCTTGCGCGATATTAATGGAAAAGAGATTAGTAGTTTTGCTAAACAGTTAATAGTTTAACAATAATTGGCTACTATGCGCCTTGTGCCTGAAGTTGAACTGTAAGGGGTGGTTTCACCACTCGGGATTCCTTGCAGGATTCAAGAATCCTTCAGTCAGTTGCGTAAGTTAGTTTTGAGTTGTATCACCTTGCGTCTTGTCGACGTGTTACTTGGGTTTATGGGTATTGTGTTGCTTGTGTCGAGCGACTAGTCATTTCTGTATGTCTTTCTTTTGACATTTTCATCTGATTGCATGGTGTGCTATTGAGAGGGGTCCTCGGTTATCTTTTGCTTGAATCTGTAAGTTATGTTCGTCGCCAAGTTGTGTCATCTACCTGTTGTCCTTGATTTCCTTCCTACTGGAAAAAAAAATAGTGCGTTGCTTGTAGTTGTAATGACGGGGTCGTTACATTAATTTGAAGTGTTTACTTCAAATGGGGACAAGAAAAGTGTTCGAAAACACAGGCATTCCAAAAGGGAACAAGCACCTTTAGTAACTACTCACACAACTAGATCAAAGATCAAGACACCGATGTTTTGACGTGGTAAAATTCCTACGGGGAAACATCATGACCCCATCCAATGCGGGCACTTGGAGCAATTTATTAATGCAAAAGAAAAAAATTACAGATAGATTTTACAAGAGAGTTTCTTACAATCGATCATCGGAAAATGACCCCCCATGCTCTTTAAATAGAGATCATGAACCAATCGGGTGTTAATCCATGAATACATAGCCATTAAGTTCGAGGAGAATATGAATCGTCGGATCACTCTATGTCGGGAACATATCGTGACCGTCATATTTCCTAACTAAAAATGCATAATAAATAAACACACTCAGAAACACACTTTTACCTAGCGACACATTAGACCAAGTAGATATTAACTAACTCCTAAGTGTGTAAATATCCAATATCCTAACAAAAAGATCATTTTAAAGTGGGTATCATTATTATATTATTTTGTAAAATCAAAGTAATAATTTTACTTTGAGGGGGGGGCAGGGGGGTGGATAGTGAGAGGAAAGAGAGAAACATTGTAATTTTATTTATGTCTTGGTTACGAAGAAATAAGTAGTGATAAGGAGTCAAATTTTGAAAATTTTAAGCAAATTGTATCAAGTTTTTCAAGAGTTGACTAAAGACAAGTACAAAGCTCAGTCACTCTTCTTCTCAAACGACTATACGAGGGTCAAGTACAATCCCTGATAGATCGTGTTTTTGTAGTGCATGGTGTGGTGTGTTTCTTTCCTTTTCTTTTTTTTGTGGTGCATGATCCTTTTTGGTGCATAAATTTATCTTTAAAATGTCCAAATAGGTAAACTTATTTTCCGAGTCTGACAAACTCAAAGGCTCAAGAACTGTAAGGCATGGAAACGACACCTGGAAATCACATTGATTTATAATGAAATATGACATGGTATATGTAATGGTGATATCAAACCAAATAAACCAACTGATGCTCGATCACTGGCCAAATAGGATTGTAAAGATGCAAAGGCATTAACTTTAATAAAATCCTTTGTAAATGTTGAAATGTATGTCCATATTAAAAATGATTTGGATGCATGGTGTGCTTGGAAATCCTTTAAAGATTTGTTTTATACACAACCAATCAAAAATAAAATCGATATTCATTTGAATTTGCTTGAACAAAAACTGAAAGAAGGGGCGGATTTACTTGAGTATATTTCTAGATTAAAAAACATCAAGCATGAGATAGCAAAGGCATGATTTCAACCCGTAGAAGATATCTTCATGACAACTATTTTGATTGTTGTATTTCCACCTTCATATACACACTTCTTGGAAACTTTACAATTGAACGAAAATCTAGTGAAGATAAATTTTGATTAGTTGAGTGAAATGTTAGCTCAACATGATAAAAATTTCAGAAAAATGAAACAAGTTGGGGAAGATGTCTTCTTTTCCGAAGCTAGTACTAGTAAATATTCAACTGAAACTTTCAATGGAAGAGTAACTCAAGTAAATAAAAAAGGATGCAGTCTGTCAAGAGGATAAGCTCATGGTCGTAGTCAAGGAAGAGGGAACAATCCCGACAGAGGAAACAATCAAGACATATGACAAGGACAAGGACAAGGTAGAGGCAATAGTCAAGGACGAGGGAACAATCAAGGCAGAGGTCAAGGAAGATGCAATATTCCAGGAAGAGGAAACATTCAAGTCTGAGGTAGAGACTTCAATCATTTTTTTTGTCAATGATACAACACCATTGGACATTATGCTAAAAATTGTAAAACTCCTATTGAAAATTTTTTAAAGTTTCAACAACATTCAAATTCCGTACAATTTTCTAATGATTAGTAAAATGATGCTTCCAATATTTCTTCACTACACTTCAAAATTATGAATCAACCTCCTTGTAGGTTTCCACTTATTCTTTTAAAAGTGATTATGAAGATGCTTGGCTACTAGATTCAAGAGATACACAACATATAACTTTCCGACGTGACTTATTTTGGAAATTTCAACAGTGTTCACTTAATTCAATCTTTCTATCAGATCATACGAAAGACACTCCTCATGGAAAAGGTACAGTAAATTTTTTTCTTCTTGGCATTGGAGAGAAAATGATTTTGAATGTTTGGTATGTACCAACATTCAAGAATAATTTGTTTTCCTTGGTCATGATTCACCAAGAAGGACATACAGTCATTATGGATGATAGTCTTGTAGCAATCAAATCCACTAAATACAATTTGAATACAATTTGAATACAATCATTACTAGATACGAAGATGGTAAGCTTCCAAGGATGAAAGGGACAATCATTCCACAAAAGTAATATTTTGGAGGAGAAGTAAGTTAAGATATTTCACCTATCAGGTTGTGGCATGTCATATATGGGCATTTAAACTTTGAAAGTCTCTCTCAACCTAAAAAATAGGGAATGCTCAAAGGACTTCCTACTTTTAATAAGGAAAATTCAAGTTGTGAGGCTTTCATTTATGGAAAACAAACTCGAGAGACTTTTCCAACAAATTCATGGAGTGCAAACATATGTTTGCAATTGATTCACAGTGACATTTGTGGATTTCTGGAGACTTCTCTAGGAGGGTGTAAATAATTTTTACTTTTCATCGATGATTTCAGTAGAATAATGTGGGTCTATTTTCTAAAAGAAAAATTAGAGACCTTTGAAAATTTCAAGGCTTTTCGATGTCTGGTTGAAAATGAAGAAAAATAAAAAATTGGCACCTTAAGAAAAAATAATGGAGGGGAATTCACTTCCAATGAATTCCAAACTTATTGCAGATACAATGATATTATAAGAAAATTTACAAATTCCTACACTCCACAACAAAATGGAGTAGCAGAAAAGATGAACCACACTTTGTTAGTGATGGAAAGATCCATGCTATCTATCAAGAATTTAAGTCCCTTATAGTCTGATGAAGCAATACATACTTATGTCTTCTTACATAATAGATCTCCCACTACTTATTTGGATGAGATCACACCATATGAAGCATGGTTTGGTTTTAAACCTTGAATCAAACATCTCAGAGTTTTTGGATCAGTCTGTTATGCCTTAGTTCCTAAAGAAAAACTGAACAAAGGTGGATTCATGAAGTTTGAAGTGTATTTTGATTGGATATTCTGATGAAAAGAAGGGATATCATCTTCCTTCCAAAGGAAATTTTATTGTCATTAGAGATGTCATATTCGATGAAACAGAAAGAAAAAGTACCACAAAGATAAATACTCTTCTACAAAATTTGGAAAAACAAGTCGATAAAGAGAAAATCAAGATGCATAATCAACCAAGTACACAAAGCTGGTTTGAAATTGAATGGAATTCTTCAGAATTTGATATTTCTCCATCTAGATCACCTTCTTATGCATAAAACATTTCATTTGAGTCTTCATCAAGGAGTTAATTAGATATTGAATCTCCACCTCCAGATCCATCAGGTGAAAGGAGAGTATCTATTTTTATCAATCCTATTTATAATAATGGTGACCATTCAGATTACCAAACAAGAGAATATCAACTACCTAAATGGTCCATTCAAGTTTTGAAGGATGTTAGGCCAAATGAATGAAACAAAACAGGTATAAGAAGTTCATAGCGAGAAGACAACATTTTTTCCTTAGTCACAAATGATTTACGGAGCCCACAACTTTCAAAGAGGTAGTAAAACATGTTGAATGGAAAACATTTATGGTTAATGAATATCATTCAATAATGGGAAATAATACTTTGAAACTTTTTAAATGTCCTGAAGATGTGAAATCCATTGGATGCAGGTGGGTTTACACAATCAAATATAAGCCAAATGGAGAAATTGACAAATATAAGGAAATACTTGTTACCAAGGGTTTTTCCCAACAAGATGAACTTGATTATGAGGAAAAATTTTCACCTATGACAAAGTGGAACACCATCATAATGGTTCTTGCATTGTCAACTCAAAAAAATTGGAAAGTACATCAAATGGATGTCAAAAGTTCCTTCCTCAATGGAGACTTGTAGGAAGAAGTTTGTATGACCCAACCTACTGGTTTTGAGCTTGAAGGGTAGGAACAATTTTTTTTAAAGTTGATGAAGGATTTATATGGATTTAAACAAGCTCTGTGAGATTGGTATGAAAAAATGGACGAGTACCTTCACAAGGTTGGATTTAAGAGAAGTGAATCCCATGATACCTTGTATGTGCGCCAATAGGGTAAAAACATGGTAATTTTAGTTATGTATGTGGATGATTTTATCATTACTGGGAACAATGATGATCATATTGTACAAGTAAAGAAGGAATTACAGGTTGGCTTCAAGATCACTGATATGCGATTACTTCATTACTATTTTGGAGTTGAAGTATTGCAACATCCAAACAAAATTTTCATTAGTAAATGCAAGTATGCATATGAACTCTTAAAAATGTTTGGAATGATAGACTGCAAATCCATTCTCACCCCAATGGAGAAGAACTTAAAAATTTCAAATTTTGAAGGGGGGAATTGGTAAACAACACTAGTTATAGAAAATTGATTTGTAGTTTGATTGATTTGACAATCACTCATCCAGAATTATCTTATGCAGTAAGTATTCTCTCACGATTCATGCAGGAACCAAGGTAAATTCACTAGAACTCTGCAAAAAGGGTTCTTCGATATATACAAGGTACAAAAAATTATGGTCTTATCTAAAAAAAGATTTTGTTTTGTACTTGTTGGATATTTTAATGTAGATTTTGCTGGAAGTGTTGATGATAGGGAATCAAAATATGGTTCTTTGAAAATTATGGGATCAGTAGCAATTTCTTGGAGTTGCAAGAAGCAAGCTACAATGGTGAATTCTTCAGCAAAAGGAGAATATATATCATCTTGGGAAGCAACATGTGAGATTGTCTGGTTGTGAATAATTTTATAGGATCTGGGAATTATTCAAACAGTAGCTACATCATTGATGATTGATGTAGAAATGAAGTATAACTACATCAGGAAATTCATTGCAAAGGGAATCATCAAACTTGTATATTGTCCTTCAGAAGATCATATCTCATATATATTCACAAAACCACTTTGTAGGATCAAATTTACTAAGTTCGGGTCAAAACATAGTATTTGCTCCAATGTGCTTTTGGATCAAAGGGGGGGTTGTTAGATATTATGATCCTAAAGTACTTATACTTTTTATTTTACACAGACTTATCATAATTTTAATTTATTATAATCAGTATTTTCTAGAAAATATTTTGTTAGAGTAGACAATGAATCTAGAAAAAGTGTCGCTTCTTAAAAGAATTAGAATATAATGTTGTTAGAATCTCATTTATTGTACATGAACGCTTGTCATACTCACATTATTATGTGATGAGTTGTTCATAACAAATATTAGCTTAGAATTACTTTAATGAGCTTATTTAAGATCTCATTTTCTCATGTGAGATTAATCTTGAGTTTGTAAACTCTTGCATTCGTGTGTAATTTATTTTCCTTATTAATAAAATTTAGGTTCTTTGAGGAAACTTCTTCTCTCTTCAGTTGTGAGTCATTGATTTGTCTTACATCACCATCCCACTTTTCATCAATTCATGCATTTCGGGGGAAAGCTAAAGTGGTTTGATAATACCACCTCTTTGACCAAAATGAATAAGGTTATGGCACTTTATCAGTCGTGAATACAATGGTTTGTAAATTAGGCCTTCAATCCCTTTTTATCTGGCATGCACTTTCATCGATCAAAACAAACTAAGACCATTGATGTTAGATCCATATTTTGGTCTGATTGCGTATGTTGAATTTTCATTTCAAACCATGTTTCATCTCTGTTATGTGTACAAAAATATTGTGAAAAGATGACGTATACATGGTATTGAACCTAAATTTAGGAATGAATGATAGGGAAAACTTGAATTGAATGGAACTCAAACAGAGCTATTGTGAACTATTTCATATTTAACAAATAACTATAAGATATGCATTCTCTATCTACATTAGCAACGAGGCTACATATCGAATACATTATTGGGTCGATCCCTCCTTGGACACACATGTGGGGTCTGTCTCTTCGTGTACATGTATGATCCTTCGCGCACTCTCCCTACTGGAAGGTGGGGTCAATTCAATGCAAATGTCAATAGATTGCTCCTTTGTCCACTCTCCATATTGTTTGGTCAGGTAGATCAATGTAGTGGTCAATGGGTTTGGAGTGGGTTTATTTGTTCAGGGTTTTGGCGCATAGAGTGTTTATTATCTTTGAGTTTTTTATTTTATTTTTATAATTTCTTTAATTTTTTAATTTTATAATTTTTATTTATTTGTAATATAATTTATATTTAAATTAATAAATAATATGTTTTATATAGTTATATATAACCCCCTTAACCCCTAAATCACCCTAACCCCCTAGCCACTGAAGCCCTTAACCCATAAACCCCTTAACCCATCAATCCCTAACTCCTTACCCATGACCCTAAACCATGTCCACCAAAAAATATTGTATGTGTTAAACCTTGTAATGGGTTCCATATAAAACCTGCATTTCAAATATTCCATTCAGGGCATGGTTAGTGGTTTTGGAGCATGCACATGGTTCCTATGGTTGATGAGGGTGGAGGGTTAGAAGTTACTAAGTTTATTGGGTGGATGGTTAAAACGTTTTGGTAGATTATCAATATTCACTGATAGTTAAAATTAATTAGCACATGATCAAAATAGGTTAGGAGGTTATAGGTTGTTGATTTATGAGAGAAATCAAGGTCAGTGAATTCTAACCAATCAATGATACATATAATAATATGGCATAAAACTTAACAACAAACAATTAACCCATATAATAAAATACTTTAAAAAGAATAAATCATAGAAAATATATAATGACATACCTTGACCTACATTTCAACAATTCAATATCATTAGTCTTTTTCTTCGTCCAACTTCAAATCTGTATGATATGATTCGTAATTGACGTTGAAATTATTGGGCATAGAAACATTATCATTGATGTCATTTTTGATAATTTCACCGTTGATATGATCATGTAGAACATTTCCTTCTACATCTAGCTCAACTTTTTCGTCTTCTTCATCTAACACATCTACATTCTCCTCTGCATCATCTTCTTCTTCAATATTGTCTTTTTCTGCTACATTATACTTTAGAGGCCTTCCACTTGGATCATATCTAAAAACATATGAACATCCTGATTTATCTGGAACATATGAGTAAAATACCGACTCATATTGGCTTGGAAGAACATAAATCTCAGTAAATGACACAAACATCCTTTCATTAACAATGGTAAATCAATTATCATTCTCAATATAAGTTATTTTAGGCTCAAATTCATTCATATGTAACCTATACCATTTGACCTCTAACAAGACTAATTTAAAATATTTAAAGTGAAATTCAATTTTATCATTCAAATACCCATAATATCAATCTTCAGGTACCTTTTCATGCCTATCACTTCTAGAGGAAACATTAGTGACCTGAAATACTGCAGTTGTGCCACAAGAAAGTTTTTTTTCTTGTCATCCAACTTTTTGATGTGAAATTTATGATCATTGCACCACATATCCTTGTGTTGTTTCAATTGCATTATTCCCAACACGTAAAAAATGCAATTCAATTAATTAACATATTTAGAATTAGTAAATATTTTAAGAAAATAACAGACCGCGTACATTAATATAATGGAAGATAAGTAAAAACATGTGGGTGAATATGCTAGCTTATCATTTAAGACATATTCTAAATCGATTTCTCTTTGTGTAAGATTGGTATCTTGATTATGATGATCCTCTTTAACCAATGTAGCCACCCCTTCCCATGATAACCTAACATAACATTGTATACATTGTTCTATCCACACCTTCATCCAATAAAGATTGTTTGCAATACATAAATGTAGTGCATTCCACTCTTGACGAGATATATGAAAAAATAGCAATTCATCAATAATCAGGTACCATAGAAATGCTTAATAATTGATGGAAGAATACAAACTAAATAGGTATAATATAGATACAAATGAATAAACATAAATATTATCTCATATATATGTGATATCTAATTACCTTTCACTTTATTCATTATACATTTCCCCAACAAGACCTCCCCTTCAATTTTTTTGATGGAGTTGATATCCCAAATGAGAGGCACATTCATATCTGTTGCCAATTTAGGAAGATATTGACTAATATACATTAAGGATTGATATACCATATATCCCTCCACCATAAAACCCTCAGGATGTGCTCTTTGTCTAAAAACGGCCTTCGATGATTTCAAATGCCTCTCCACCATCCACATTGACCTTATGTGTACAAGTCCACACATTTCAATCTCTTCAACTTGGTGTATGAGATAGTGTTCTTGTGCAATAAAATATTCTAGAGGTACTTTTGGTTTTCACATATTAAGTGAGGAAGTTCTCTCCTGCAATACTTTATATCTTCTTTATGGAATTATTTAGATGATAACCACCTACACATGATGCAACCAAATCATAGGTTTAAGTATATACATTGCAAGTAAAACACATGTGAACAAGTTTTGCAACAAATATTTTTCATAGAAATCGTTACTTACCTCATGTATTTTCCAATATGATATATGACTTGTTTTATGTTATTGTTAGAGTTATGTGGAAGAGTAGAGGTATAACATACTAAAAAAAATCATTATAAACATTAGAGGTAGAACACACTGTAACAAAAAAGTAAACAAACAAATAATAGAAATATGTATACCAATATAGAAATATAACAAAATAATTATCGTGTGACATCCCCCAAAAATAAAATATTTTTTATGTGCTGGAAATTTATTTCCGTTTTTGGCAAATTCGAATCTGGAAATTTTTTCCATTTATGGAAATTCTGAATTTCGAAATTAATAGTTGTATTTAATTATTACGATTGTTGGGAAGAGATCTGTTTGGACTCAACTAACTATTTGACTATGAAACTTGTATCACAACAAAATATTTATATTAATTGTGGGAGGACAAATGGAACCGCCATGTTAAAATCAGTTGACCATGACTCCATGAGTGGGGAACATGTTGGAACAACCTCTAGGCTGATTATGAGAAGTGGAAAATTAGAGATTTGGCCATTGGTAGCCCCTGAAAATCAGGGATTAAGAGAGCTGTGAAAATCCCTAAAGGAGGGAAAAAGACCCGAGGAAAAAATTGATAAATAACATTGGCGAGGAGGCAGGACACTGCCAAGTATGCTGGGGAAAATATTTTTTTTGAGCTCTCTTGTAGTTATGAACACTACAGATTGAGTGTGAGGCAAGAGGAGCCTTCTGAAAGAAATTTTCCTTGCTGTTATGAGCATTGTTGGAATTGAAGGACATTGCCGAGGAGGAGTTTCCAAGTTCGCCCTCATGAATTCATGGTTACGCTACTGGGTGAATCGGGAAAGTGACTTTGGCTGCCCTGTTCTATGGTTGGGAGGAACGTGGTTGTTCCCTTTGTCTTCCCGCAGATTGGATTCAGATAAGTTTTGTGTGTAACTGATATTATGCATCTAATTTTTTCTAAATTTGAAATAATTCTTTCAATGGATAGCATTTATCGTGGTATTAAATGTTCAATCACAGTCTAAATTCTGGAGTGGTCCCTCCCGAAATCTGGAAGTGCAAGGAAAATTTATTTTTATAGAAGTTGAGTTTAAGAAAGCTAGTCCATCTATGAGTTAGGTTTAATCTCAAGTCAAAATACTAGATGTACAAAATTCGGAAAATCAAAGAATTCTGGGAACCCCCGGAAGCCAAACTCAGATCCCTCGGATCATCAATTATAATTTCCAAACTGTGATGGAATGATATTCTTATTCGTGTATTTACATAGATGCACAGATCTAGTACTGTTGACATTTAATGCATTGTTTAAAGAGGCTCTAAGTGAACATAATAGGAGTTACCTTTTATAGAAATTGTTACCCTATGGTACCCCTTTTATAGATTATATGTGTATAAAACTTAGAAGATACATTTTTTGGAATTCTAATAAGTAAACAAATATTGAATCCTTCTACACCTACTGTTTCATAGAACGAAAGTAAGAATACCAGTACAAGGAAAAAATCTTAGAATTATGAAAATAACGTGATTTTCGGCATTTGGGACTTGCTGGTTACATTTATACAAAGTTCCCTTGCTTTTCCAAACCCAGAAACCCCGAATACTGAAATCCCAAAGTGTTGATCCCACACCCTTTCACCTTTCAGAATTCGGGAGTTGTTGTGTGTTGTTGTTTGGCATTTGAAACCCGAAAACCCCGAATCCCGAAATCCTGAAATGTTAGTTCCTTTTATTTTCACAATTTGGGAATTGCTGTATGTTGGATGTTTGGATATGGAACTCACGAAGTTCCAAACCCCGAAATCCTGAAATACGGGTCTCACCTTTCTTTCCTTTCGCATTTCATAAGTTTTTTCATGTTGATATTTGGACACCAAAACTCGCGAAGTTTCGAACCCCAAAATCCCAAAACGTGGGACCCACTTTTCCTTTTTCGTGTTTTCGAAAGTTTGTTTATGTTGGTATTTGGACACTGGAACTCACGAAGTTTCGAACCCCGAAATCCTGAAATATGGGTCTCACCTTTATTTTCTTTCACATTTCGGAAGTTTGTTCATGTTGATTTTTGGACACCGGAACTCACGAAGTTCTGAACCCCAAAATCCTGAAATGCGGGACCCACCTTTCTTTTTTCATATTTTCAGAAGTTTGTTTATGTTGACATTTGGACACCGAAACTCACGAAGTTCCAAGCCCTGAAACCCCGAAATGTGAGTCCTACCTTTCCCTTTTCACATTTTCAGAAGTTGTGGTGTGTTGTTGGGCACTTGTACTCGCGAAATCCTGAACTCCAAAATCCTGAAGTACTGGTTACCTTTCACAATTTTGGGAGTTGTTGTGTGTGTTGATGTTTGGCTTTTGTACTCATGAAACCCTGAACCCCAAAATCCTGAAGCGCTAGCCCACAATCTTTTCGTATTTCGGATTTCGGCAAACAACAGGGTCCATCGTTTTGTTCGGCATTTGTGATCACCGAAACCCAATTGACCTATGTTTATTCACAAATCTGTAGGAACATAGTAGGAATTACTGTTATAGGAACAACTCAGATACTGTAACGTATGGACTGGTAGAAAATGTTGGAGGATCTTTGTAATAAACCTCAAATTTATCATAAGTTTTTTTTTTTTCCTAGGGACATTATCCTTTAAATTTTCATAAGATGGGTGCTTACATCTCCATTTGGCTTGGAGTGACCCTTTGACATATTATTTTAGCACAACGAGAAGTTCCAATGAAAATAAGACTTTTCCTAAACCCCTATATCAAGCTATATAGATATTGATACTTAGATTTATTTGCCCATACGCAAGGATTGAATTTATATCACGTTAATTAAGGGAGTCGGTTGGAGTGGACTTGGCAGGCACAATGTTATAACCTTGACATTAATCATATATACTCTTACCTAGCTGAGTCGACATTAGAACCAAGGGTGTACCAGGATGACTATTGTTATTAAAGGTGAAATTTAAGGGTGGGTAACAAGGCACTTCTCTCTGATGTTACATTTTGGTTACGATATGATTTGTGTCTTTCACCATAACGGACAGTCCCCGACTCGTCCCACTTAGGTCACTGCGTAACTAACTAACTACCCCTCCTCATCCTGTTGGTGTAATGAAAGGAGAACTTCAAAGAGTCGAGGTGCAACAACCGATCATGTACACTGGACAATCATGGTTATATTGTTGTTTAACTTCGTATCAACCACATTTAAGGAAGGAAGGTGCATCTGTTAGGAGGAGTTACGAATTTGACCTAGAATTAATTGGCCTCAGTCCCGACGCCTCATCCCCGTGTTCTTCCCAATGTTGATGCACCATCCAAGCCCTAACACATTTCCTGTACTTCCAAATGGTTAAGGGTGGTGATCGTCCCTCTAGGGTTTTGGCAGTCTCATTCTTGTTCTTGTGATTTTGTAGAGGAGGTTCTGTACTGAGCATTGTTGCAAAGGAAAGGGTTGTCGCCTCTGCGATCCTCGTTGGTGAAGAG
This sequence comes from Picea engelmannii, assembly GCA_009831015.1. Taxonomy (NCBI): domain Eukaryota; kingdom Viridiplantae; phylum Streptophyta; class Pinopsida; order Pinales; family Pinaceae; genus Picea; species Picea engelmannii. The sequence continues at coordinate 555,787 of ML777906.1, read as the reverse complement.
GTATCTTTGTATTAATGGTGGGAATTTGTTTTGTTACAAGGTACCCACCAGAAGTTCCAGGCATCATTCCTCCCGACTAGGGTCACGTTACAAACCAGGCACAACCACTGGAGGCCGTGGAATTTTAAGTTAAGTAGTCTGGCATCCCTGTGGACTCAAACTATATATCGACTTTATAAATTTAAGTTTAATACTTTGCTAACATTTTCCTGTGATAGCCGATTGCAGGCATGCTCGCTCCTAGACACAGGTACCAACCTCTTCTCAACATGAAAAAGGTAGTCGGGTTCCATAAAAATGGCTCTCAAATCGCTCCTTAAAAACAAGCATGGAAGCCACGATTATGTTCGTAGTGTTTCTGTTGTGATGACTATTTTGGGAAAAGGCTTATCTTCGGCGTTCTGTACATTACCCCTATGATTTAATTTATTTGGAACAATTTTACTAGTTATAATGGTCATTATTGCTGGATCGTGTTGATGACAGTCTATGTAGTCTTCTGTCATCAAAAACTGTCTAATTGGATTTTGCCTTGGAAAACTTTCTGACAAAACATATGAAGCCATTGTTTGCTAGTTATTTTATAATAGAAAATGCCACAGTCCTGAATTTCTTATATTCTTTCTTCGCATAGAATAAGTAGGAAGTGTCTATGTTAATGATGTATCGGTGAAGTCATTGATTTTCTTCCCCGTAGTAAGATGCTAGCATGATTAAATCCTACTGTTTAGGATGGTCCTACTCCCTAGAATATGTTTCACTGCCCTATGTTTCATCATTCTAGACTACGAACGAATTTTTATTTTCTCCCTTGATTTAAATTTACAGAATGGAATAAAAGCATATTTTAGTGTTGTTCGCTCATTGTTAAATATTTGGTTCTATTTAAAGTTTGAACTTACATAAGCATTTAATAGTTATGTTCATGCACTGACACATGTTCGACTCTGCTAAGTTTGAAACATAGAAATATGCGTGTATATCTCTATTCATGCATTGTTACCTAATCGACTTTGTATTTCTTTCTAAAGGTTGGAATACACTTACACATATATATATATATATTCGCTCTGTCCATTCATTGATGTGTATATTCGACTCTGTTTAAGGTTTTGAAACCTTTATATATACATCTATTCACTCTGTTCGTTCATTAATATTAATACCCGACTCTATTTAAAGTTTGGAATCGTATGTACGCATATATTACTTCTATTCGTTCACTGTTAGGTGTTCGATTCTATAATTTTTTTAAGGAAAAAAATGACTTCCAGAAAATAAATCTATAACTAGATCCTACAGTTTATTTTACTGAAGTTTCGAATAGACATTGTCTAGGTTATTGCATGAATATCATCGTTAAGGATCCAATTAAAACAACAACCAATTCGTCCAACAAAGGTAGAATATTGAATTATTTAGGTACAGGAACAGACTTACAACAGTTTTAATATCATTAAAATAGACACCATAACTCTTTTCTATATAGCTATAACATGTATAGTATATCTAACCAAACAATTCATTCAGATGGATGGAGTTTAGAGTAACATGTATGAACTATCTTGCGGAGAAAACAAAGGGAACAACCATGTTCCTCCCAACCATAGAACCGAGCAACCACAATTTCTTGCCTGATTCACCCCCTAGCATGACCATGAGTCCATAAGGGCGAACTTGGAAATCCCTCTATAACATAGTCCTTCAATTCAGTCCCTTTTCTCCTTGCCTCACACCCTTCCATTGTTCATAACAACATGTGGAAAAAGAAAAATGAACTAGACTCTTTCCCCAACATACTTAGCAGCGTCCTGCCTCCTCACATATGCTTATTTGTAACTTGCCTAGGTCTTTTCCCTTCCTTGGGATTTTCGCAGCTTCCTAAATCCCTGATTTTCAAGGGCTGCCAATGGACAAATCATTAGTTTTCCACTTGAAAAAATCATCCCAGAGGTTGTTCCAACATGTTCCCCACTCATGGAGTCATGGTCAACTACTTTTAACATGAAAATCATTTATTACAATTATAAAATTTGAAATTCGGAATTGCCATAAATGGCAAAAATTTTCCAATTTCGAATTTATTAAAAACGGAAATAATTTTCGAGCAATTTAAATTCTAAAAATATTTTTATTTTCTTTATTTTTGGGGGGATATCACATCCTTTCCCCCTTAAATAAAACATTGTCCTCAATGTTCGTTCTTTTCTTGGAACAAGATTGGATGAGATTTCTGCAAATCTCCTTCCAACTCCCAAGTGGCCTCGTCAGGGCTAAAGTGCTTCCATTGCACCTTTACCTGAGCGATGGCTCTGTTCCTAAGTGCTATTTCTCTCCAGTCCAGAATGTGTGGGGGTTTCACCTGGAACTCGCCTTCGGGTTCCACTTGCACCAAGTTCCAATCAATCATATGAGTAGGGTCATGAATATACTTTTTCAGCAATGAAACATGAAATACATTATGAATTCTTAGATTAGCTGGAAGTGCAAGTTGGTATGCTATGGGTCCAATTCGAACTAGTATCTCAAAGGGCCCACAAAACCTGGGTGCCAACTTGGCATAGTTCCCTACCTTTAACGATCTTTTTAGGGCTTTGACTTTTAAATAAACATGGTCTCCTGTTTGAAATTCCAGGTGCCTTCTTTTTTGATCTGCATAACTCTTTTGTCTATCCTGTGCTTCTTTCAAGTTTTGTTGTACCTTTCTAACCATGTTCTCCATTTATTGGATCATTTCAAGTCTAACCATGAGTCTGTCAGCCGAGTTATCCCGGCTAATTGGAGTTGTACACTTCCTGCCATACAATACTTCGAAAGGGCTCAATTTTGCTGAAGTTTGGTACCCATTGTTATACGCAAATTCTACCAAGTGTATATAATCATCCCACTTGTTTGGTTTTGTTCTTACGTACATGTGGAGCATATCCTCTATGATTTGGTTTTTCCTTTCGGTCTGTCCATCCGTTTGTGGATGATAACTTGTACTAAAATTCAAGTTGGTATGGAGCCCTGCAAACAATTCCTTCCAAAGGGCGGAGGTGAATTTTACGTCTCTATCTGAAATCACCGTTTTAGGAATACCATGCAGTCTAAATATTTCTTTAATGAATATTTCAGCAATGTTTATAGCTTTACTAAGTTTGCAGACTTACTAGAATAAAGTGTGCAGACTTACTAAGTTTATCGAATACAACCATGATAGAGTCATTATGTTTCTAAGTTTTAGGCAAACCTGTTATAAATTCGAGTGATATAGTCTCCCATTTCCATTCTGGTACTCGTAATGGCTGTAAGAGGCCAGCTGGATGATGGTGCTCGACCTTAACCTGCTGACAATCTAAGCATCTATCCAAGTATTCCACTATTTTGGCTTTCATATTAGGCCAATAAAATAGTTTCTTGAGTGTTGTTATTGTTTTCTAGTACCTTGGGTGGCTGGAATACAACTTCTTATGCACTTTGTCCAATATTTTCACTTTTAATCCTACTAAATCTGGTATGTAATGTATGTTTTTAAATCATAGCAGTCCCTTCTCGTTGATACTTAGATCTGATTTATCTGAGTTCAGGGTATTGTTTGGAAAATCTTCCATCATTTTGGTATAGTTTTCATCATCAACACCTGCCATCCTTATTCTTTCTTCAGATCACTTTCTGCTCTGGTAATATTCATCTCAAATAACCCATGGATTCTTCTACTTAAAGCGTCTGCTACTTTGTTTTCCTTTCCCTTGATATGTCTAACTTCGAAGTTGAATTCGCTTAAAAAGGCTAACCACCTTCCTTGCCTTGCATTAAGATTTGGTTGGTTAAACAGGTATTTCACCCCGTTGTTGTCCATTAATAATAGGAATCTTCTGCCCATTCTGTAATGTCACCACATTTTTAAAGTGTGTATTACTGCTGCCAATTCTAAGTCGTGAGTGAAGTAATTTTGTTCGTGTTCTTTTAACTTCTGGGACTCATAACAAATAACATGTCCTTTCTGAGTTAGGACACCACCTAGCCCTTCTCTACTTGCATCGACACATACCGTGAAGTCTTTATCTGGGTGTACTACTTTTAATATGGGCGTCATTGTCAATAATTCCTTTAGTTTGTTGAAGTTGTCTTGACATTTCTCTCACTAGTTAAACCTGTTTCCTTTCTTCTATAATGATGTGATAGGGTAGGCTATCTTGGAAAACCCTTCTATAAATCTGCGGTAATATCCGGTGATTCCCATGAACAACCATATATCTACTACATCTTTAGGCATCGACCATTCCATAATGGCTTTTGTCTTTTCCAACTCTACGACAATGCCTTCTGCTGAAATTACATGCCCAAGGTATTGTATTTCCTTATGATAGAAGTCACATTTGTCAAAGATGGCGTACATTTTGTGCTTCCTTAACATTTGCAAAACTATTCTTAATTGTTCCTCATGTTCCTCTTCCGTCTTTGAATAGACCAGGATATCGTCGATGAATACTACCACGAATTTTTCCAAGTACTCACTGAAAATACCGTTCATTAGACACATAAACGTGGCTGGGGCGTTAGTGAGTCCGAAAAGTACGACTACAAAATCGTAGTGTCCATATCTTGTCTGAAATGTTGTTTTGTTTATGTCTTCATATTTTATCCAAACTTGATGATAACCGGATCGTAAGTACAATTTTGAAAAGATCTTGCCCCCCCCTACTTGATCGAACAGATCATTTATCCTTGGTAAGGGGTATTTAGTCTTAATAGTCATTTTGTTCAGTTGTCTATAGTCGATACATAATATTAGAGTACCGTCCTTCTTTTTCACAAAGAGGACCAGTGCTCCCCAAGGTGAGACACTTGGTTGGATATACTCTTTGTCCAACAATTCATGTAATTGTATTTTTAATTCTATCAGTTCTGGTAGACTCATCCGGTAAGGCGCATTTGAGATCGGGGAAAAATCAGGTAACATATCTATGGAGAAGTCTATTTCCCTTCTAGGGGGTAATTCTGGTATCTCATCTACAAACATGTCTCTGAAATCATGTAGGACAACAAAGTCTTCCAACTTTGGCTTATCCTTCTCTTCTTCTAGACTCGTCACTTGGATGGAATAAACTTGACATCCTTTTCTCACACATTTCTTTAGTTGCATAGCTGAAATTTGTCTGACTGATACTAGTTTTGGTATACCTTGGGCTGTCTTGGTGGTGCCAGAATCATATTTATAGCTAAGTATCTTTGTATAACAATTTCATATTTCTTTGTGTCATTACAACTAGTCCATAGCAATAATCATATCGTAAGATCCTAGTGGTAGGATGTTCAGATCGGTCCTTATAGTTTGATCATCTAGGTTGAACTCAAAATACGAAATGTAGTCAATTACTTTCCTTTTTGTATTTGTTGCTAGTTGCACAAGCCATGATTTTGCTTGCTTCAGTCTCTTAAGTTTATACGACTCTACTACTTTCGGAGTAATATAGATTAATGTTGCTCCAGGGTCAATTAAAACAGAAATTCGAGTTTCCTGGATTTTACCTTCAAATTCCACCACTAAGGACTGGTGGTCATCTTGTCATCTGTCGACGACTGCATTTGTCCGATGTAGGGTCCTGCCCATATCTCCCACTGTCGAGGCTTCTTGCAGGTTATGAACAACAATTCTATTTGTTGAACTCAAATGTGGGCAATTCCTCCTGAGATGAGGGTCTCCACATTCCCAACACTTCAAGGGCTCATGGAAGTTGTCCCTAAACCTCTTTGCTCCCAGGTTTGTTGGTTTCCCACTGCCTTGAGAATTCAGAGGATTGGAGGGAAAATCCTTTCTTGGAAAAATCTTCGTTGTATTTCGATAAGGAGCTGGCTGGTATCCCTTCTTCCACTGGTTCATTCGATCGTGTTTCTTGTCTTTCCAGGCTTTGGGAAACTCTGCCCGCTATTTATATTGGTCGTAGCACATCCTTGCTTTTTTGAATACTTCACTTAAGGATTTGGGGTTATCAAACTCAATCATGTCCTTGTAGGACTTTGGTAGAAATCTTAGAAATCGCTGAATTTTTACTTTATCCTTCTAGATATATGGTACGAATCTTAGCAAATCTAGAAATTTATTTATAAGGTCCTCCATCGTCATCTGTCCAAGTCGTAATTCATAAAATTCCTTTGTCTTTCTTTCATAATAATTTTCTGAAAGGTATTCTTTCTTAAAATACTTCTTAAAGTCAGACCATTCCAACTGTTTCTCCTTTAGGCCCTTGGCCAATTTCAAATCTTGCCAACAAATACTGGCCTTCCCTTTTAGATTGTAGATGGCCATCCTGACCTTCATGTTGCAGGAATAGTTATATATTTGGAAATACTTTTCAATGTCCAATAGCCATGCCTCTGCTTCTTCTCTTGTCCTGGATTCCCCGTCAAAGGTAGTGGGTTTAATATTTTTTAATTCTCCTTCAAGGTGGTCTACTTGTTTTTTTTTTCTATCAGTTTTTGTTCCATCCTCAGCTGGAGGTGTTCCTTCAGATGAACTGTCTCATTTTTCGGTTTTTGGCCCTGAGTTCTTGGAGGCTCTCTTGCTGACTTCTTCATCATTATTATTGTCTTTTGGGCTTTTCTTGGTCACTATACTGCGTAGTAGGACTTCATTTATCTCCTGCTGTTCTGGTTGTGCCTTGTTCAAATTTTCATTGTCGGATTTAAAGATCTATAGCTCAACAATGAAGTTCCTCATTGTTTCCAACACTTTTGTGGGTGAGATTTTGTCACTATTCTTCCTTGTATCTCCAGGAAGTCTTTGCTGTGGATTTTCTTCCATCTTGTTTTTTGCATTGTCTCGAGATGCCATACTTATTCACCAAAACAGAGAAATTTTTCTGATTGTAACCACACCATTTATTAGATTTTTTGTCTAAAACAAAATATATACTAAGCACTATAGTGGTCTTGTTTAGGCCGAGTGTTGTAACTTTCACTCTGATACGATATGTAATAAACCTCAAATTTATCATAATTTTTTTTTTTCCTATGGATATTATCCTTTAAATTTTGATAAGATGGGTGCTTACATCTCCTTTTGTCTTGGAGTGACCCTTTGACATATTATTTTAGCACAACGAGAAGTTCCAATGAAAATAAACCTTTTCCTAAACCCCTATATCATGCTATATAGATATTGATACTTAGATTTATTTGCCCATATGCAAGGATTAAATTTATATCATGCTAATTAAGGGAGTCGGCTGGAGTGGAATTGACATTCACAATGTTATAACCCTGACATTAATTATATATACTCTTACATAGTTGAGTCGACATTAGAACCAAGGGTGTACCAGGATGACTACTGTTATTAAAGGTGAAATTTAAGGGTTGGTAACAAAGAACTTCTCTCTGATGTTACGTTTTGGTTACGATATGATTGGTGTCTTCCACCATAATGAACAATCCATGACTCATCCCACTTAGGTCACTGAGTAACTAACTAAATACCCCTCCTCGTCCTGTTGGTGTAACGAAAGGAGCACTTTGGAGAGTCGAGGTGTAACAACCGATCATGTACATTGGACAATCATGGTTATATTGTTGTTTAACTTCGTATCTTCCACATTTAAGGAAGGCAGGTGCATCTGTCAGGAGGATTTTCGACTCTGACCTGGAATTAATTGGCCTCAGTCCCAACACCTCATCCCCCTGTTCTTCCCAATCTTGATGCGCCATCCAAGCCCTAGCACATGGCTTGTACTTCTGAATGGTTAAGGGTGGTGATTTCCCCTCTAGGGTTTTGGTAGTCTCATTCTTGTTCTTGTGATTTCCTAGAGGAGGTTATGTACTGAGCATTGTTGCACAGGAAAGGATTGTCGCCTCTGCGATCCTCATTGGTGAAGTCAACAACAACCTCCGTCTACCTAGTAAGACCCTATGGAACTATCGAATCCTAAGTTTAAAATGGAAACACAATGTTTATGAGTGTGTTTAAGCAAATTTTTACTCTCTGTAATAGGAATCAGAGTTTATGTTATCTCTCCCGTCATTCCAATGTAGACCAGGGTAGAGGCTAATACCGAAAGTTCTTTCTCTATACCACCATGGCCATGCGCCCTTTGTTTGTGTCCCGTGGGTTTCTACCGACTTGTTTACTTAACTATGAGAATGTAGACTGTCTTAGAGGCAAATCTGTGTAGTATTGAAAGGGTTATTCATTCGTTGTAGAGAGATACAAGGGTCTATCGTAACTATCCTCCTCTGTGTTTGATGCATTCTATTTGTAGTATAGTGATGGCCTGCTGGTAAATTATTTCTGGGATACTTTCCTGGCAAGTTGATTGTTCATATATATATATATATATATGTAATTTTGTTTCTCATATTCTTTATATCTGTTCATATAGAGTTCTGTTTATATAAGATTGATATTCTTGAGTCCGCAGTGTTATTTCCTCTATTAAAGTTCTGCGTGAAAGGGGTATCTTTGTATTAATGGTGGGACTTTGTTTTGTTACGAGGTACCCACCAGAAGTTCCAAGCATCATTCCTCTCGGCCAGGGTAACGTTACAAGCCAGGCATGGTCACTGGAGGATGTGGCATTTTAAGTTAAGTAGTTCAACATTTTAAGTTAAGTAGTTCGACATCCCTATGGACTCAAACTATATATTCGACTTTATAAATTGAAGTTTAATACCTTGCTAACATTTTCCTGTGATGGAAGAATGCAGGGATGTTCGCTCCTCGACGCAGGTACCGACCTCTGCTCAACATGACGAAGGTAGTCGAGTTCCATAAAAATGGCTCTCAAATCACTCCTTAAATTCAAGCATGGAAGCCACGATTATGTTCGTAGTGTTTCTGCTGTGATGACTATTTTGGGAAAAGTCTTATCTTCAGCGTTCTGTACATTACCCCTGTGATTTAATGTATTCAGAACAATTTTACTAGTTATAATGGCCATTATTGTTGGATCTTGTTGATGACAATTTGTGTAGTCTTCTGTCATCGAAAAATATCTAATTGGATTTTTCCTTGGAAAACTTTCTGACAAAACATATGAAGCCATTGTTTGCTAGTTATTTTATAATAGAAAATTCCACAGTCCTGAATTTTTTATATTCTTTCTACGCATAGAATAAGTAGGAAGTGTCTATGTTAATGATGTATTGGTGAAGTCATTGATTCACTTCCCTGTAGTAAGATGCTAGCATGATTAAATCATCCCGTTTAGGATGGTCCTACTCCTTGGATTCTATTTCACTCCCCTATGTTTCATCGTTCTATACTACAAATGAATTTTTGTTTTCCCCCATGATTTAAATTTATAGAATGGAATAAAAACATATTTTCGTGTTGTTCGCTCATTGTTAAATATTCGGTTCTATTTAAAGTTTAAACTTGCATAAGAAAGTAATAGTTATGTTCGTGCATTGACACATGTTCGACTCTGCTAAGTTTGAAACATAGAAATATGCGTGTATAGCTCTGTTCGTGCATTGTTACCTAATCGACTCTATATTTATTTCTAAAGGTTGGAATACACTTACGCATATATATATTCACTCTGTTCATTCATTGATGTGTATACTCGACTCTGTTTAAGGTTTTGAAACCTATATATATATATATATATATATATATATATTCTCTCTGTTCGTTCATTAATATTCATACCGGACTTTGTTTAAAGTTTGGAATCATTTGTATGCATATATTACTTCTATTCGTTCACTGTTAGGTGTTCGATTCTATATTTTTTTTTAAGGAATATAAATGACTTCCAGAAAATAAATCTACAATTAGATCCTACAGTCTATTTTACTGAATTTTTGAATAGCCATTTTCTAGGTTATTGCATGAATATCATCATTGAGGATCCCATTAAAACAACAACCAATTCGTCCAACAAAGGTAGAATACTGAATTATTTAGGTACAGGAAAGGACTTACAATAGTTATAATATCATTAAAACAGACACCATAACTCTTTTCTATATAGCTATAACATGTACAATATATATAACCAAACAATTCATTCAGACAGATGGAGTTTAGAGTAACATATCTGAACTATCTTGCAGAGAAAACAAAGGGAACAACCATGTTCCTCCCAAGCATAGAACCGAGCAGCCACAATTTCTTGCCCGATTCACCCCCAAGCCTGACCATGAGTCCATAAGGGTGAACTTGGAAATCCCTCTAAAAACCAAGTCCTTCAATTCAGTCCCTTTTCTCCTTGCCTCACACCCTTCCAGTGTTCATAACAACAAGTGGAAAAAGCAAAAAGAACTAGACTCTTTCCCCAGCATAGTTAGCAACGTCCTGCCTCCTCACATATGCTTATTTGTAACTTGCCTAGGTATTTTCCCTTCCTTGGGATTTTCAAAGATTCCTAAATCCCTGATTTTTAGGGGCTGCCAATGGCCAAATCATTAGTTTTCCACTTGTAAAAATCAGCCCAGACGTAGTTCCAACATGTTCCCCACTCATGGAGTCATGGTCAACTACTTTTAACATGGCTGTTCCATTTGTCTTCCTACAATTAATATAAAATATTATGTTTTTCGTACAAGTGTCATAGTCCAATATCTAGTTGGGACATCTCTGCCCAACAGTTAAAATCATTTATTACAATTATAAAATTCGAAATTCGGAATTTCCATAAATGGAAAAACTTTTCCAATTTCGAATTTACTAAAAACGGAAATAAATTTCTAGCAATTTAAATTCTAAAAATATTTTTATTTTCTTTATTTTTTCGGGGATGTCACAATATTCATCCAGGATAGAAGTACAATAATAACCATTCATATTACAGGTCACCGTGTATGGGGGATGACAAGTACCTAAATTATTATACAGAGAAAGCTATGGGTAGATACTTACTTGTAGGTGGAAATAAGTACAGATATTAATAGAGAGTGAAAGCAAATTTCCTACAGTAAAAATGATAATATCTCCTTTATATGCACACATAGTAGACAATAAAGTTACCTACTATTCTAGCAGTTATGAAGATCCAGACTTGTAATCACAAGCATAATGAAATGTGCAGAACTTAATTACTTTGGTAACTTTCTGTTCGAAGTAAACTAGACTGGTGTAATGATGTCTTTATGGATCAAATTGAATCTTACGTTCTCTTAAACTCTAAGCTTAAACGAAGTTTAATGATGTCATAGAAATTTTTTTTTATGGTAAATTTGAGGTACATTACATATCGTAATGAAGGTATTCCATTCATGAGTTTTTACCCCACCAAATTCACCTTTCTTCATTAAGATATTATTTGATGTGAAGAAAATCCCATGGGAAATTTAATTTTCCCAATGACCTCTTTTACAACATTGCTTTGTTGCTTTGTAAATAACCATGGAATACTATCTTCATGTCCATCGCTATTTGAATTAATCACATTTTTCATTTCATGAATGGCTTCCTGAATGTCACTACAATTTTTTCCAATTTTTTATTTGTGACACTTTCCATCTAAGATTTTCCATAATGTTTATGTTACATTCTTCTCGATATGCATTGTATAAAAAAATGATCTATTTGTAGGTGCTCATTGTAGGGAAACCTACTAAATTGTATATGGTATCTTTTCATTCCTCGTGGAAGCCCATTACTTCCTTGACGACATTTATTAAAAATAAATGAGATTACAACAATAATTGTTAGATACCATAAACATAATCCAATACAAATTAAAACGGTAAAACATTAATATATATTATACATAGACTAATTTCTTACATTGACAATTTATATTATATTCCAACTTCCATAGGTGAGGTGTCATTCTTCGTGGTTTTATTCTAGTCTCTTCTTTAAAATTGAAAAGATGTCTTTTTGCAATTCAATTCCTATGGATCTTAGGGAGTAAGTTCCTATACCCTTCAAAAACCTATTTTACTAAACTTCTTGAATGATGATATTTCATCCTAGGACCACATAGTAGACTTGCAAATTTACCCTTTTTTTGAAGGCCTACAACATATGGATTAATTTCAGTATCAATTATATACCAAAAAATTATTTAAAAAACATACATGATATTTTCAAAAAATTACATACTATTAAAGTGTAGTAGTACATTACATACCACAAAAATGTGTTAGCCTTGGTGCATCACAAATTGTCTATGCAAGTATTCCATGAAATTGAAATTGTTTTTCCCCTATTGGTCTAGAGATCTCGTACATAGTGATGTCATTCCATAACTTTAGTATATCTTTGATAAGGAGATCAATATATACATTCATATATTTAACTTTCTACTTACCTAATTGATTGAAAATACACATCATTACTTCTTTGTATATATGTATATATATGAAATTATGCAATGAACAAAACAAAATAAATGCTATATTCAAAAAAATAGTGTAAATAAATAATTGGAATAATCATTTCCAACATTGTGTGCTCCCTCTTTATTGGCATCCAATGAGGAAGATTATTTTTTATAAAAAAAAATAGGCCACACTGAGTAAATAGGCCAAACTCTCCAAATGGATTGACATCATCAAATGCCAATGAAATCCTAATATTATGAGGTTCTCCTTTAAAAATTGTCCATCTTTCTTTGATATTCCTAAATGCATAACCGCCTATCGAAATTTGAAGAACACCATCTTCACTTAGGTTCGTTGCATGGCAATCCATAAACTGTGTTATGTTTTAGCACCTAAACAATCACTACAAATGAGGAATTATGGGAATATGTCGAAGAACCTTGTGAGGCATGCATTGTGTTAATTGATCGGTTTGGTATCTATTGATTTAAGATTGTGAGCATGTTGTTTTTTATGCATAATGTCCACAATATATAATATGATCACTAGAACATGCATCACTAGCTTGACACTCCATTCCAATATATTTCATATTGGCATATAATTCTCGGTATGTGCGAGGTAAAGTATTTGATGATTGTAGGTGAAGTTCACCTAACAATATACAATGAAAAATATAACTAGTTAATGAAAAGAATATTAATATTAAATATCACATCCTTAATTTACACATTGATTAATAACACTATGAATAGAGAAACAAAACAAAACTAGAATTTTTATGTATATGTGATGAATTATATTACATACATTAAGATATGGGCGAGCCAAGCATTTGACAAACCATTCAATACCTTCAATTTCACTAATAGCAATATAGTAGAGAGAAGATATGTCCTCGAGCCTTCATAAAGGGGTTGTTGTGAATTGTTAATTAGAGGTACATCATGAATATCATCAAAATTGCCATCCATTGGAGAAAAGTTCTCCTAGATCAGTCTATTATACCATCATTCTTAATTGTACTATTATCAATGTCATCTTTTTCCATAGGACTAACTTGATCTCCAATATTCACTCAATCTTCCTTAGTGTGTACAACAATATTCCTACTACAACTTGGCACATTCCCAAGATCAAAAATAGGGAATCCTTTCTTTATAATTACAGACAATTTAAGATAATATTAGTGTGTGTAAGGAATAGTGAAAGGATAGAAATTTATATGAATACAATCAATACAAAAACATTTAAAGAGTACTAACTTACGAAGGGACGATATTCATACCCCCTTCAACATGTCCAAAATATCTACAATGCCTTTTTGTTTTTGTTATTAAAATTATTCTTATATTGAATCCCCTTGATCCAGATGGATGTTAGTGGCCTCCCACCTATTCCAACTGGCTCATTTTTGTATTTTTCCAGTTTGGCAGTTTTTTCCCTAGTTTTCAGGTCCCTCACTTGCGGGGCCATTTTGAGTCCCTAAACAACGTTTTTAGGGCTCCCCTTAGTCAGAATGATGTTTCATATATAGCATAAAAATGTGTAGTCCTTAGATAGACCTTTCTAATGAGATATCGTGTCCCTAAAATGAAGATCACATGAAAACTTTACGACCTCGATTATTTTATGTACTAACTTACCCAAATGGGGCCCACATGAATTTTGGAACTTCATCTCCTATGGTTAGGGTTTCATATGTATAGGGTTTTTGACATTCCTGTTTATTGTAAAAAGGACTTTGGAGCCTCATTGTAATCATATTTTTGTGAATGATCGCATCCGTCACATCTCTTCTTGGAGATAAGCCACCACCATTGTAGCAAGCTTGTTTCCACTGCATTTTACATTTTCAGCTTATTTCCTTATTGAATAGAAACCAATTTTACTGTATATCTGTTATTCTATATTAAGCATATTTTGATAATAATCTGTATTCACTTCATTCTGTAAATATATTATGGATCAATGGTATCAAAGTGGTCTTCTCCTTTTCGTTCTTAATCCATGTCCCCAATGAGGTCAGGGTACAAATAATCGGGTCTTGAGCTTGTTTCTCTTGAGGAAAAAATCCCTCGCATGCCCAAATGACCTCTCATGGAAGTATAAAACAGAGACGATGGGATAGGAGATGCCTTACAAAAATTTCTTGAGGAATCCCTCACGCAATAGAGGAACAAGATGATGGATAGTTTTGCGCAAATCCTTAGGTGACTACCAACAAACAATGCATCTTCCTCAAATGGAGGCGCGAACCCCTTCAAGGTACAAAATCAATTTCAATATTCCTATATTTGAAGGTTAGATAGATGTAGATGTGGTAGAAAAATGGTTGAATCTGCTAGAAGGGTATTTCTCTATTCATAACTTCTCGAATAGAGAAAAAATTACTTTTTCTCTCCTGAAAGTTGTCCCCGATGTCAAAGATTGGTGGGAAACATTCTGTGAGAAAAAGGAAACAAAGGAACCCTCATTATTTATAGTAGTAGTCATTTGGGAGTCCTTCAAGGATCCTATTAAGGAAAAATACTATCGTTTTGGAATTTATGACGACCTGTACACAAAATGGACCATGCTGCAGCGGGAAAGAGACCAAGCAATGCCTGAGTTAACAAATATATTCCATACCTTGCGCACCAAGATGGGTGTCAAATATTCTGAGGGAAATATGATGCTCAAGTATCTTGGTGGTCTGCATAAATACATCCAGGTTGAAATGGAGTTTTCGTACATCTCATCCTTGGGAACGACCTACCGATATGTCATCAAAATTGAGAAGAAGCTCAAACAAAAGACGCAAAAATTGGGGCCTGGGAACCTATCAAAGAAAAAGACAGGAAAGGGCATCCCCAACCCACAGAAAAAAGGAAAGAGAAAAGATGAACAACCTCAATACAACCAGTCCAGGCTGAAAGCAAAGAAGGACACCAGAAAGACAAAGAAAGATACCAGGAAGTGGTGTGACTTCCATAAGAGACCATGGAATGACACTGATGATTGCTTCTTGAAGTATTCATTGGTGGATGAGGTGAAAGCCTCTTAATCATATGCAGGTTTTGACTCTGAGAACGAACCAGAAAGGGGGATATGGATCATCAATGCAGAACCCAGAGTTATAGTTTCTACCTCCAAGCTCTATCCCAATGAACCGAATGAGCCAGAGGAAGTCTATCACCTTTTTCACTCACAAATGTGGGTGAAGGGTACCCCACTACACTTCATCATTGATAGAAGTATCCAGAAGAACCTCATCTCAATAAAGGTTTTCAAGCAAATCTCCTTGTCGAAAATGCCACACCCACAACCCTACACCATTGGATGGATACGCCAAGGATGCGACATCCACATTGACCAATAATGTTTCCTTTCTTAAGACATTGAGCCCTTCAAAGATGAGGTATTATGTGATTTTTTCCCTCTCAAATTTTGTAATGTTCTTTTGGGCCAACCATATATACGGAAACATCATGTTGTATATAAGTCTAGGCCTCACAGTGTTATTATTACATTGAACAATAAATTATACAAGATACCCATGACAGTCCCAACTAGTGTTATTTCCTTGATCTCTACCAAGGAATGCAGAAAGGTCATCTCTCAGACAGGGAATTTTCTCTTCTTTGTGATTCTCTCTTAGAATGAGAGAAAGATCGCAGCCACATTGATGCAACCCCTCTTCAACCTGCAAGTTGAAAGGTCACGTACAGAATATCTTTCCTCTTACACTAGCCTGAAGAGCTCTCGGAAATGTCTCCTCTATTTCCCTTTCGGGAAATATGCACCCACAATTAACTTCAATAAATTTCCCCTTGTACTGGGGAGATCAGACTTCACACTTTTATGAATCTGATGGTCAAGCGCCTTGTCTCTCAATCTCCGAAATCTGAAGACAGTCAACACTTGAACTTTTTCCTCGCTACTTCAAATTTCCCCTTATCGTGATTTCGGGAGTTGCAATGTCAAGCAACTTGTCCCCTCGACTTTCGAAACCCGATTTACCAAAACTATGATGCTCTCACAATATTTGACCTTTGAATGACCCTTCCCTCCATCGGAACTTCAGACTTCGCTATTTCACGAATCCTAATGCAAGGATTTTAGAACTTCACTCCATGAAACCCCAAAATGGTCAACGGAATTGACTTCCTTGTCGAGAGTGCGCCACCTGTCCACTATGTTGTCTTTTGTGGCCCACACAATACTCTCATCCCTTCAAGACTTCATGTTTCATGATTTTGCGAGTCCCATTGCAAAGATTATGGGACTTCAACCTATGAAACCCTGAAACAGAATCCCATGTGTAAATCCAATGACCCTTGTTGGCTTGGATCTACGGTTCTACCTCTGCTGAGCTTGAACCCCTAGAAAGTATTCGCAGTAACTTTCGTTCTCCTCCGTGAGATCTGGTAGCTCACGAGACTTCGTGAACTCTCCACAGAGAATTATGATTGTCCGTTCTTCCCTTGAGAACTTCTGCAAAAACTAAACAAATTCTCTCTCTTCGCGGAACTTGTCCTCCTCTGGTCCGACGTCCCTACGCCTTCCTTCAAGATTTTAAGGTACTTGGCCTCTCGCCTTCCTTCGACCCCTTTTAAGGTTCAAATCCTTCTGATATTTCCCATGACTTCGAGTTTTTTAGAAAACTCCTACTCGCACTCCTTGCGGCAGACCCTCTAACACATTCAAGTGTTGAACTTCCTTCGACTTTGCGCACACCCTGCAACAACAGTCTCTCAACAAGTCATTCAGGTTACGAAACCTGAACCTCTATTCAGCCTGCGCACACCTTGCATGGCTTTTGTGTCTAACTTCACTTCTGAGGGAATGAGAAAAAAAGTTACCTTATCAAAGTTTTTAGAGACAAACCTCTGAATCCTTTTTCAACGCACTCCTTGCAGAAAATTCAACTGCACTCCTTGCAGGAACTCTTGCTCAGATAGAGAAACAATGGAAACTCATTTCCCTTACTCTCTCTCTCTCTCTCAGATTTCAAACATTTAACAAGAAATCATTCATACATAGCATAAAAGTAATTGATTGACAGAAAGAGTAAAACATTCATGAGAATAACATTCAAAGATGCATACACAGAGAATATTTGAACACCATGAGTCTGAATCAAAACCTTTTTGTATTAATCTAGAACTTCTGTACATGGAATTCGGCTACACAACTCTCTGCTTCTTCTCTATGCTCTTGCTAATAATAATCACCATAATACAAGTGAGGGTGTCTATATCCCATTTCCCTCCTTCCTTCTAAACTGTCTACTCTACACATTAATTTCTATCTACTTGCATTAACTATCATAAATGCCTTCTACCTACTAAGGACGAGAGCGGATAGCTCAAGGTCCTTTTACATTATACAAGTGTGCCTCCACTTGATTGTTTCATTAATGTTTTGAGAAATTTTCAAAATTTGCGTTGGGCGCTTTTCCAGCTGTCCGTCGTCTCCGCGATGGCTCGCTTGAGATGCTCCTGCATCATACTCCCTCGCTTGAAAATTTTCATGGGCTCCTTTATGTGAGCTCACACATGGTCTTTCCATGCTTATGGATTTTTGCTTCATTCTCCCAGCTGGCATATTGAATTGGATGGTCCTTCCATTTGACCAAATACTCAAATTATTTCTTTTACCTCGTCTTTTTGCTCACTCTTTTGTCCAGTATGCGCTCCATCTGCCACTTTTCTACAACTGGCATCTGTTTTGTCCACTGGATCACTGGCTGTTCATTTTTCGTCCCTGTTTCCTCATCTTTATATGGGTACAAATCCGAGATATTGAATATCAGAGAAATTCCAATCCCATCAGGTAATTCAATCTCGTAAGCATTTGCCCCAAATTTCTTCAAGACCTTACATGGTCCGATTTTATTCATCTTCATTTTATTATATGTTCCTCTCAGGAACCTTTCCTTTCTCAAATGTGCCAGAATCAAGTCACCAACCTCAAATTGAAGTTGTCTCGTGTGTTGATATGCTCTGTGCTTATATTCCTGCCTCAAATTCTGCAATCGCTCCTTCACCTGGCTGTGAAGTTCCTTCATTTCTTCTGCGAAATCTTCTGCACTAGCGCTCCTAATTACAGTCTGTTCTGAATCTCTCAATTCATAAATTCCTCTCAGTTGCATGCCATAGACAATCTAAAATGGACTCTTCCCTATGCTTCTGTTAACTGCGTCGTTATAAGAAAATTCCGCATGTGGTAATATGGTGTCCCACTGGTTGTGGTGTTCTACCACCGGGCTTCTCATCAAGTCTCCTAGACTCCTATTTACCACTTCCGTTTGTCCATATGTCTGAGGGTGATAAGCTAAACTAAATGATAATTTAGTTCCCAACTTCTTCCATAACATCCTCCAAAAGTGTCCTATGAACTTAGTGTCTCGATCCGAAACTATGCTCCTTGGTAAGCCGTGAAGTCGAATGACTTATTTGAAAAATAGATTCACAATGTGAGTTGCGTCACTAGTCTTCTGACATGGAATGAAGTGTGCCATCTTGGAAAATCTGTCCACCAACACAAAGATTGAGTCGAACCCTCTTTGTGTTCTTTTCAACCCCAATGTGAAATCCATGCTAACTGCATCCCACATCTTCTTAAGTATGGGCAATGGTTGATAAAACTCGACATTCTGTCTCCTTCCTTTCGAATGATGGAAAATTCTGCATTTGTCCACAAATCTCTTGATGTCTTCTCGCATTCCTGTCCAAAAATATGACTCATTCAACTTTGCAAACGTCTTGTTGTGACCAAAGTGTCCTGCCAATCCTCCACTGTGTTTCTCCTTCAGCAAATTCTCCCTCATGGAGCATTTTGGAATACAAATTTGATTACCATTAAACAATAATCATTCCTAGATCATGTATTCTACCCATTGGCTTCTGTCTCTGAGAATTGGATTCTCAGCTGCTTCATACGCCTCCTTAAAATATGGATCATCCCCGTACATGTCCCTGAGATCATCAAAACCCAATGTTTTGACTCTGAACTACTGCAATAGCAAACACTTTTTGCTCAAAGCATCAACAACTTTGTTAGCAGTACCAGAAATATGTTTAATCACAAAAATGAAAATTTTCATATATTCAACCCATTTAACATGTCTCTGGTTCAACTTTTCCTGTTGAGTCACAAATTGCAGTGCATGATTGTCATTGTATAGGACAAACTCCTTCGGGATCAAGTAATGTCTCCATTTTTTCAATGCATGTAGAATAGCATAGAACTCCTTATCATACGTGGAGTACTTCACTTTTTCTTCATTCAACTTCTCACTGAAATATGCTATCAACCTATCTTCCTGAATCAAGACTGCCCCTATTGCAAATCCACTTGCATCACATTTCACTTGAAATTTCTTTTGGAAATCAGGCAACACAAGAATGGGTTGTTCCGTGATATTCGTCTTCAACAAATTAAAACTCTTCTTAGATTCTTCTGTCCAGTGAAAAGATTCGTGTCTCTTCTTCACTGTATCCATCATCGGTGCACTAATCCCACTGAAATTTCTAATGAATTTTCGGTAGAAACTAGCCAATCCGTGAAAACTTCTCACCTCAAAGATATTCTTCGGTGATTGCCAATTCTTAATCACTTCCACTTTATCTCGATCCATCCTCAATTTATCCGCAGAAATACCAAAACCCAAATAAACAAGCTCTATCTTCATGAATGAGGACTTCTTCATATTTATCAATAGCTTCTCCTGTTGTAGCCTCTGCATCACTGTAGCCAAATGTTTCAGATGCTCTACCACTATTTTACTGAAAAACAGTATGTCATCTAGATACACAATGACAAATTTTCCGATGAACTCCCTCAGGACTTCGTTCATCAATCTCATGAAAGTACTCGGCGCGTTGGTTAATCCAAACGACATAACAAGCCATTCATATAACCCTTCATTGGTTTTGAATGTTGTCTTCCATTCATCACCTTCTCTCGTGCAGATTTGATGATAACCGCTTTTCAAATCAATCTTTGAAAATAATTTTGCTCCACTCAAGCAATCCATCAGATCGTCCATCCTTGGCAATGGAAATATGTACCTGATGGTTATCTTGTTGATCGCCCTCGAGTCAGTACACATTCTCCAGCCTCCATATTTCTTCGGACTGAGTACTGTCGGAACAACACATGGACTCAAGCTTTCCCTGACCAAACCTTTGTCCAACAAATCCTGAACTTGTCTTTTGACCTCTTCATTATCCTGCAGCATCAATCTGTACGTGGATTTGTTTGGAAAACTAGCTCCTGGTATGAGATCAATATGATGGCTCACACTTCTAATTGGTGACAATGAACGAGGTAGTTCGTCCACTACTATGTCAACGAACTCTTCCAGTAGTTCCTGAACCTCTTCTGGTAAATCATCCACTCTTGTGTTGGTCAAAGCAATTCTAGGCTTACTGACCACAATGAATTGTTGATCCTCTTTCTTCTTAACCTTTGTAAGAAGTTCCTTCCCACTCATAAGAGGTACAATGTTGCTTACTTCAGTTTTCACCTCCTTATCCTTGATTGGAAGCAACATGTGAGTCCTCCCATTCTTCTCTAGGGTGTATGTGTTCATCCTCCCATCATGAATCACATTCCTGTCATATTTCCATAGTCTACCCAGCAATAGATGACAAACATCCATGGGAATAACATCACATAATATCTTATCATTATACCCTCCTATCTTAAATTCAACTAAACATTGTTTAGTGACAGTTACCTGATGTCCTTTTTGTAGCCACGAAACTCTGTATTGGCTTGGATGTTCAATCGTCTCCAACTCCAGCTTTTCTACCATCTCCATAGAAACTAGATTATCCATGCTACCACTATCCACAATAACCTTGCATACCCTATCCTTGGTTTTGCAAGCAGTCCAAAAAATTCTGTTTCTTTGGATTGAACTCTCCACCTCCTTCTATGGTGTCAAAAGAGCTTTTTGCATCATCAACGATCTTTCGCCTTCAACATCTTTTTCCTCAACATTCCACCTCTGTGCTTCGGCGATGTGAGTCTCGCCTCCTTCTTTCTTTTTGTCTGGGCACTCATAAGACTTGTGTCCAGTCTTTCCACATGTGAAGCATGTTATTACTCCACCTCTTCCTCTTCCTCTACCTTTGGTACGGGGAAGAATATTATTATCAACATAATCTCCTCTATGTTTGATATGCTGCCCTCGTTGTTCATCATATTTACCTCAATGTGAGGTTCCAGCCCTCTCAGTTCGAGACTGAGGATTCTTCCAATCCTCCTTGGGTTTCAGATTTTTATCCTGGGCAAACAATTTTCCTTTGGGGTGACTTCTTCCTTTCCCTCTTCTACCCTGCTTTCAGCTCAGCTTCTTTGTAGCCTTTAGAGCCATCTGATAAGCATCTTCCACCATTTAGATGGTTACCATGCTCATCTCATCCTGAATGTCATATCTCAGGCCATTCATGTATTTGGAAACATTTTCATCATCGCTTTCTCGATGACCTTCCCTGATGTTCAGCCTGTAGAATTATTCAGTGTATTCCTTCACTGTTATCAACTTATGTCTCAAGTTTTTCATTCTTTGAAACAGAGTAATCTGATAATCCCTGGGAATGAATTTTTCCTTCATCTTCACGATCATTCTATCCTAGCTCTTGATCTTCTGCTTGCCTTTGCGGCTTTTGTCAGCTTGTAGTTCATACCACCAAAATGCTGCAGGTCCTTTCAATCTTGTGATAGCATGTTTGACCTTCTTGTCCTCTTCGACGTCTTCGTAGTCAAAATATGTGTCCAGAGCTCTAATCCAGTCTAGAAGCTCCTCTACATCCAAGTTTCCCTCATAAACTGGAATGTCCATTTTTGCTCTTGCACCCATTCTTGCAATAGCCCTAATCAAGCATTCGTTTGCTGCATCTTCGGCTGCAACTTCTTCCCCTTCATGTTCAACCTCAATTTCACTTTCGGAATCACTAAGATCCCCAGCACTAACTGTACACCTCTGTGTTGTCTCCATGTCCTCAACTCTGGCACGTAGGTCACACATATCTCTCTCCATGGCTAGATCAAGCATCTACCTACCCCTTCTTCTTGGAATTTCCCTCTCCTCAGGTTGATCAGGTGTTTGCCTGTCCCTTCTCCTTGGCGGTATGGTGAATTCTCCTCTTCCCTGCTACAGAAAGCAAATAAAACTTTCTGTGTTCTGATACCAAACCTGATGCAACCCCTCCTCAACCCCCAGGTCGGAAGGTCATGTACACAGTATCTTTCCTCTTACATTGGCCCGAAGAGCTCTCGGAAATGGCTCCTCTATTTCCCTTTCGGGAAACCTACACCCACAATTAACTTCAAGAAATTTCCCCTTGTACTGGGGAGATCGGACTTTGCACTTTTTCGAATTCGATGGTCAAGCGCCTTGTCTCTCAATATCTGAAATCCGAAGACAGTCAACACTTGACCTTTATCCTCGCTAGTTTGGATTTCCACTTATCGTGATTTCGGGAGTTGCGATGTCAAGCAACTCATCCCCTCGGCTTCCGAAACCTGATTTACTGAAACTCCGATGCGCTTTCAAGATTTGACCTTTCAACGACCCTTCCCTCCGTTGGAACTTTGGACTTCGCTATTTCGCAAATCCTAATGAAAGGATTTCAGAACTTCACTCCACAAAACCCCGAAATGGTCAATGGAATTGAATTCCTTATTGAGAGTGCACCACCTGTCCACTTTGTTGTCTTCTGTGGCCCACACAATCCTCGCATCCCTTTGGGACTTCGCGTTTCATGATTTCACGAGTCCCCTTGCAAAGATTACGGGACTTCAACCTATGAAAACCTGAAATAGAATCCTACGTGTAAATCCAACGACCCTTGTTGGCTTGTATCTACGGTTCTGCCTCTTCTGAGTTTGAACCCCTCGAAATTATTCTCCGTAACTCCCCTGCTCCTCTGTGAGATCTGATGACTCATGGGACTTCGCGAGCTCTCCACAAAGAATTTCGATCGTTCGTTCTTCCCTTGAGAACTTCTGCACAAAATAAACAAAGTATCTCTCTCCGCGGAACTTGTCCTCTTGTGGTCTGACATCGCTACGCCTTCCTTCAAGTTTTTAAGGTACTTGGTCTCTCACCTTCCTTCGACCCCTTCTAAGGTTCAAATCCTTCTGATATTTCCCACGACTTCGAGTTTTTCAGAAAACTCCTGCTCGCACTCCTTGCGGCAGACCCTCTAACACATTCAAGTGTTGAACTTCCTTCAACTCTGCCCACACCCTACAACAACAATATCTCAACAAGTCATTTGGGTTACGAAACTTGAATTTCTATTCAGCCTGCGCACACCTTGCACGACTTCTATGCCTAACTGTACTTTTGAGGGAATGAGAACAAAAGTTACCTTATCTGATTTTTCAGAGACAAACCTCTTAATCCTTTGTCAACGCACTCCTTGCAGACAATTCAACTGCACTCCTTGCACGAACTCTTGCTCAGATAGAGAAACAATTGAAACTCATTTCCCTTACTCTCTCTCTCTCTCTCAGATTTAAAACATTTAACAACAAATCATTCATACATAGCATAAAAGAAATTGAATGACAAATAGAGTAAAACATTCATGAGCATAACATTCAAAGATGCATACACAGAGAATATTTGAACACCATGAGTCTGAATCAAAACCTTTTTGTATTAATCCAGAACTTATGTACATGGAATTCGGCTACATAGCTCTCTGCTTCTTCTCTATGCTCTTGCTAATAATAATCACCATAATAAAAGTGAAGGTGTCTATATCCCGTTTCCCTCCCTCCTTATAAACTATCTACTCTACACATTAATTTCTATCTACTTGCATTAACTATCATAAATGCCTTCTACCTACTAAGTACGAGAGCGGATAGCTCAAGGTCCTTTTACATTATACAAGTGTGCCTCCACTTGATGGTTTCATTAATGTTTTGAGACATTTTCAAAATTTGCGCTGGGTGCTTTTCCAACTATTTGTCATCTTCGTGCTGGCTCACTTGAGATGCTCCTGCATCACACATCCAGGGTCTCCGCGTCTGAACTATACACACACAAAAATAAAGTGGATAAGTTCATTACAGAATACTTAGATATCTTCTCTTCACCTACAAAAGTACCTCTACACTCTGAGGTCAAGAAACCCATCGATCTGACCCACGATGCACCACTACCCAATGGGCCAGTCTACTGGTGCTCTCTGATAGAGAATGAGGAGATCAAGTGGAAGATCCAAGAATTGATCCCCAAGGGGCACATCCATCCCATATCATCACCTTGCAAGAGCACAATTGTGATGGTACAAAATAAAGATGGAATATGGAAACTTTGCATTGATTATTGGGCCTTGAATAAAATCACAGTTAGGAACCGACACATGATTCGTTGATTCAACGACCTCCTTGATCAACTCACAGGGGGAAAATACTTTAGTAATATTGATCTAACATCTGGCTACCACCATGTCCCGATAGAATAGACGAATGTATGGAAGACGACCTTCAAGTCAAAGGAAGGTATTTTTGTATGGTTGTTCATGCCCTTTGGTTCGAAAAATTGTCCAGCCACTTTCATGAAGATGATGGATGATATCTTGCGACCATTCACCTATACGTTTTTAGTGGTGTATTTGGATGACATTTTCATTTGCAAGAATACTTGGGAAGAACACTTGCAACATATTCAGTAGGTTCTGCAAACTCTGCAACAACACCAGCTCTATGCCAACTTGGAAAAATGATCCTTCGCCATGGACATGGTTCATTAATATGGCTACATCATTGATCAATATGGCGTACATGCAGATCCAACCAAAATACAAGTCATCATTGACTGGCAATCCCCAACCACACTCACTAGGCCTCAGATATTCTCGGGCCTTGCCAATTTCTACCGCATGTTTGTGTTGGGATTATCCCATATTTCATGGTCCCTCAACTAAGTAACTAAGGGTGGTGGTAAGGAAAAATTTGTGTGTGGACGATCCCAAAAAAAAGAATTCGATGATTTAAAGCAACGCTTGTGCTCAGTCCCAGTACTTTCACTATCGAAACTGCAAAATCCCTTTGATATTGACACAAATGCTTCATACTATGTTGTGGGCATCTTTCTCACTCAACACGACGACCTCATGGCCTATCATAGGGAGAGACTATTAGATGTTGTTCGTAAGTACCCTACTTACGACAAAGAAATGTACTCTATTGTGAAAGCCTGTTGCCAGTGGAGACATTACATTCTTGGGAAGGAGACAATCATCCACAATGATCATAAGCCATTGTAGTTCATGGAGACACAAGGAAAATTACAAAATGAATGCCATCATAAGTGGTCCACGTACTTGCATTAATTCCACCTCAACATCAAGTATAAAATGGGAAGCACCAATAGTGTCACTGATTTCCTCAACAGACCACCAGTTGTGGCACTCACCACAGTGTTAGAATCTTGTGTCCATGAGACCCCTAGATGGCCCCAAATCTATGAGATAGACCCGAAATTTGTCACCACCTACCAAATGTTGGGCGTAAACAAACTTATCGCTAATTTCCATCTTAAAGATGGGCTATTGTGTCGTTTAGGCCATATTTGTATTTCATCACGCGAGTGAGTGAAGATGATCCGGGAAGCCCACTACAGTCGGGTGGCAGGACACTTAGGCATCAAAAAGATAGTGGTAATGCTATAGAAACATTTTTGTTGTATGAAACTTTGACAGGGGGTCAACAAGTATATTAGGTCCTGCACTGCCTGTGCAATTTCCAAACCAACCACTAAGAAAAATGACAAGTACATTTCTTTGTCTACTCTTGATAGGGCATGGGAATCCATCTCAATGGAAAACATTTCAGGCCTCTCCTCCACCAATCGGGGAAATGACTATGTTTTTCTGGTTGTGGATTTCGTTTCTAAGATGGGGATTCTGGCTGCCAACAAGAAGATCATCACAACAGAGGCCACTGTCAATCTCTTCCTTGAATGAGTCTGGGTACATTTTGGAATACCACAAATCATTGTCTCATATTAGAACAGTCTATTTCCCATCACATTCTGGTCAAGCCTCTAGTCACTGCTAGACACCAAGGTCACCAAATCCATGGCCTTCCACCCCCAATCAGATGGACAAACTAAGGTCGTAAATTGAATGATCGTGAATATATTGAGAATGTATAATTCCAAGCACCCTCACAGATGGGATGAGAGTCTCCCTTATGTTCATCATAGCTACAAACGAGCCATGCATAGCTGAATCAACCACATCCCCTTTTAGGTGGTGTTGGGATTCGATCCCATAGATGTTGCACTACCCCTTGCGGTCACCTCAAACGACTCATCTCCTTATCCAACTGAAGTTGACAAAGACACACGGTTCATTGAGTGGATCTAGAACATCCTCCACTAGGTTTATGATATCCTACAAAAGTCTGATGACAAGTACAAGAAGCACATCAGGTGCCACATAAGTTTTAGGTGGGAGACAAAGATTGGTTGAACTTGAAGAAATAGTGTCGTACAAGACCCCATCAGAATCTTCTCCGACTCCATTATGGGTTTTACACCATCACCAAGGATGTGGATGATAATTATTTCGATCTCAACATTCCTCCTTTCCTTGGCTTTCACCCAGTGTTCAATGTGGATATCCTTCGACCATATTTCCCACCATTATTGGACACCTCAGAGATAAAAAAACAACTGACACCAACATATCACAACCTGGACTAGATACAATAGTCATCCAATGATAATATTGTGTAGAAACAGATCAAGGGCACTCGCCAGCAAAGGATCCAACTTTATCGAGTTGTCAATGTAGGGTAGTTCCTGCACCAAGGCAAGTGGCTCACTCAGGGCCAAATTCAGCAGAAATTTCCTCATCTGATGGGGTAACTCAATGCAATGGATATCATTTCTTCCTAAGTGGTTATTATTGATCCATATGGATTTTGGGGGCCTCCCACCTATTCCAACTGGCTCATTTTAGCAATTTTCTGGTTTGGCAGTTTTTCCCTAATTTTCGGGTCCCTAACTTGTGGGGTCATTTTGGGGCCCTAAACAATCTTTTTCGAGCTCTCCACAGTCAAAATGAGTATTCCTCTGATATACCTTTCCAATGGTCTATCGTGCTCCTAAAACGAAGATCGTATGCAAAAGTTACGACCTCAGGAAGTTGATGTACTAACTGACCCAAACGAGGCCCACATGACTTTTGGCGCTTCATCTCCTAGGGTTAGGTTTTTGGATGTCTAGGGTTTTTTAAATTCCTGTTAATTGTAAAAATGCCTTCAAATCCTCATTGTAACCATATTCTTATGAATGAGCACGGTCACACATTTCTTCTCACGATAAGTCGCCACCATTCTAGCAAGCTTGTTTTCGCTGCATTTTGCAAATTTAGCTTATTTCGTTATTGAATAGAAACTATTTTTACTGTGCATCTGTTATTATTTATTATGAATCTTTTGATAATAATTTGTATTCATTTATTTCTGAAAATATATACTATATCACCCCTCCATTGATTGCAAGGGAAATAACATTTCCTATCACCCTTTGCTTTCAATGCCACAAATAACCTTTGAAGCATCCTATATCTTTCCTATGGAGTAATGTTATATGGCATTGTAATTAACTATTACAATAAAATCTAATTGATAAAATTAAGTAAAATATACAAATATATATTCTACCAATTTCACATATGTAAATGCATTTCTATAGGCCATAAAACATAATACACATAATAGAGAGGAAGAGGAGCTATGACCCCATGTTTGGTTTCCATTTTGTAAAAGAGTTTGGTAATATCATTCCAACATTTGTAAACATTTTTGTTAAATGGTTTGCATGCATCGTCCAACATTTTGCACTCTGTCAAAATCCAATATTGTTGAAATTAGGGAAAGGGAGAAAACTTGCGACATCACCCCACTATACAGTCTTTAGGGTTTACACAATATCCACATACCTGTAACTTGTAACATGTAAATTACCAACACCATGCATGTATTTTTCTTGGCATGGAATGCCTTTTTCATCTTGCTTTGTTTTCATTATTTGTTATGCATTTTTCCTTTTATGCATGTTTTTGCATTTATAAGGAATATTTTAGTTTCTATGCACATAAGAGGGTTTTTGGTTTGAAAATGAATATATAAATATATTTAAATATTTAAAATTATAAAATACAAACTCCAAAATTTGAATCACTTAATTTGGAGGTCATATGAGTCCTCGGTGTTCATTTTACAGAACGAAAATTTTACCCTCCATTTTATAAAAATTCTTCAATCTTGGTTCAAGGTAGAAGTCCTATTTTATTTGAAGCTAAAATATAACAATGTTAGAATATAACAATGTTATATTATAACATTGTTATATTATAACATTGTTATATTATAACAATGTTATATTATAACAATGTTATATTATAGGATTGCTATATTATAACAATAATAATATAACAATGTTATAATATAAGATTGTTATAATATTATAGTTATAATATAATAATGTTATAATATAACATTATTATATTATAACAATAACATTCTTATATTATAAGAATGTTATAATATAACAATGCTATAATATAGCATTTTTATAATATAACATTTTTATATTATAAGAATGCTATAATATAGCATTTTTATAATATAACATTGTTATATTATAAGAATGCTATAATATAACATTGTTATATTATAAGAATGCTATAATATAGCATTGTTATATTATAACGTTGCTATAATATAACAATGCTATAACATTGTTATATTATAATATTGCTATAATATAATAATCCTAGAATATAACATTTGTTATATTATAACAATGTTTATATAATATAACATTCTAAAATATGTTTATGTTTTTTTAGATATTTATGAATTTGGTTTTGGGTAAATTATATTTTTTAAGGTTTTTGATATAATATTTTATTTTATTTTTTCAAAGTTTTTTTAACTTATTTTTGTTAGTTTGTTTTCAAATTTTGTATTAAAATTTTTATTTTAGGTTTTTTAATTTGGGGTTTTTATGTATATGTTATTAATTTTTGGGGTTTGTTTTCATCTTTTTAAAGGTTTTTTGGGCTATAATTTTTTTAAACCTTTTTTATGGCTTTTTTTTCCCTCTTTAGTTTTTTAGGTTTTTTCTCATATAAATTTGTTTTTTAAATTTCAATTCTCTTTGTTTTCTTATTTTTTTAGTTTTTAATTCATCCCAAAAAAATGAATTATATTTTGTTGCTAAATATTTAAAAATAGTGCTATTAACTACAATTAATTTCTATGTATTGAAGTAAGGTAAAACAAAATGTGTTAAAAATGATATTTTCCACTATATTTAAAATGTATGGAACCATAACTTAATTAAGGACACATAATTATATGAAAAATCTTAATTTAAAAAAAGTGAATGGTGTACAACATTTTTAACATTGGATGAAGCATGGAAATATGATTAAAAATGCCATTGAATAAAAATAAAAATAAAATAGAAAAGTTTGAAAATAGATGAAAAAACATAGTTGAGAAAAAAGAAAACAAAAATAAAAATTGAACACATTGAAAATAAATGAAAAAACTAGCATTAAAAAAAACAAAGTGGAAACCTTATGTATCAGAAAATTTAAAATATCAAAAACCCAACTAAAAAGGGAGGGTGAGAACTCTGTAGAGTTCTAGTTAAGTTGGTAACTATGTTTGGTTTTGGTCTTTCAATTTACAAGGAAATTTTTGCCTCTTTTGCACAACAGCCACATTTAAGTATGAAAATGAAAATAAAAATATGTACATAGGAGAAAATTATCTAAGACAACCTAAACAACTTGAATCACTCAAATTGGAGGTGTTTTAAGACCCGAGCATCCATTTTTGTGAAGCCTCGTGTGCATTTTGCACACGGGTAGAAATTAGAGTTTAAAATAAAAACATGTATTTCTTATGTGTGAGTGTGCATATTTAGATGTGGAGGCTATAAAAAACTTGAATTAGTGTTTTTTGAAACAACAAAAACCAAATTAATCCTTCCATTATTTTTCAAATGGTTAACATGAAAGACCAGTAATGGAAACAATGAGGATTGGATAGGTGGGAAATTGTAACATATGTTAGAATTCTTGGGGGGGTGAATCAATATGAGAAATTATACCACTGTTAACCACAATATATAAAATTCAATCTGAGATCAACAATATATCATCAATGTATCATATATTATTGTATTCAATATATCATGATCATATAAACATAAGAAACATCACATCAAATACACAGTACACCATAGTTTACGTGGAAACCCAAATTGGAGTAAACTACATAATTATTTCTGATATATATCAAAGAATACATTCATTGGAAGATACAAATTCCCAATTATTGGTATACAATTGGAAGAAGGATACGACCCCCTATTTACAGGCTACATCCCCCTAATTCTCAGGATCCAACCTAAAGGAAGCTCCAACTCCCTGTGTTCTCCGACACCAATCGAAAGGAGGAAAAAACCCTCGTTCCTTGCCTCATCCTACCACCCTGGAATATAATTTTATACGAACTTTCACTACCACAATCACTTCCACTACCAATGTCACTATCATTGTCTCTATCACATCAACTTGTAACCTGCCAACTTGTAACTATATCCAAATTGTCACATCAATGTGTCATTGTCAACCTGTCACCAATCAACATGTCCAATCTATCATTTCCACCGATACTCAACTAGATCCTTTCACATGGATCATATACCAAGGAAACCTCTCAACTAAATGTCCAACATCACGAACGCATGCCTCTACCAAGCATGTACCAAGATAATTAAAATACCATCAGAAGATATGTGTCTCAACCATGTACTAAATCATGTACCAAACCATCAACCTGTACCATACCAAGAATCAATCGTGTACCACAACCTGTACCAAAACAAGTGCATCAACCATGCACCAACACCTGTACAACACCAAGTGCATCAACCATGCACCGACACTTGTATGATGTACCTCAACCATCAACCATCAACAATGTGCATCAACACATGTACCATACCATGTACCAACAATATATTTCAACTATATAACATATCACTCAATCACACCATATACCATAAGATATCAACAATGAATTACCTAACCAAATAATCTACCAAGAACAACAACATATGCCTCTAACCATGCACTGTATCATCAACCATATACCTCAAACAACATTCCAATCATCCATATTCCATGTACCTCAAACATGTGCCATATCACTCATAATATATCTCAACCAATTTACATAACCATGTGCCAATATGTCCAATATATGCACCAATAATGTACCTCAACAGATATACCTGAACCAACATGTATCATACATCCAAGATGCACCTCAAGGATTATACAAAAACTCGTAATCTCTTGCCTCAAGCATGTTCCATAATATCACCAAGATGAAACATCATAACCCATAGAATAACATACCTTTTACATCTGTAATTAACCTGGTGCCTCTGATCATGATGAAAAAACCTGTGGAAATACCTTAGTCCCCAATAATCAGGAACAAGCATCCTCCTTCACTTATATCTTGTCCTCATGGAATGAAGACGACCTATCACGTGGAGCCTTACGTGGCATGCTCTAGGAAATCCATAGAGATGCATCATAGGACACCATATAATTGACCAGCAAGGGTGTGACATCCCCCAAAATAAAACATTTTGGAAAATTAAATTTCTGGAAATTCATTCTGTTTTTGGTAAATTCGAATTTGGAAAATTTTTGCCATTTATGGAAATTCCAAATTTCGAATTTGTTAATTGTAATAGATTATTAATGACTGTTAGGCAAAGATATGATTTGACCCAACTAATTATTTGACAATGAAACTTGTTTAAAAACATAATATTTTATATTGATTGCAAGAAGACAAATGGAACAACCATGTTAAAAGTAGATGACCATGACTCCATGAGTGGGGAACCTATTGGAATTACCTTTGGGATGATTTTTACAAGTGGAAAATTAGTGTTTTGGCCATTGGCAGCCCTTGAAAATCAGGGATTTTGGAAGCTGTGAAAATTTCCAAGGAAGGGAAAAGACCTAGGCAAGTTACAAATAAGCATATGTGAGGAGGCAAGACGCTGCTAAGTATGTTGGGGGAAATGAGACTATTTATTTTATTTCATTTTCCACTTGTTGTTATGAACACTAGAACAGTGTGAGGCAAGGGAAAGGTGACTGAATTAAAGGACAATGTTGTAGAGGGAGTTCCAAGTT
Organism: Picea engelmannii; assembly: GCA_009831015.1. Lineage (NCBI taxonomy): Eukaryota > Viridiplantae > Streptophyta > Pinopsida > Pinales > Pinaceae > Picea > Picea engelmannii. Next base: position 523,265 of record ML777906.1, on the reverse strand, counting down.
CACCCTTATAGACTCATGGTCAGGCTAGGGGGTGAATCGGGCAAGTGATCGTGTCTTCTCGGTTCTACGGTTGGGAGGAATGTGGTTGTTCCCTTTGTCTTCCCGTGAGTTTTATTCAGATATGCTACTCTAAACTCTATTTGTCTGTATTGATTGTTATATTGGATGTATTGTACTTGATTTAGCTAAAGGAAATGGTTTCTAGCATCTGTTTTGATGATCACATATTTGTTGTAAGTCTCTTTTTCTTTCTGTATTGGAGCATTCATTATTTCTTCCTCTGTGGAATTCATTGACGATTGCTATAGTGGAATCCTTAAAGTTGGTATGCATGCAATAACTTTGTTAAGGGATGTTCAATCTCACAAAATATACAGTCCACTTAGATAGTGAATAGTTACACTTAAATTCTGGAATCATCCCCTTAATAACTCTACTATGGAATTTAGAATCTTGTATGTATATAAAAACATATGATATCCTCATCGAATTAAATAAATAGACTATAGGATTTAATTGTGGAATTATTTCTAGAAATCAAACTTTAAAACATAATCGAATATGTATCAGTGAACAAACAAAACTATTATATTGACGTAGACCTATCGGCCCTCGGGACTGAGATGCGGTCACAGGATCGTTCTTTGTCTCTTCTGAGCTTAATTGGATCTTTTGATTCCTTGCTAGAATCATGATTTATCGATCCACAGGTTCTTTTTCGGAGGCTCGCTTGTGCAAACAACACTAGGCATGAGCTCCTATCTCCCTAAGCGACCACAACGCTATTACCAAGGGCCTAGACGAAAGTTGCTTGTCGTAAATCGTGATCTCACAAGTTCATGAGTTGAAGCCCCCCGACTCTTCCCTTCCAATTCTACGAGACCCAAAATCATGAAACGGTTATGGATCCCTCCTTTGTCAGCGCCTTCCTCATGCGACCATTGGCTAGGATAAACGCTAGCACCTTTCGCCTCTCTCTACTTCGCGAGTTTCCACATCCAACCTTGGCACCCTCCTTTCCCTAAACCTCGAGAAGCGATGTTGACTTTTCTCTTCGTTTTCTCACTACTCGTGACTTCACGAGTTGAAGGGTTGAACCCTTGTGATCTTATCTCGCGAACCCCCAAGACGCAAGAAATCAACGGAGCGTTGAATCCCTTGTCTAGGCGATGTGTGTACACCTGTCGATCGCGCGGTCCCTACCTTGAGATTTTGCCATGCATCCACACTCATGCTTCGAATCTCGTCACTTCGTGACTTCTGCAGTCGAAAGTGACCCCTCTCAACCTCCGAACCCCCGAATGCGCGATAGGCGATGGGGTTCTTGATCCAACGGTCCTCTCACTCTCTGGATCCAACGGTTTTCCTTTGCTCCTCGCGATTTCACAACTCATGACTTAGAGCGCCCAACCCTTGGGCTCTTACCCTATGAACTTCCAAGTTCACGAGATCCATAGATCTCTCCCACGTGTCCTCCTCATATTGACGACTCTGATCTCTTTTCCACTTCACTACTCGCGAAGTCAATAGACTTCCCTTTCTGACCTTCGATATCTGAATCCCCAATAGAGAGGATCTTGTGACACGTGTCCTTCCAATTGGAAGGCTCATATTTTCTTGGGACTTCACTATTCACGAAGTCAAGAGGCTCACTTATTTGATTCCCGGTGCCCGAATCTCCGAAATGGATGATTCTGCAACACGTGTCCTACCCACGGATGGACGGCTCGGATCTATTTCGCCTTGTCACAATTTCTGAGGCCGAGTACCCAGACTCTCGTCCTCTAGATCCCCAAACTCCCGAACACCGATATCCCGATACAAACTCCTTCGAGACTTTCTCTTTTCTTACGAGGATTTAAACCTCGAGCTCCTCTTAACAGATCCAACTGCTGTCAGCTGTTTAGACCAAGATCTGACGGCTTAGACCTATTTTTCCATTACGCCTTTCCTACACTTCCTGGACACGAATCCACGGTCCATATTCTCTTGGTTGATCCGATGGTGGATGTTTATCCTCCCAAGCTTTGGAGCTTTTCTTCCAACACTTGGAAGAATTTAAAATTCTCGACGGCCTCGACCTTCGCTCCTTTTTCTCTGCGAGCTATGCGACTTGAGTCCTCGCTTGCGCATATAAAAACGCTATCCCTCCTGATCTTTGGGAACTTTGAACTCTTTCAGAGAGTTCTTTGGCCTTTGAACTCCTTGCAGCTGTGGCTCTGTGCACCAAAAAATCATTATTCCTCCCGATCTTTACTCTCGAATCCTCAAAGGATTCTTCGACTTATGTTCTTCTTGTAGAACCTCTACGCACACAAGGTGTTATCCGTCCTAAGCTTTCCTATAGCTTCGACCTCCAAGGAAAATCGCCCTTTTTCCTTTCTCCCTCAAATGGAGAATTCATATGCCCTCCTGGCTATTTTTATACTCAAGCAACTTATTGCTGAGTACTCAGGGTGTTCATCAACCCTGCAAATATCCCTCAATGGATTCGTCTTCAACTACAGAACTCAATAGAGTTCCCTTCTTCTCTGTGCCTATCTGCACACTGTCTCAATGCCCTCCTGGTAGAGTATCAAGAACCCCCAATGATTCTTGCTTCTATCTAAACTTACAACATAGTTCTTCCTCTGTTCCCTCCTTGCACTGGCTCAATGCCCACCTTGCAGAGCTTTACAAAAATCCTCAGAGATTATGTATGCAACTTTGTTTCTCCACAGTTTTTCCACCTGAGGTGTTCAATAACGTCAAAGGTCTTCCTCCGAGTTAATGACTTCAGCTTCTGTACCCACCTGACTCGTCTTTTTCTGAATCCTCAAAGTTCAAAAGTGCATCTATGCACTGGTATTCAGAGACTATAGTACTATGTCACGCCCTCCTGGCATGAAACTAGAAAGAATATTTCAAGCCTGAAAATCAAACAACTCCCTACAAATGTCTAATATACATCTACAGCATAAAAGAACACTCACAAACATTCATTCAACACAAGAAATATGCAGGAAAAACTATTGTTTGTATTAAAATGGTAACTGCCTGTTTGTACAAGGTGTTCCTGAGCATGAACTATATCAAATTCGTAGCTCTTTCTCTTCTCTTACAACTCTCTCCTTCCTAAAACTCTTACAACTCTCACAACTACTTCCAAAATGAGATCCCAATTGATCTTTTACATGAGGGGCCTCTTCGAGCTCTTCCCTCCAATCTACCTACCCTATTCAATGGCATTGAATGGGCTGTCTAGTCCACAAATCAGATCTAGATCTTAGCCTTCAAAACATTAAAGGCCTATCTACTCTACTCCTGTGAAAAGAATGGCTTCACGACTCACCAGCCTAAGACATTAAATTAAATTCAAATTCAAAAGCTGAAGATGAGGGTTGCGCCTCTCTTTAGCTTTGAATGCACACGCTGATGTGGCTGGATGGCTGGCTGACTGATGTGGAGATATGCTCCTCCATCATATATGCATATGTATATTTCATTCTACAATTTAATTCAATAAAAGAAAATAGAATCCACATATAGAGTCGAGAATGATGAAGCATATGGGAACGAACATAATCCAAGTAGTAAGACTACCCTAATCTGGGTGATGTAATCATGCTAAGATAATACTACAAGAAAAAAATAAATAAACTCACTACTACATTAACCACATATGACATATCTTATATAAGTTGTGCATAGAGAGGAAACAAATAATTTTTATGGCTGTACCATATAGGATATCTGTTAAATTGCTTCGCATTTACAAAAATTACAGCATAATGCAATCTATGATGAAGAAGCAACCAATCGAAAAAAAAACACATACAAATACGCAGATACTTGAAGATGCGAGACCTCTGGTAACGATCCCCGTTGGGGTATTTAAAAAAAAAAAAAAAAAAAAGCAAGAATTTCATTCACAAGAGACAAATCTTACAGACCTTAATATAGTCAAGCAAGGATGGCGATTACAACTATTTTAAAGATTTCCGAACACTTACTATTACAGAAGTAGTATACAGGACACCTAAAGTAAGATAATTCCTGAATAGAAATAATATCCCTCCCCTTCTAAGCTTAATCTATTTAAGAGTTTTCCCAACAACAGACGAAAAACTTAGAACTATTTTCGCTAAACTCTAGCTTTAGAATATCAGTTATCTCCTACAACATGCTTGAATATATATCCTTAATTGGAACTTTGACAAAAACAAATGGGATTAACCCTCAGATATCCGATACAGGAAATCGGTGCATGAGTAAAGGTTACTCTTAACATCAGAAACTATGAACAAAATCATGACCTCCATGTTGTGGTTTCAAAAACAAGTTGAAGAGTCATATTTTCGAACCCGAGTACCTTTGTCATGATGAACAGAGGTTGGAACCCGCACTATGAAGTGGGCACACCTGCATTCAGCCGTCATGGTAAACATTAGAAAAAATTACAGAGTAGAATCTTGTTTTATAAACTTGGAAGGGGATAATGATAACCATAGTTGTCGGATTACTTAACTTAGGGTTGAAATGCCGCACCCTCCTTCTACCATGGTTTTCTTTGTATTCAACCCTGACCGAGGGGAGAAGTGTTTGACAACTCTTATTGGGTACCCTTTCAACAAGAAGATCCCCACCATTAATATAGAGAAAAACCCTTTATACAGAATTTCAAATAACTACCTTGACAAGATAAAATAACATTGAGAATTCAAGAGATAAATCATTTGATAAAAACCATTTATGAAAATGAAGAATGTAAAGAATGGTATCATACACATCACCGATAAAATTTCTCGTGGAGAATAACCTAACATCATCAAGGGATAAATTATTGGTAGACCACTACCTTTCTACAAATGATATGCACCAGTCACAAAGGAGAAACATATACGTGGGGCCTTTTATTTCCTGGAGCATGACAAAGGTGTAAATTATTTGGAACTACTATGAGTCACTCTAAAATACAGTTGTTGATTATAGGGTAAACAAAAGATTGAACCAAAAATAAACCCACGAGACACAAACAATGAACATGGAATATATAACCTTAGGTTCACAGAGGTAAATATTTGTGGCTCATGGATACTGTAAGAAAACTCTTCTACAATCATTACTAAAATAAAATAAAAAAGGAAATGCATAGACTCTAAACATGACTATTGGGAATAAATAAGGTCTGTAAACCCATAGTAAAGTGTACAGAAAACAAAAATATTTCTCGTTTACAACCAAGAACAACAAACTTTGTTCGAACTTGAAATATGACAGTCCCTTAAAGAAAACTTACCAGGTAATTCCATCGACTGCACCAAAGGTTGCTCACAGAGGCGATAGAATTCCCTATGGAAGATTGCGTAATACAAAAACCTTTCCTTCGAAGGCATAAGGACATAAATGAGACAGCCAAAACCTAAGAGGGATGATTACACTCTTTACAGCACGGGAGGTACAAACCTTACACTAGGGAAAAGATGGTGCATCAGTATTGGGAGGAGCAGGAGGAAGAGACATCGGGACTGAGGTTAGTAGGACCCTTAATTAATTTTTCGGACAGAGTCTTAAACTCCTCCTAAAAGGTACATCTACCTCTTTAAATGCAGAAGATATGAAGCTAAACCAATTGTAAAACCATGACTATCCAGTGGAACTAATCAGCCGCCAAACTTTGAAGTTATATTTTCGTTAATCCAACAAGCGTAGGAGAGTTAGTTAGTTCAATTGTCTAGAGAATGATTTGGACTTGATCGGTTCAGTTCATTATGGTAAGGACAAGTTGTAACATAACTAAAGTAGAGCCATCGAAGGAAAACACTTGGAAACCCCTTCTAAACCATTCATTAATCTCCTTAAAACCTTTCCTGTCACGTACTACAATGAGGACTTGAAGACTGATGTTGACACAGTGAGGTAAGTGTATAAACATTTAATTCCCGGGGATATAAATTTATGCACAAAAATCCAATAGCCCGATTCTATTAAAACAAAGGGACTGAAATTCCAATCCTAGCGTACAGGTAGGTGCGGGCGTTGTAATGAAGTCCTTATAATAAATTAAGAATTAGAAAATACTTGCACTCGATGGAAAACCTCTCTTAAGAGTATTAAGATAGTATGTTATAAGGGTATGCAAGAAAAAACAAAATGTAAGAACCCACCTTACGAGTGGATTAAATGAAGTTAAGTAGTAAATATTGTACCACATAAAAAACAAATTGAGGAATTTAAGGTTCATTACATATGGTATCAGAACAAAAGTTACAACAATGGGCATGAACAGGGCCACTGTAGTGCTTAGTATATATTTTGTTTTAAATAAAAACTAATAAATCGTTTGGTTACAAACATAAAACTTTTTATATTTTGGTGATTAAGTATGGAATCTCAGAACAATGCAGAAAACATGATGGAAGAAAATATACAGCAAAGACCTCCGGGAGATACAAGGCAAAATAGTGATGGAAGCTCACCCATAGAGGTGCTGGAAACAATGAGGAACCTGATTATTGAGCTATAGATCTTTAAAGATGACAATGAAAAATTGAAGAAGGCACAACAAGAACAATAGTAGATAAACGAAGTCCTGTTGTGCAATATACTCACCAAAAAAATCTCAAAAGACAATAATAACGATGACGAAGTCAGCAAGAGAGCCTCCAAGAACTCAGGGATAGAAATAGAAAAAGGAGATAGTTCATCTAAAGGAACACCTCCAACTGAGGATGGAACTAAAGTGGATAGAAAAATAAAACAAGTAGACCACCTTGAAGGAGAATTTAAAAAGATTAAACCCGCTATCTTTGATGGAGAATCTAGGACATGAGAAGAAGAAGAGGCATGGTTGTTGCACATAAAAAAGTACTTCCAAATCTATGACTATTCCAACAACATGAAGGTCAAGATGGCCATCGACAATCTAAAAGGGAAGGCCAATATTTGGTGGAAATATATGAAACTAGCCAAGGGCCTAAAGGAGAAACAGTTGGAATGATCTGACTTTAAGAAGTATTTCAAGAAACAATACCTTTCTAAAATTTACTACGAAAGGAAGACAAAAGAATTTTATGAGTTACGACTCAGACAGATGACAATGGAGGACCTTATAAATAAATTTCAGGATCTACTAAGGTTCATACCATACATCTGGGAGGATAAAGTAAAAATTCAACGATTTCTAAGCTGTCTACCACAATCCTACAAGGATAGAATTGAGTTTAACAACCCCAAATCCTTAAGAGAAGTATTCAGAAAAGCATGAATGTGCTATAACCAATATAAACAGTGAGCAGATTTTCCCAAAGCCTGGAAGGATAAGAAGCAAGATCGAATGAACCAGTGGAAGAAGGGGTACCAGCCATCTCCTTATCGGAATACAACAAAGAGTTTTTCGAGAAAGGATTTTCATTCCAATCCTTTGAATACGCAAGGAAGCGGAAAACCGGTAAACTTGGGAATGAGGAGGTTTGGGGACAACTCTCGTGATCCATTAAAATGTTGGGAATGTGGAGAGCCTCATCTCAGGAGGAACTACCCACGTTTGAGTTCAACAAACAAAACTATTGTTCATAACCTAGAAGAAGCCTCTACAGTGGGAGACTTGGGCAGGAGCCTACATCGGATAAATGCAACCATCGATGGACGGCAAGCTGACCACCAATCCTCGGTGGTAGAAATTGAAGGTAAAATCCATGACACTCGGATTTATGTTTTAATTGACCCCGGAGAAACATTAAGTTATATTACTTCGAAGGTAGTAGAGTCAAATAAACTTAAGAGACTGAAGCAAACAAAATCATGGCTTGTGCAACTAGCGACAGGTACAACAAGGAAAGTAATTGACTATATTTTGGATTTTGAGTTCAGATTAGATGGTCAAACTATAAGGACTCATCTGAACATCCTACCACTAGGATCTTATGAAATGATCATTGGGATCGATTGGTTGGAACGACACAAAGCAATATTAAATTGTTATACAAAGATACTTAGCTATAAAGATGATTCTGGCACTACCAGGACAACCCAAGGTATACCAAAACTGGTACCAGTCAGACAAATTTTAGTGATGTAACTAAAGAAATGTGTGAGAAAGGGATGTCAAGTTTATGCAATCCAAGTGATGAATCTAGCAGAAAAGGAGGATAAGACAAAGTTGGAAGACTTTGTTGTCCTACGGAATTTCAGAGACATGTTTGTGGATGAGATACCAGAATTACCCCCTAGAAGGGAAATAGACTTTTCCATAGATCTGTTACCAGGTTCTGCCCCTATCTCAAAGGTGCCTTACCGGATGAGTTTAGCAGAACTGACAGAATTAAAAATACAATTACAGGAATTGTTGGACAAAGAATATATCAGACTGAGTGTCTCACCTTGAGGAGCACCAGTCCTCTTTGTGAAAAAGAAGGACAGTACTCTAAGATTATGTATCAATTATAGACAACTGAACAAAATGACTATTAAGAATAAATACCCCTTACCAAGGATAAATGATCTGTTCGATCAAGTGGGGGGGGGGCAATATCTTTTCAAAATTGGATTTACGGTCCGGTTATCATCAAATTCGGATAAAATAGGAGGACATAAACAAAACAACATTTCAGACAAGATATGGACACTATGAGTTTGTAGTCATACCTTTCGGACTGACTAACGCCCCAGCCATGTTTATGTGCCTAATGAACAGTATTTTCAGTGAGTGCTTGGACAAGTTCATGGTATTATTCATCGACGATATCATGGTCTATTCAAAGACAGAGGAGGAACATGAGGAACACCTAAGAATAGTTCTACAAATGTTAAGGAAGCACAAACTGTACATCAATTTCGACAAGTGTGACTTCTATTAGAAATAAATACAATATCTTGGACATGTAATTTCAGTAGAGGGCATTGTTGTAGACGCGGAAAAGACGAAATCCATTATGGAATGGCTGGTACCTAAAGATGTAGCGGATATATAGCCATTCATGGGAATCACCGGATATTATCACAGGTTTATAGAAGGGTTTTCCAAGATAGCCTACCCTATCACATCATTACAAAAGAAAGGAACCAGGTTTAACTCGTCAGAGAAATGTCAAGACAACTTCAACAAACTAAAGGAATTATTGACAAAAGCACCCATATTGAAAGTAGCAGACCCAGATAAAGACTTCACCGTATGTGTTGATGCAAGTAAAGAAGGACTAGGTGGTGTCCTAACTCAGGAAGGACACATTATTTGTTATGAGTCCCGAAAATTAAAAGAACACGAGTGAAATTACGCCACTCGTGACTTAGAATTGGCAGCAGTAATACACGCCTTAAATATGTGGCGACACTACATAATGAGCAGAAAATTCCTATTATTAACAGAAAATAGCAGAGCGAAATATCTGTTTAACCAACCAGATATTAATGCAAGATAAGCAAGGTGGTTAGCCTTCTTGAGCGAATTCGACTTCGAGGTCAGACATATCAAGGGCAAGGAAAATAAAGTAGCAGATGCTTTAAGCAGAAGTGTCCATGGGTTATTTGAGATGAATATTAGCAAGGTGGAAAGTGATCTAGAACAAAGAATAAGGACGACAAGTATTAATGAAGAGAATTGTACTAAAATAATGGTAGAATTACCGAACAGTACTGCGAACTCAAATAAAACAGATCTAAGTATTGACAAGAAGGGACTGCTACGATTTAAAAATAGACTTTACATACCAGATTCAACAGAGTTAAAATTAATAGTTTTGGATGAAGTGCATAAGAAATCGTATTCTGGCCACCCAGGTTCCTAGAAGACGATAATCTCACTTAGAAAGATATTTTATTAGCCTAACATGAAGGGTGAAACAACAGAATACTTGGCTACGTGCCAATATTGTCAGCAGGTTAAGGTCGAGCACCGACATCCAACCGGCCTATTATAGCCATTACCAGTACCAGAATAGAAATGTGAGACTATATTACTCGACTTTATAACAGTTTTACCTAAAACTTAGAAACAAATGATTCTATCATGGTCGTAATCGATAAACTCAGTAAGTCTGCACACTTTATTCCTGTAAAGTCTACTTTTAAAGCTATAAAAATTGTTGAAATATTCATGAAAGAAATTTTTAGACTGCATGGTATTCCTGAAATGGTGATTTCAGATAGAGACATAAAATTCACATCCGGCTTTTGGAAGGATATGTTTGCAAGGCTAAATACAAAATTGAATTTCAGTACGAGTTATCATCCACAAACAGATGGGCAAACCAAAAGGACAAATCAAATCATAGAGGATATGCTCCGCATGTACGTAAGAACGAAACTGAACAAGTGGGAGGATTATATACACTTGGTAGAGTTTGTGTATAACAATGGGTACCAAACGTCAGCAAAATTGAGCCCTTTCGAAGTACTGTACGACAGGAAGTGTACGACTCCAATTAGCTGGGATAACCCGGCTAACAGACTCATGGTTGGACTAGAGATGCTCCAGGAAATGGAGAACGTGGTAAGAAAGGTACAATAGAACTTGAAGGAAGCACAGGACATGCATAAGAGCTATGTAGATTAGAAAAGGAGACACTTAGAGTTTCACACGGGAGACCATGCGTACTTTAAGGTCAAAGCCCGGAAAAGCTCATTGAAGTTAGGAAATTGTGCCAAGTTGGCACCCAGGTTTTGCAGGCCCTTCAAGATACTAGCTCGAATTGGACCCATAGCATATCCACTTGCGCTTCCAGCCAATTTAAGAATTCATAATGTATTTCATGTTTCTTTATTGAAAAAATATGTTCATGACCCTACTCATATGATTGATTGGAACTTGGTATAGGTGGAACCCGAAGGCGAATTCTAGGTGGAACCCCTATGGATTCTGGACTGGAGAGAAATAACACTTCGGAATAGAGTCGTCGCTCAAGTAAAGGTGCAATGGAAGCACTTTAGTCCTGAGGAGGCCACTTGGGAATTGGAGGGAGATTTGCAGAAATCTCATCCAATATTTTTCCAAGAAAGAAACAAGAATTGAGGACAGTGTTTTATTGAAGGGGGAAAGGATGTGACATCCCCCAAAATAAAACATTTTGGAAAGTTAAATTTCTGGAAATTCGTTCTTTTTTTGGTAAATTTGAATTTGGAATTTTTTTGCCATTTATGGCAATTCCGAATTTCAAATTTGTTAATTGTAAGAAATTATTATTGATTGTTGGGCAGAGATTTGATTTGACCCAACTAATTTGTAACGATCGTCCTCGTTACGAAGACCAACCTCTTAACAAGTGGTAATAAAAAAAAATTGTGTGTGTGCACGTGTGTACTAGGATAATAAATACATTTGACTCTACGTCGCCATACGATGATGAACATGGTGCATGCAACTACAACAACAACATAACAATCTAAGACGCACATCAAGCATCTAGAAGCAAAGGGAGACAAACAATCAATGAGAATAAAAAGACTAACTATCCGCCCGTCCTACCCTCCAATGGTTAGGACCTCCAAGACACATAAGAAACGCTCGAGCCTAGGTTCCCATTGATTTTAACCATTTTAAGGTCTCAGGGATGGCGACTGTTCTGAGGAAGATGGAGGTGTCTACATCTCGCCCGACACAAGAAGACCAAGCAATAAATTGTTTAAAGCCAAGTACAACAAAGGTTAGCGAATGACCACGTCCTCTACGGAAGGCGCAAGTCAAAAGGACACCGACAATAATCTACCATTAGTTAAGACTTAGCATTACCTATGACTCAAATGGCATCAAGTACAGATCAATCACTTAGTTTAATTTTCGTTAGTCGACGCGTTACCAACCCAACCTTAAAAATAAGTACATATAATTAATTGCAAATTCCCCCTTTACTAAATCTTAATAATTAATTGTACTTAGTTTCAAGGACCTTACCTTTTACATGTTGTCACTAATAATAAAATTAAATTAACCTTACAATAAATTAACCATATCATTACTTTTTATACTACAATAACATTGTAGATAAAAATAATAATGATCTTACATTTCATATGTTATCCATGCTAACATAGCCCTTTTTATATTGCAAGCACATTACATGTACATGTTTCAACCATAAATTACAATGACCTTACATTATAATAATATTGCAAATAAAACAATGATGATATTACATTTCATAAGTTATCAAATGTTAACATAGCATTTTTCATATTACAAGAACATTACAATTAAATGAACCATTAACATCAACATCATTTTCATATCTAAACTAACCGTTCTAAATTGATCAATAATACAACTTTAATTTTAGCATTCAACATTATCTATTTAATCAATATCAATATAATAGTCATCTAATTCAATAGTCTTAATAATCGAAATACAACTAAGAACTAATTAACGTTAACATCATTTTCGTAATTAGATTATCCATTCAATAATACAACTCTAAATTTTACCATTCAGCATTAACTATGTATGTTTACGGAGAGAACATTTATAGATGGAAACTCTTAGCTAGAAAATAGTTGTAGGTTTCTGAGTGGAAGTCCTAATTAGACGATAGTTTCCTTGAGTAGGCAGCTTTGCGTTGATAGTGACCATGCATAATTAACTTTGTTGACCATGTCTAGTTCTTTTATGAGCTATGTATTATATATATGTGCTATGGGCTTCACCAATTTAAAAATAATAATCATTTTAAAAAACTTAAACCATTTCATAATCATGTGAAGATATCTAAAAAAGTTCTACAATATTCATACCCTTCATCCAATAATAATGAAACTCTACACTATGATAGATCATGTGCATTTTCGGTGCCCCATATAACATGCTAGAATAAATTAAAAGTTAAAATAAAAGATAACAGTGGAATAATGATATTAAGATCTATCCAAATAAAATTTATAGAGAAAAAGGGTGAAAACATACGAGACAGTGGATATCTTATCAGCCTATCTTTGGTATTAATAAATAATTGAGGGTTGAGGCAAGGGATAAAAGTTTTACTACACCTGTAAATATCCAAAAGGGATAAAGGTAAAAGGAAGCAACAAGATTAACAAAGGATAGTTGTCACCGTGAACCAAAATATAAAGCTCGGAATTTACCCTATATGAAGGAGTTGAAACGTTGTTAATGCATAATCAAAAGAAAACGGTCTCACCATAAGGATGGGATTGTTGTCAAGTAAAAGTTATTTAAAATCCTTGCGGGTACACCAGTTCATACAATTAAGAAACAATCCAGAAAATAAGGATGAAACGTTGTGCCTATAATTAGGAGACAATCCAGAAATTAGATAAATCACTGTGCATATGTTATGAGACAATCCAGAAATCAATGAAAGTTAAAGGAGGGAGAACTCTGTTTGCCAGGGATGGAGGTTGCCAGAGAAAAATTTACAGAACAATACAAAATGAAAATGCTCAACACCCATTGCAGAATGAATTCTCTGAACTAATTTTACAAAAATGGAAATGCCAATACACTCATTGCCAGAACGCATTCTCAGAACTAAATTTTACAAAAATGGAAATGTCAATACGCTCATTGCTAGAATGAATTCTCAGAACAAATTTTACCAAACGAACATGCCAATACACTCATTGCCAGAACGAATTCTCAAAACTAAATTTTACAAAAATGGAAGGCCAATACACTCATTGTCAGAATGAATTCTCAGAACTAATTTTACAAAACGAAAATGCCAATACACTCATTTCCAGAACGAATTCTCAAAACTAAATTTTACAAAAACGGAAATGCCAATACGCTCATTGCCAGAACGAATTTTAAGAACAAATTTTACAAAACGAAAAATGCCAATACACTCATTGCCAGAACGAATTCTCAGAACTAAATTTTACAAAAATGGAATGCCAATACACTCATTTCCAGAACTAATTTTACAAAACGAAAATGCCCATACATCCATTGCCAGAACGAATTCTCAGAACTAAATTTTACAAAAACGGAAATGCCAATACACTCATTGCCAGAACGAATTCTTAGAACAAATTTTACAAAACGAAAATGCCAATACCCTCATTGCCAGAATGAATTATCAGAACTAAATTTTACAAAAACGGAATGCCAATACACTCATTGCCAGAACGAATTCTCACAACTAATTTTACAAAACAAAAATGCCCATACACCCATTGCCAGAACGAATTCAAATTTATTATTTTTTTAACTATTTCATTAACAGAGGTAATATATATATACATCTATGGAAAAACGAATTCGCCATTACAGAAAATTTGATCTATAAAAAAAAATTACATAGGTATTATATATATATATATATATCTCCCTTTTTTTTTCCAATGTACCTCAACAACATGGGCAAAAAAAAAAATTCCATCAACTAGAACCACGCAGATTTAAGCCAAGTAGTTTTCATCTCACAAGCCAATATAAAAATGTTGATAACATTAAGAGAGGTCCAAGGTTCTAATACCTTCTATCATGCAAAAATGAAAAATGTATGGTTGCTTGCTCGCCTGCTCCGGGTGACGTCGCTCACCGACCATTGAGACCTCATCGGTACCTCCCATCGAACACTAGGGGTAATCTGCTTCCCCCTTAGCCCCCCGAGCCGCAAATGAACCACACACTATCCATATGGTACGTCTAGCTCCCAGCTCACCTCGCAAGGCCGAGCTACCACTCCTATCCAAGCTAGGAAATCCCAACTCCCCACAAGTAAATAGTCAAGTCACAAATCCGACAGCATAACGTTATGCTAACAGTCGATCCCCTTATTTATTCTCTTCCCTTTCTTTTATAGAGTGTTTGAACTTCCATCTTTCCCTAAATCTCATTTAAATTAAGTTTTAATAAAAATCTTCTAAAAACTCTCATTCGTACAAGTGTGATCCATTCCCCACGTTTCTCCATTAACTATTTTCTTTAATTTATTAAATTTTCTTATTTCCCTCACCCACCTAGAGTTTCTCCTAAATTTACTCCTACGTTTTCCTAGATTCCCTTACAGGTTTTAAATACTTTCCCTGAAATGAAATTGCTAATTTAGTTCAAATTAGAAGGTTCTTAATTGCAGATTCTTTACTATGTTGACCTCACTTTTTACCATAAGTTCCCCTCTTTCCCTTATTATGTTTCCTCCATTCCTTAGTTTCCTAATTTTTATTATTCCCTTCTTTCCCATTTTTATTAGAGCCAAAATGACAGTTGCGTTATTTACTCTTTTCCTTTTATTATTAATTTAATATCTTTTTACACTTTCACAAGTTAAATAATTTATTTCATCTTTACCTTTGATATCCACAGATTTTAATTAAGTTCTTACTCTCTTCATTTTACCCAAAAAATTATGAAGTCCACAACTATTACTTAAGTGGTTTTTAGTTTAAAAATTTATTATTTTATTTTTATAATGTATTTTTCTTAAGGGTAGACAAAATTTTACCCCTAGCGAAGTTTTAGACTTAGGACTTAGATTCTGAACTAGGCGAAATTTTAATTAGGGAAGTTGTTTTTTTTTTAATTTCTTAATGATATATTAGTCTTAGGCCATCTAGGTTCGTTCCTTTAACATCATCAACGCGATGTGCCCTTCCGGATGCACTACATGCTCCAAGGGTGCCACTCGCCTCTAGTATTTCTTTTGCACGATGTGCCCTTCAGGATGCACCACATGCTCCAAGGGAGCCACTCGCCTCTTGTGTTTCTTTTGCATGATGTGCCCTTCAGGATGCACCAGGTGCTCCAAGGGTGTCACTCGCATCTTGACTGATTGGTAGACATCAATAACCCCTGGAGTCAATACTTCGCTAGGTGAACTTTTGGGAGACTAAGGGCTTCTAAGGACTAAGGCCCCTTTCTTATTGCGTGCCTCTTAGAATCATTGTGAACGACTGTCGCAGTCTTCCCTCACGACATCGTGGGTCATCTCGAACTTGGTAATCGTTAGCCTACATTTCGAGCCACGACAGGAGTGCTAGTAGGTTATGGTAGGGTTCTTTTCCACCCCTCTCCCTCAACCTCTCTGGTAGTCGTGTGTGTGGCCCCTTTACTCCATATGTGAGTCTGGTCGGCAAGCTATCGTTAGCCTGCATCATCAACAATCATGTCAAAACATGTCCACATCATATCATCTAATAATATGTACTAAAATCACAGTAAAATAATCAAACCCCAATAGCACACTCCCTGACTCGATCCAGAGTCTAAGGGTTCAATCAATGCCTCTGCATCCTCAGGGTCCAAAACCCTGCACACTCAGTAAAACCGAGTCAATAACACCTATCTATGTCAATGCAGTAAAACGTCATTTCATCTATCATAACGCATTATAATCAAGGAAAAATGTTTTAATATCATAATAGTCCATATCACTTGCGAGAAAGTGTCCTCAAATAATAAGTTTTCTCAATGCGCTAGAGCGGGATGTTACATAATTATTTGACAATGACACTTGTTTAAAAAAAGAATATTTTATATTGATTGCAGGAAGACAAATGGAACAACCATGTTAAAAGTAGTTGAACATGACTCAATGAGTGGGGAACCTGTTGGAATTACCCCTAGGTTGATTTTTACAAGTGGAAAATTAGTGATTTGGCCATTGGCAGCCCCTGAAAATCAGGGATTTTGGAAGCTGCAAAAATTTCCAAAGAAGGGAAAAGACCTAGGCAAGTTACAAATAAGCATATGTGAGGAGGCAGGACGCTGCTAAGTATGCTGGGAGAAAGGAGACTATTGATTTTTTTTTCTTTTTCCACTTACTATTATGAACACTAGAACAGTGTGAGGCAAGGGAAAGGTGATTGAATTAAAGGACAGTGTTGTAGAGGGAGCTCCAAGTTCACCCTTATGGACTCATGGTCAGGCTAGGCGGTGAATTGGGCAAGTGATCGTGTCTGCTCGGTTCTATGGTTGGGAGGAACATGATTGTTCCCTTTGTTTTCTCATGAGTTTTATTCATATATGCTACTCTAAACTCTATCTGTTTGCATTGATTAAAATATTGGATGTACTGTACTTGATTTAGCTAAAGGAAATGGTTTCTAGCATCTATTTTGATGATCACATATTTGTTGTAAGTCTTGTTTTATTTCTGTATTGGAGCATTCAGTATTTCTGCCTCTCTGGAATGCATTGGTGATTGATATAGTGGAATCCTTAAAGTTGGTATGCATGCAATAACTTAGTTAAGGGATGTTCGATCTCACGAAATATACAATCCACTTAGCTAGTGAATAGTTACACTTAAATTCTGGAATCATCCCCTTAATAACTCTACTATAGAATTTAGAATCTTGTATGTAGATAAAAACATATGATATCCTCATCAAATTCAGTAAATAGACTGTAGGATTTAATTTTGGAATTATTTCTGGAAATCAAACTTCAAAATAGAATCGAATATGTATCAATGAACAAACAAAACTATTATATTCATATGTATATTTCATTCTACAATTTAATTCAATAAAAGAAAACATAATCCACATATACAGTCGAGAATGATGAAGCACATGGGAACGAACATAATCCACAGAGTAAGACTACACTAATCTGGGCGATGTGATCATGCTAAGATAATACTACAGGAAACAAATGAATAAACTTGATACTACAATAACAACGTATGAGATATCTTATATAAGTTGTGCACAGAGAGGAAACAAAGAATTTTTATGGCTGTACCATATAGGATATCTGTTAAATTGCTTCACATTTACAGAAATTACAGAGTCATGAAATCTATGTTGAAGAAGCAACCAATCGAAAAAAAAACACATACAAATACACAGAGACTTGAAGATGCGAGACCTCTGGTAACGATCCCCATTGGGGTATTTAAAAAAAGAAAAAGAAAAGCAAGAATTTCATTCTTAAGAGACAAATCTTATAGACCTTAATATAGTCAAGCAAGGATGGCGATTACAACTATTTTAAAGATTTCCGACCACTTACTATTACAGAAGTAGTATACAGGACGTCGAAAGTAAGCTAATTCTCGAATAGAAATAATATCCCTCCCCTTCTAAGCTTAACTTATTTAAGAGTTTTCCCAACAGAAGACGAAAAACTTAGAACTTTTTTGCTAAACTCTAGCTTCAGAATATCGGTTATCTCCTACAACATTCTCGAATATATATCCTTAATTGGAACTTTGACAAAAAAAAACGGGATTAACCATCATATATCTGATATAGGAAATCGGTGCATGAGTAAAGGTTACTCTTAACATCAGAAACTACGAACATAATCATGACCTCCATGTCGTGGTTTCAGAAACAAGTTGAAGAGTCATATTTTGGAACCTGAGTACCTTTGTCATGATGAACAGAGGCTAGAGCCCCCACTCTGAAGTGGGCACACTTGCATTCGTCCATCACGGTAAACAGTAGAAAAAATTACAGAGTAGAATCTTGTTTTATAAACTCGAAAAGGCATAATGATAACCATAGCTGTCGGATTACTTAACTTAGGGATGAAACGCCACACCCTCCTTCTACCATGCTTTGCTTTGTAGTGAACCCTGACCAAGGGGAGAAGGGTTCGGGAGCTCCTGGTGGGTACCCTCGCAACAAGAAGAGCCCCACCATTAATACAGAGAAAAACACTTGATACAGAATTTCAAATAACTACCTTGACAAGATAAAATAGCATTGCGAATTCAAGAGATAAATCATTTGATAAAAACCCTTTACAAAAAAAATGAAGAATGTAAAGAACGGTATCATACACATCACCAATAAAAGTCCTCGTGGAGAGTAACCTAACATCATCAATGGATAAATTACTGGTAGACCACTACCTTTCTACAAATGATATGCACCAGTCATAGAGGAGAAATATATACGTGGGGACTTTTATTTCCTGGAGCACGACGAAGGTGTAAAATATTCGGAACTACTCTAAGTGACTTCAAAATACAGTTGCTAATTATAGGGTAGACAAAAGATTGAACCGTAAAGAAACCCATGGGTCACAAATAGTGAACACGGATTATATAACCTTAGGTTCACAAAGCTAAATATTTGTGGCTCGTGGATACAGTAAGAAACCTCTTCTACAGTTATTACTAAAATAAAAATAAAAGGAAACGTGTAGACTCTAAACATGACTATTGGGAGTAAAGAAGGCCTTTAAACCCACAGTAAAGTGTACAGAAAACAAAAATCTTTCTCGGTTACAACCAAGAACAACAAACTCTGTTCGAACTTGAAATATGACAGTCCCTTAAAGAAAACTTACTAGGTAATGTCGTCGACTGCACCAAAGGTTGCTCGTAGAGGCAGTAGAATTCCCTGTGGAATATTGCATAATACAAAACCCTTTCCTTCGAAGGAAAAAGGGCAGAAATGAGATCACCAAAACCTAAGAGGGACGAGTACACTCTTTATAGCATGGAAGGTACAAACCTTACACTAGGGAAAAGCTGGCGCATCAGGATTGGGAGGAGAAGGAGGAAGAGACATCGGGACTGAGGTTAGTAGGACCCTTAATAAATTTTTTGGATAGAGTCTTAAACTTCTCTTGACAGGTACATCCGCCTCCCTAAATGTAGAAGATACGAAGTTAAACCAACTGTAAAACCATGACTCTCTAGTGGAACTAATGGGCTGCCAAACTTTGAAGTTATATTTTCGTTAATCCAACAAGCGGAGGAGAGTTAGTAAGTTAAGTTGTGTAGAGAATGATGCAGACTTGAACGGTTCAGTTCATTATGGTAAGGACAGGTTGTAACATAACTAAAGTAGAGCCAGCGAAGGAAAACAACTTGGAAACCACTCCTAAACCATTCATTAATCTCCTTAAAACCTTTCCTGTCACGTACTACAATGAGGACTTGAAGACTGATGTTGACACAGTGAGGTAAGTGTATAAACATTTAATTCTCGGGGCCATAAATTTATGCGCAAAAATCCAATAGCCTGATTCTATTAAAACAAAGGGACGAAAATTCCAATCCTAGCATACAGGTAGGTGCGGGCATTGTAATGATGTCATTATAATAAAGTAAGAATTAGAAAATACTTACAGTCGATGGAAAACCTCTATCAAGAGTTTTAAGCTAGTATGTTATAAGGGTATGAAAGTAAAAACAAAATGTAAGTACCCACCTTACGAGTGGATTAAATGAAGTTAAGTAGTAAATATTGTACCACATAATTTATTTTTTTGAGGAATTTGAGATTCATTACAAAGGGACAACCTAATTAGGGTTTTTTTTTAAACTTTCACTCTTTCTAGCTATGAAAATTTTTATCCTCTTCCACACTTTCTCTACTACCTCAGACACAACATCAGATTCACCAATAGACCAAAATATTCTCATAAGATAGATATTCAATCAATGTGTGTGTCTTTATGAGATCCTCCTTGAGGTATATTTATACTTTTTCTAAGTAAATTATTTTCTTAATATTAGGGTGTCTTGAAATTTCTTATTGCAACAACTTTAAACTTTCATTAATGATTTATAACCAACTAGGGGCTTCTTGACCATTCTTTGGGGATTCCAAATTCAAGAGGGAATATCTCCCTAACTGTGAGGAACCACGTGGCATACCACCTATCACCAGAAATTACACAAGGACAACTATCAATCTATGATTTTATTACTTGTATTGTCATTGTCCTTTATGTCATTAGTCCTCAAACAACTTTGTGTATCTTGACCACACCTCCGGGGCTTCATGTAGACTTCATCAAATGCACCCAACACATCTGCTGACATCAACAACTCTTGTTGACATCAATGAGGACTAACTCACCATCAATATCAATCAGATGTATGGGGTATCTCAAACTCTCTAAGGGTTGAAATCAATGACAACCAATTGTCCAACAATGTCCCCCTTTGGCATTGATGGAAACACTTATGGAAACACTCATACTCCAATACTTGTGCTTCCCATATGACCATTTATCATCATCAATGTTTCTCTCTCTCCCCCTTCGACATCAATGGAAAAGAATATCTGGTGCTGACCCCTCCCCAGACCCGCAGGTCAGGATCCGCACATGATCTTTTTCTTTCGGCCCCTAAGAGCTCAACTGGCTCTTCTATTTCCCTTTTGGGAAATCTACCCACAACAACACCTTGAGGGAATTCCTCCTTTATTTTGGGATATTGGATTTCACGATTTTGCGAATCCCTTGGTCGAGCGCCTTACCTCTTCGACCTCCGAAACCCGAAATACTTAAACACTTGACCCTTCCTCATGTCAATTTTGGCTTTTCGTCTTTTGCGAATTCGGGAGTTGCGATGTCATGCAACTCTACTCCTCGATTCCCAAAATCCCGAAACACGATTTACCGAAATCTCGAAATCCCTCTTTTAAGGAGATTAACAGCTGTGAACTCTCCCTTGATCCAACAGTCAATGCTATTTTGCGTACCAGGAGTTCGATATGCCAAATCTCGAACTTTGTGTCCTCTCCACCTTTCGGTCTCCGAAATCCCAAAATTCTGGAATAGTACGTCACCTCGTTGTTTCACAAAATTGACGGGAAGTCTCATGTCCTTCCACGTGTGGCCTCCTCTTCGTTTCATGTTTTCTCCCCTGTTGTGTCCCGATCTCTCTCCCTCGAGACTTCTGAAACCCCGAACTCTGAAGTTCCAAAAACTTAAGCTTGTTTTTCCTTGTTGTTTTCCACAAATCTCGACAAGAAGCCTCCTGTCCTTCCACGTGTCACCTTCTCCTTGTTTCGTATTTTCTCCTCTACTATATCCCGATCTCTATCCCTCGAGACTTCCGAAATCCCGAACTCCAAACTTCCACTTCCCTGCTCTACACTGATAAGAATCCTTTCGGACTTTGGGTACTTCATCTGTCAAGACCCAAACTTGCAACCCGGACTTTTGAAGTCCAAAACTCCGAAATGATCTGATGGCCCCGAAAATCTTGATCAACGGTTGACATTAATATAGATTATCTAAAGGATGGCTCTGTCCTAACCGTTATCCCTCTCGCGGCTTTCGCATATCCAACGATCCCCATTGTTTCGGGATTCCTCCTCGAAGAATTTCGACCGTCCAAACTCTTCCCGAAAGAACTTCTTCTCTGAGTTAGCTCAGTAATCCTCCCCACTATGACTTGGCCTCTGCACAATGATCAAGACCCCTCTTCTTCTCTTCACACCTTGAAGACGCTATTTCTCCTGAGTTTTCTTTCGCAACTCAAGCCTCCTAAAAGACTTATGCACGCACTCCTTGTGACACTTCCCCATATACGTCTAAGTATTTGAGTTCTTTTGACTTTGTGCAACTCCCTACGACAATAGTATTCAACTCTCTCTTTGGTTGATAAGTTCGGAACTTTCAACCAATCTGCGCACACCTTGCACGGCTTTTGTGCCTGACTTGCACTTCTGCGGGAAATGAGAACAATGGTATCCCTCCTGAGCTTTTAGAGATGAACTCTGAACCCGTCAACGCACTCCTTGTAGGAACTTTTACTCAAGAAGAGAAACAATTGAAACTCATTTCCTTACTCTCCCAGACTTCAAATACCCAACATGAAATCATACATACATAGCATAAAAGAAAATGTACAAAAAAAAGAGTAAAACAACCATGAGCATAACATTCAACATGTATACACAGAAAGCATTAGAACACCATGAGTCTAAATCAAAGATTCATATATTAATATCAGAACTTTTGTACATGGGCTCTTCTACATAGCTCTCTGCTTCTTCTCCTCTATGCTCTATTCAATCGATAATGTTAATGTTACGATTGATAAAGGATGAGGGTGTCTATATTCGATTTCCCTCCTATGCTCTAAACTGTCTAATCTGCATTTAAATATACCTACTCACATTAATTATGTATAAATGCCTTCACCTACTATAGATGAGAGCAACTTCTCAGGATTTGTTTACAATCTCTAATTGTGCTCCCTCTTAACTATTACATAAATGTTTCAAAACATTTCAAAAAATGTGCGTTGGTGCTTTCCAATTGTCTTCCATCTTCATGCTTTCTTGCTACTTGTGATGCTTATGATGATCTTGTATCATACTCCCTCGCTTGAAAATTTTCATGAAATCCTTTTCATGAGCTCTTGCATAGTTTTCCCATGCTTTTGAATGTCTTCTTCATTCTCCTAGCTGGCATCTTCAACTGGATGTCCCTTCCATTTGACCAAGTATTCAAAATACTCTTTTCTCTTGGTCCTCTTGCTGACTCTCTTGTTAAGTATTCTCTCCATCTATGGCTTTTCAGCTATGGGCATTTGTTTAGTCCACTGAACCTCTGTCTGTTCATTGTCTTCTCTTACTTCTCCATATTTGTAAGGGTACAAATCTGAGATGTTGAATATCGGTGAAATTCCAATCCCATCGGGTAATTCAATCTCATATGCATTTGCCCCAAATTTCCTTATGATCTTGCATGGTCCAATTTTCTTCATCTTCAGTTTGTTATATGTTCCCCTTGCGAACCTTTCCTTCCTCAGATGTGCAAGAATTAGATCACCAACTTCAAATTGAATTTCTCTCCTATGTTGATCTGCTCTGCGCATATACTCTTGGCTCAAGTTATGCAATCACTCCTTCACTTGGCTGCGAAGTTTTTTCATTGCTTCTGTGAAATCTTCTGCACTAGCACTTCTAGTTTCATTATGTTCTGAATCTTTCAATCCAAAAACTCCTCTTGGTTTCATTCCATAAACAATCTGAAATGGCCTTTTCCCTGTTATTCTATTGATCGAATCATTATAAGCAAATTTTGTGTGTGGCAGAATGTGATCCCACTGACTGTGGTGTTCAGTCACTAGGCTCCTTAGTAAATCTCTCAAGCTTTTTGTTCACAACTTCTGTTTGCCCATCCGTCTGAGGATGATAAGATGAGCTAAATGAAAAATTCGTCCCCAGCTTCTTCCATAAAGTCCTCTAAAAATGTCCCACGAACTTGGTGTCTCGATCTGAAACTATACTCCTTGGTAAGTCGTGAAGTCTGACAACTTCGTTGAAAAAAAGGTACGCGATATGAGTCGCGTCACTATTTTTTTGACATGGTATAAAGTGTGCCATTTTAGAAAAATTGTCTACCACCACAAAGATTGAATCAAACCCTCTTTGCATTCTTGGCAGCCCTAACACAAAATCCATGCTCACTGCGTCCCATGGCCTCTCTGGTATGGGTAACAACTGATATAACCTTGTGTTGTGTTTTCTTCCCTTTGTGTGCTGAAAAATTCTACATCTGTCCACAAACCTTTTGACATCTACTCTCATTCCTGGCCAAAAATATGATCCATTTAATTTCGAGAACGTTTTATCATGACCAAAATGTCTGGCCAATCCTCCTTTATGTTTCTCTTTCAGTAGATTCTCCCTCATGGAGCATTTTGGAACACATAATCGATTACCTCTGAATAATAATCCATCCTGGATCATATATTCAATCCATTGACTTCTATCCTTGAGAATTGGATTCTCAGATACTTCATACGCCTCTTTGAAATCTGGATCATCTCTGTACATGTCCTTGAGGTTATCAAAACCCAATGTTTTGACTCTAAATTCCTGCATCAGCAAACATTTCTTGCTCAAAGCATCAACAACTTTGTTAGCAGTTCCTAAAATATGTTTAATTACAAAAGTAAAATTATGCATGTATTCAAATCATTTTTCATGCGTCTAGTTCAATTTATCCTACTGAGTTACAAATTGTAAGGCATGATTATCACTATACAAAACAAACTCTTTAGGAATCAAGTAGTGCCTCCACTTCTTCAGTGCCTGTATGACCGCATAAAATTCTTTGTCATACGTGAAGTAATTAACCTTCGCCTCATTCAGTTTCTCACTGAAGTATGCGACTGGCCTATCATCTTGACTCAAAACCGCTCCAATTGCAAAACCACTAGTGTCAGACCTGACCTAAAACATCTTACTGAAATATGGCAACACCATAATTGGTTGTTCAGTAATCTTTGTCTTTAAAAAATTGAATCTTTTCTCTGCTTCTTCTATCCAGTGAAAAGATTTATGTCTTTTCTTCACTGTGTCCATCATTGGTGCACCAATTCCACTGAAATTTCTGATGAATTTCCGATAGAAACTAGCCAATCCATGAAAACTTCGAACTTCAAAGATACTCTTTGGTGATGGCCAATTCTTAATCACCTCCACTTTATCTGGATCCATCTTCAACTTATATGCAGAAATAACAAACCCCAAATAAATGAGCTATGTCTTCATGAATGATGATTTCTTCATATTTATCAACAACTTCTCTTGCTGTAGCCTCTTCATCACTGTAGCCAAATGTTTCAAGTGCTTTGTTTCTATTCTACTAAAAACCAGTATGTCGTCATGATATACTATGACGAACTTTCCAATGAACTCCTTCAAGACTTCATTCATCAACCTCATGAAAGTATTGGGTGCATTTGTTAAGCCAAATGGCATGACAAGCCATTCATACAACCCTTCATTTGTCATGAGTGTTGTCTTCGATTCATCACCTTCTCTCATTCGGATTTGATGATATCCACTTTTCAAATCAATCTTTGAAAAAAATTTCTCTTTACTCAAGCAATCCATCAAATCATTCATTCTTGGCAATGGAAATCTATACCTGATGGTAATCTTGTTGATTGCTCTTGAGTCTGTACACATCCTCCAAATTCCATCTTTCTTTGGACTAAGAACTGTCAGAACAACCCATGGACTCAAGATTTCTCTAACCAACCCTTTGTCCATTAAATCCTGGACCTATCTTTTGACCTCTTCATTCTCATGTGGCATCAATCTGTACACTACTTTGTTTGGTAAATTGGCTCCATGTATAATATCAATGTGATGACTTATACTTCTGATCGGTGGCAACGAATGAGGTAGTTCGTCCACTACTATATCAGCAAATTCCTCCAGTCACTTTTGGATTTCCTCTAGTAAATCATCCACCCTCGTATTGGTTAAAACAATCTGAGGTTTTCTAACCACAATGAATTGTGTTTCTTCCTTCTTCTTAACCTCCTTAATAAGTTCCTTCCCACTCATGAGAAGTACATTGTTGCTTACTTCAGGTTTCACCTCTTTGTCCTTAATTGACAACAACATGTGAGTTCTCCCATTCTTCTCTAGGGTGTATGTGTTCTTTCTCCCATAATGAACCACATTCCCGTCATATTGCCACAGTCTACCCAGCAATAGATGACACACATACATGGGAATCACATCACACAATATCTTATCGTTATATCCTCCTATTTTAAATTCAACTAAACATTGTTTAGTGACATTTACCCGATGTCCTTTTTGTAGCCATGAAACTTTGTATGAACTTGGATGTTCAATAGTCTCTAGATACAAATTTTCTACCATATCCATAGAAACGAGATTGTCCATGCTACCACTGTCCATGACGACCTTGCATACCCTGTCTTTGGTCTTGCAAGCAGTCCGAAAATTTTTGTTCCTTTAGACTGGATTTTCTACTTCTTTCTATGGCATCAAGAGAACTTTCCTCACCATCAGTGATCTTCCGCCTTCAGCATCTTCTGCCTCAACATTTCATCTCTGTGATTTGGCAATGTGAGTTTCACCTCCTTCTTTCTTCTTATCTAGACATTCATAATATTTATGCCAATTCTTTCCACACGTGAAGCATTTTATTACTCCACCTCTACCTCTTCCTCTTCCTCTAGCATGAGGAAAAGTGTTGTTATCAGCATACTGTCCTCTCTGTGAGATTCCACCTCTCTTAGTTTGAGGTTGAGGTTTCTTCCACTCTTCCTTAGGCTTCTGATTCCTATCTTGGACAATTGTTTTGCCTCTGGGATGACTTTTGCCTCATCCTCTTTGACCCTGCTTTCAGCTCAGCTTCTGTTTAGCCTTTAGAGCCATCTGATAAGAATCTTCCACCGTTCAGATGGTCATCATGCTCATCTCATCTTGAATGTCATATCACATACCATTCATGTACCTGGCAACCTTTTCATCATCACTTTCCCGATGACCTGCTCTAATGTTTAGCTTGTAGAATTCTTCAGTGTACTCCTTCACTGGCATCAACTTTTGTCTCGAATTATGCATTCTTTGAAATAGAGTAATTTGATAATCCTTGGGTATGGATTTTTCTTTCATCTTCGTAATCATTCTATCCCAACTCTTGATTTTCTACTTTCCTTTGTAGAGTCTATCAGCTTTTAGTTCATCCCACCACAATGTTGCATGTCCTTTAAGTCTTGTGACAACATGTTTAACCTTTTTGTATTCCTAGACATCTTCATAGTCAAAATACATGTCCAGAGCTCTAATCCAGTCTAGAATCTCTTCAACATCCAGGTTTCCTTCATATACTATAATATCCATTTTTTCCCTTGCACCCATCCTTGCAATATCCCTGAGTAGGCATTCATTTGATGCATCCTCTGCTGCAACTTCTTCTCCTTCATGTTCGACTTCATTTTCACTTTCAGAATCACTGAGATCCCCAACATCGACTGTGTGCCTCTGTGCTATTTCCATAGCATCCATCCTAGCACGTAACTCACGCACATCTCTTGCCTCTAGTGGATCAGGTAATTGTTTTCCCCTTCTTCTTGGTATTTCCCTTTCCTATGGTGGATCGGGTGTTTGTCTGTTTCTTCTTCTCGGCGACATGGCTGTAAAATTCCTCCTTTCCCTGCTACAGAAAGAAAAGAAATTTTTCCTATGCTCTGATACCAGATGGTGCAGACCGCTCCCTAGACCCGTAGGTCAGGATCCACATAAGATCTTTTTCTTTCATCCCCTGAGATATCAACTGGCTCTTCTATTTCCCTTTCAGGAAATCTACCCACAACAACACTTTGAGGGAATTCCTCCTTTATTTCGGGATATCGGATTTCACGATTTTGCGAATCCCTTGGTCGAGTGCCTTACCTCTTCGACCTCCAAAACCCGAAATACTTAAACACTTGACCCTTCCTAATGTCAATTTCAAATTTTCAGCTTTCAAAAATTCGGGAGTTGTGATGTCGTGCAACTCTACTCCTCAATTCCCGAAATCTTGAAACCCGAATTACCGAAATCCTGAAATCCCCCTTTTAAGGAGATCAACGACTGTGAACTCTCCCTTGATCCAATGGTCAACACTATTTCACGTACCGAGAGTTCGATATGCCAAAGCTCTAACTTTGTGTCCTCTCCACCTTTCAGTCTCTGAAATCCTGAAATTCTGGAATAGTACGTCACCTCACTGTTTCACAAACGCGACGGGAAGTCTCTTGTCCTTCCACATGTCGCCTCCTCTTCGTTTCAGGTTTTCTCCCCTGCTGTGTCCCGATATCTCTCCATCGAGACTTTGGAAACTATGAACTTCGAAGTTCCGCAAACTTAAGCTTATTTCTCCTTGTTGTTTTCCACAAATCTCGACAAGAAGCCTCCTGTCATTCCACGTGTCGCCTTCTCCTTATTTCATATTTTCTCCTCTACTATATCTCGATCTCTATCCCTTGAGACTTTTGAAATGCCAAAATCCAACCTTCCACTTCTCCGCTCTACAATGATGAGAATCCTTTCAGACTTCAGGTACTTGATGTGTCAAGACCCAAACTTGCAACCTGGACTTTCGAAGTCCGAAACTTTGAAATGATCTGACGGCCCCAAAAATCTTGATCAACAATTGAGTTTAATCTAGTCTATCCAAAGGATGGCTATGTCCTGACCATTATCCCTCTTGCATATTCCACAGATCCAATGATCCCCGCTGTTTCGGGATTCCTCCTCGAAGAATTTTTACCATCCAAACTCTTCCTCAAAGAACTTTTGCTCTGAGTCAGCTCAGTAATCCTCCTCATTGTGACTTGGCCTCTGCACAATGACCAAAACCCCTATTCTTCTCTTCATACCTTGAAGACGCTAATTCTCCTGAGTTTTCTTTTGCAACTCAAGCCTCCTAAAAGACTTCTGCATGCACTCCTTGCGTAACTTCCCCAAATACGTCTAAGTATTTGATTTCTTTTGACTCTGTGCAACTCCCTTCGACAGTAGTCTTCAACTCTCTCTTTGGTTGATAAGTTCTAAACTTCCAACCAGCCTGCGCACACCTTGCATGAATTTTGTGCCTGACTTGCACTTCTGCGGGAAATGAGAACAATGGTATCCCTCCTGAGCTTTCAGAGATGAAATCTGAACCCGTCAACGCCCTCCTTGTGAACGCTCCACTGCACTCCTTGTAGGACCTTTTACTCAAGAATAGAAACAATTGAAATTCATTTCCTTACTCTCTCAGACTTCAAATACCCAACATGAAATCATACATACATAGCATAAAATAAAATGTACAACAGAAAGAGTAAAAAAACCATGAGCATAACATTCAACATGTATACACAGAAAGCATTAGAACACCATGAGTCTAAATCAAAGCTTCATATATTAATCTCAGAACTTTTGTACATGGGCTCTTCTACACAGCTCTCTACTTCTTCTCCTCTATGCTCTATTCAATTGATAATGTTAATGTTACAAATGATACAAGATGACGGTGTCTATATTCAGTTTTCCCTCCTATGCTCTAAACTATCTAATCTGCATTTAAATCTACCTACTCACATTAATTATGTATAAATGCCTTCACCTACTACAGATGAGAGCAACTTCTCAAGATCTATTTACAATCTCTAAGGGTTCTTCCTCTTAACTATTACATAAATGTTTCAAAACATTTCAAAAAATGTGCGTTGGTGCTTTTCAGTTGTCTTCCATTTTCGCGCTTTCTTGCTACTTGCGATGCTTACGATGCTCCTGCATCAATATCTCTCCTTGGGGATTCTCCCCCTATCTTCATGTGTTTGTTATTTCTCTTCACATCTTTTTCGTCATGTTTCTTTCCACATTCCTCTTTTCTTTTATAGAAAAGAGTGACCCATTTGAAAGTATACCTTCTTTGAATAATCCTTCTCTCACTTCATGCAGTTGAATCTTTCTCTTCTGATATTTCTCTTTCTCTCCCTTTGATATCATGGGAAAAATAATAAATCACCTTATAGATATGTCTCCCCCTTTTTGAATTCCACTAATCTTCCTTTCTACATCTCCTTATTTGATGATTTGTCTTCCATTGATTTATCGACTTCATGTATATGTTTCTTTTCCTCTCTTATAGTGCTTCTTATTTACCATTGGTTCTTCCTCTTGTAACTCTTTGACATATGTAAAAATCATTCAAAATTTATTGAATTAAAATATTCATGGCTTGTCATGTTCACTTTGGAGATATCAATGACCATACTATTCAATAATGTCCCTATGAAGATATAGCTTATGCTAAAGGTTTATATTTCCCTGTTCTATTGTACCTTTCACTTCTTGTATTCTTGTGACCAGCTAATTCCACTAATTATAATTGTAAATATTATATGTCATATATCTTTCTAGACTTGGCAATGACCTCATAAATCCATCTCTATCCATGTGTCATAGATTATCCATAACTCTGCTACTCTATTTTACAAAATTCTAACCCATCTATCACTGCATTATCAAGAAGGTGTTTTTGTTGTAACTAATCATCACATATTCATGTGTTGAATAATATGAAATACATCCTTGAACCTATAATACAAATATATCTACCTAGAAAGTGTGTCAATGATATTCCTCTGATATCTACATGGGAACACTTCTCCTCTGTCATTTTCTACTTCTACTATCTGACTTCTCTGAATCTGTCTCTGCAAACACTTCAAACTACTCGAAGGATCATTATATGATCTATACTAGCTACTGCACCAACTCTCATTGTTTAATATTCATGTTTACAGGAAGCCTCCAAGATGGATGGCTTAGAAAAATACCCTCTCTAATGTGGAGTAATATTCATTTTCATCTGCAAAATCATCATCTGTATGAACTCCGACTTCTTCCTCTTTTCTTGTGGATTCATTATGATCTTCCACTACAATTCTCAAGAGTACAATCTCCTTATCTTGTTTTTTATTCACCTTCTCTTCTTTTATTTCTCGCACTACTGCAAATATTGTGATCTTTGGGACCTATTCTTTATTCACCTGATCTTCTTGTATTTTGTTTCTTCTCCAAATCTTCATGTATCTAACATCGACATTTTCTGTCATGGAAGGATCTATCATGCTTCTACAATCACAAACTATTTGACCATAATTTTGGAATTTGTCACATTAAGTGTTATGTGGGGCCACATAAGAATTTCTTGCTTGAACATTTCTTCCATAATACCTATAGTATAAAACGTTATGTCCAAATTTAGTACAATTAAACCAATGACAATAAAATAAATTTACATACCTAGGAGTGAATGATCTTCTTTCTAGTGTATTTCTTTTGAATTCTTTCCTTAGTTGATCATGATGTTCTCTTCCTTCATTATGATTGAAGATTCTTTTTTGCTTGAATGTGGAAGGTCTTGTTGAAATTGAATCGCTATTATACTCATTATTTTTTGACTCTTGTTGACCATGATTCCTTCCTTTGAGTACTTCTACATAACTCTCACCCTTTTCTTCATTATTCCTTTATGGAAACGTGGACTGCTTCTCTTCAACTTTATTTGTTTATGATGTGGGTGTTTCTCTCTCTCTCTTAAACGTTCTTACTGAGATTGATGATTTTTACTCTCAATGTGACAACTTAGTCTTCAATATTATCAACCTGTTCTTCTTTCTTCATCATCTGAATCTTCATGATTTCTTATGTTCTCTTTTATTCTTCAAGTTGGATGTTCAAAGTGATGATTTTATTTTCAAGTCTTCTTTCTTCTCGACTAAATTCTTCTTCAATTTTTTTAAAGTCCTCTGATCTTTCCTTGAGATGATCTATCAAAATATTGTCTCTCTTCTCTGCCTCCTTTCTTTGGGATACTATGTCATCTTCCAAACACTGCTTCTTGTAATGATCCCCAAATTTACCAAATTAAAAAAAATTATCAGGGACATTAAATCTCTTTTCTTTCGAACCACTTATTTCAAAAGACATACAGTTATTATAATTAGGTAGTTGTCGTTACTAATAAATTTCACAAGGTTTATGTTTTCTATTTAATGGTACAACAAACTTCCATTATAACATATTTTATCTTTGAGTTATTTCATATCGCACAATAATCATATACATAAATTTTGAGGGTAGCTTCGCTATACCCTAGCCTCCCAGATTACTAACATATAATTATAAAGGTTAGGAAAACCCCACCAATGTTGTAGTATCTCCATATAATATATAAGCATTGACATATATATATATATATATATATATATATCTAAACGTTTATAATGTATAGGACCCTTAGCATTTCCCCTCCCTAGGCATGAATGTTTAACATTTGTAATTGTTAAAGTCTTAACAACATTGAACCCTCTCCATGCATAACATTAAAGTTATTTATAACATAAGGGTCTATATGAAAACGAGTTCTAGCATGGCATACATCTTTAGCGAAAATGTTACAAGCCTTAATGTAATGGTGAATTTACATTTGTTTTAACTATCCAAACAATAGGCCTTGTGAGAACCGGTCGTAGTTAAACTTACGATCATTATTAACAGAGTTTTCAATTGGTTGTCAGTTGAACATCATTGAGGGGTCCAACGGTAACATACATCCTTCTGAATTCATTTAACATTAACAAACATATAGTCACACCTTAACTGAATAAGAGAGTAGGCTCGACAATATTGTATATCATGCCCTAACTGAGTTGTCCTCCCTCCCAATAACTTGGCATGAATTCAAATGAGGATTTGTTAGACCTGAATTAGAACCTTTGTCCATTCCATTAATGGTGACCTGCAAGGGTACCTCCCAAGGGTGGTCGTGCGACCACTGTGTCCAATGAAAAACATGCCACCTCCCCTCTGTCACATGGCAAGGTACATTATTCATAACCATTGCTATTACTCAATTTTGAGACATGTCTCTAGGTCATTGTTTCATTTTCCTTCGGCATTATCTTTCTACTAAAATGCTCCAGTGCTACCCGTGATAATCGGCTTGGTAAAACATGACCTGCATCGTGAAGTTGGGTTTGTCAAGGGCAGGAAGAAAAGGATAGGTGACTATCAGTTGGACGCTACCCTAAACTAGGTAAATAACTCTTTGTCATGTTACTCTGAGTTCTCTATTATTTTGGTTCATGTAGTGTGCGTCAGTCACCGTATCTTCTTCTTTCTCTTCCGACTTCCTCAGTCCCTTATTAGAGTTCTTTAACGATTGTTAAGTTTATTTTAAATTGAGGGTTTGTCATCGCCCTTATTATTCCTTTATTGGTCCTCCATTTCCTTAGACACTGCGATATAGCTTTGGGTCTCTATGATCTTCATACGAATTCTGGTTCTTGTTATTAACCCATAAGGGAAATAGGAAATCTTATTGTATACTCCTTAAAGGGTTTTGTACTGGGTGTTTAAATCTTCATTCTGCTTCCATAATGGTTCTAACCCTAGCTTGGATTCTTCCACAACTTTTAAATATTTGATATTCTCCTGTAAATTCGTTAACTCTCTCGAATAGTCTTGGGTTCTCTTAATATGTATTTCCAAGGTAATTCTGGGTTGTGTGATAGGAAGGAAAATAGGAAAAAAAATCCTCTATATCATGTTTGGATATTTTTACTTTAAAGACCATCCTCTGTGTTAAAGAACATATTTTATTCAGTTCGATAAAGAGTATTTTACTAGCCACAAAATGTTACGATTTTCATTCTGTTTTTAATGCTTAACCTAGTGGTTTTTGTGGTTAGAAAATATAGCTCTATAAAATATTCTATCTGCACTTCCGAGCTACTGGTTCCTGATTCTAAGAATATACCATTCGACTCTCTTTATAATTCAATCAATTCAAGCTAACATTTATATCATTTTTTTATTAAGGGACGAGATTCTTTCTGGATTATTGTGATATTTCGTGTTACTCTATTAGGAATTTTTGTAACGGGCTCATTACCCTAATTTTAAATTCACGGTTTGTACCTTGGGAAGGGATCGTAAAGGTCATATGATGCCACTGCATGTATATAGTTCAGACCTAATCCAAGTAATTTATCATCAATTCTTGGTTCTTGTTCTCTGTGTTTTGAAAACTTCTCTATTGCATTTCCCTTCAGCGTACATAGAATATATCAAATGTAATATCAAAACGGTGTTGTACGCCTCTGTGTGGCATATATGATCTGTATGAATTAGTTATATTATCATAGTGTTAAAGGTTTGGCATTGTTTATTTTTCTTTCTTATTCACATTCCAGAATTAAGATTTTCGGTTACTAAACTAATGATGGGACCCATGTTTATATTGCGAGGGTACCCATCAGAATTTTCCAAGTCCACTCCTCCCCTTCGGGCCCATGGAAATTTTACTCAATGACGTCGATGGGAAAGTACTCGTGCCAAATATTAATCTAAGTATTGTTCCTATAAATGAATCTTCATCAATTTATTTTGGTTTATTATCCCTTATTACTTTTTTATTAATTCTGTCTCTTTCCTTTTTGCATGTCTTAACCA
This sequence comes from Picea engelmannii, assembly GCA_009831015.1. NCBI lineage: Eukaryota > Viridiplantae > Streptophyta > Pinopsida > Pinales > Pinaceae > Picea > Picea engelmannii. Next base: position 488,855 of record ML777906.1, on the reverse strand, counting down.
CCCTACTCAAATGGATTCACTAGTTCGCCTCACTCGAAAGGTATTCGAGTTCCAACTTTGGGTGTTTATATTTAAGTTTTCCAGGTTCTGTTCATAGCGGTACCGATTTCCAAATTAGGGAACTATTATTATAATGGATTTTTCACTAGGATTTCCATAGATAACCTGGTTATTTTTAATTTAAATCCTTCAGGGAAAATGAACATATGTTGGCCCCTGACCAAGTTTTGGGATATCCTTGGTCAATATGACCTGTTTTGGGACTTTGACAGCCTATCAAAGGCAGAGAGCACGAGATCTTGGCCCCTTTTTGTGTCCTTTTTTGGGATATGGGAATATGTAACGGGAATGGGATGTCGACCCATGGGTTCACCCATGTTTAGGCCTATTTTTTAATGTATATATAGATGTATAGGTGAAGTAAGTAGTATGGCAAAGAGATATATGAACATCTATGTGATGTAAGGATGATAAGATAACTGCTAAGTGCAAGTAGGGTTTGTGGATGCTTTGTGAATTCTATGAGAACTTGTAGAGCAAAGTGCAAGAGGTTGTAGCTATCTGTGAAAGGATTTGTGCTAGACCTAGCTCAGGGAAGAAGGATCTAGCGAGTTGCACAGATCTTTTGTCCTATGCAGAGTAAGGGTTATGGGGCTCTATGCATGTAACCTATTGAAGAGATAATAAATAAGAAGATTTGATGGACGTAGCCCCAGGGTGTGGGTGAACCACGTAAATATTATGTTACTCTGCTCTGTGCAATGTTTTGATGTGTTTATGTGTTATTGGCTAAGTTCTTTAAGATGGTTAGATAGATCTATTATGATTTGTTCTTATTATGACTCTGGATGATTAGATATGACATAGGTGAATGTGCTTAGTGCTCAAATCTACGAGATCTGATCTATTTATTTGTGTTAAGTTCTTAATTACCTGAGATCAGGGTGAATATTGCGATGCTATGTTTTCTCTACGAAGTAGGTATTGGTTATATAATGATGAACTAAGGTTACTAAGTGCACTATTAAGTATTATAATCACATATATGTGTCTGAGCTAAGGTTCCAGACATCTGAATCCTGCAACCACCCCTACCTCTACCTCGGGTGAGACTTCATCTACTTCGCAGGTGTTTCCGAAAGGGCCGATAGTTAGGGTTTTGTTGGTGCAATGTTGTAGCATTGAACCCTGGGTCTTCCCCTGTGCCAAGAACATATCTGAACATATTTTAACAAGGGAGAAACCCCAATAAAATGGTTTTTTGATTTAAACAATTATGATGACATGTATTGGAAATTACTCCTAGGTTTACTGTAATAAAAAGGGACTATAATTTTCTATGTCTTCTATATAGATTGTTTAATAGAAAACATTGGAATCTCATGTAACTCAATAACTCGACACCACTCCTTCTATGTATGAATACATTTGATGATTTTATAAAATTCTATGTAAATAAACATACAACAATATATATATATATATATATATATATATATAATGATATGGTACAGATTATTATTATCACGGTAATACTATTGTTCTGGTTAGATTTATTGCAAACCTATAAAAGCATACATAGACATTTCCTATAACACTATGCTTATGGTCATTTGTCCTATAAAAATATGTAATCATTCTTTATGCATATTCATACTTAAGTCTGAATTCATGCTTATACCAAACTATTCCTAATATCAACCACAGATCAAACTGATATTTTCTTTCCTATTGGTGCCTCGTCAGTACATCACATGGATAGGAAATTTTCACACATTTATCAAGAACTAACACACAGAGTAGCCTTCTTAACTCTATTCAATGAATAAATTTGAACTGTAAAGGATTGATCTATAATTCACTTCATTATACTAGCCATTAAACAATAAAAACATTTAACAAAAAATAAGTAGAGGTATATATATGAACAAGGCGTTGGCACAACAAATGGAACAACCAAGTTCCACCCAACCATAGAATAGAAAAGCCAATCTACTTTCTCCATTCACCCCCTATCCTGACCATGAATCCATGAGGACGAACTCCAATGTTCCTCTTTCTCTATAGTCCACTTTCATGTCATAAATTCCCCTTGCCTTACACTTAGAAACAATGCTCATAACAACAAGTGACATCCTTTCTCCGATATACTAAGCAATGTCCTGCCTCCTCCCATATGTTGTATATGCAAAAGCATCTAGTTACTAGGTATTTTACCCCTTGGGAATTTTTGCAAATTTACTAATCCCTAATTTTCAGGGGCTTCCCATGGCCAAATTCCTGATTTTTCACTTGTAAGATTCAACCCTGAGGTAGTTCGAGACTGTTCACCACTCTTGGGGTTGTGGTCAACTAATTTCAACTTGGTTGTTTCATTTTTCCTTCAGCAATAAATATAAAAATTAATTGTCTCTTACAAGTGTCATATTCAAAGAGTTGGTTGGGGAAATCAAATATTTTCCCAACAGTCACAATAATTAATTAAAATTTAATCCACTTTCAAATTCAGAATTTCCACAAATGACAATCATTTTCCAAATTAAAAATTGCCAAAAACAAAAATAAATTCCTAAGTGTATCCCGACTTTAATCATTAAATATTTTTGGGGATATTACATCCTCTCCCTCTTCAGTACAAAACTTTCCTCACTGTTCGTTCCTTTCTCAGAACAGGGTTGGATAAGATTTCTATAAACCTTCCTCTAATTCCCAAGTGGCCTCCTCAGGACTAAAGTGATTCCATTGCACTTTTACCTAGGCGATGGCTTTGTTCCGTAGTACTGTTTCTCTCCTATCCAGAATGCACAAAGGTTCTACTTGGAACTCACCTTCTGGTTCCACCTGCACCATGTTCCAATCGATCATTTGAGTAGGATCATGAGCATATTTTTTTTAACAAAGAAACATGAAATTCATTATGAACTTTCAAATTTGCATGAAGTGCAAGTTGATATGCCACTGGTTCAATTCGAGGTAATATATCGAAGGGGACACAAAACCTGGGTGCCAACATTGAACAATTTCCTAGATTTAATGAACTTCGTCTTTCTTTGACTTTTAAATACACATGATCTCTAACTTGAAATTCCCGATGCCTTCTTTTCAGATCTGTGTAACGTTTTTGTCTGTCCTGTGCCTCCTTTAAGTTTTGTTGTACTTTTCTTACCGTATTCTCCATTTCCTAGAGCATTTCTAGTCCCAACATTAGTCTATCAACTGGGTTGTCCCAACTAGTCAGAGTTGTACACTTTTTGTCATACAATACCTTGAAGGGGCTCATCTTAGCCGATGTCTGGTAACCATTATTCTATGAAAATTCCACCAAGTGTAGGTAATATTCCCACTTAATTGGTTTTATTCTTACGTACATTCATAACATATCTTCCACAATTTGGTTCGTTCGTTCAGTCTGTCCATCTATTTGTGGATGGTAGCTTGTGCTGAAATTCAAGTTAGTATTCAACCTTGCAAATAATTCTTTCCCAAACGTAGATGTAAATTTTACATCTCTATCTGAAATCACCATTTTAAGAATACTATGCAGTCTAAGAATTTCCTTCATAAATATTTCAGCGATGTTAATAGCTTTATAAGTAGATTTTACAGGAATAAAATGTGTAGACTTGCTAAGCTTATCAATTAATACCATAATTGAATCATTCTATTTTTTAGTTCTAGGAAAACTTTTGATAAAATACAGTGATATAGTCTCCCATTTATATTATGGTATAGGTAGAGGTTGCGATAGGCCGGCTAGGTGTTGGTGTTAGCCTTCACCTGATGACAAACTAGGCACTGAGACCAGTATTTTATTGTCTCACCTTTCATCTTAGGCCAATAAAACAACTTCCTCAATGTTATTACCATTTTCTGGTATCCTAGATGACCAGAATATGGCTTCTTGTGTACTTTGTCCAAAATTGTTAGCTTTAATTCATCAGAATCTAGTATGTACAACCTCTTTTTGAAGCTTAGTAACCCATTTTTGTCGAAACTTAGATCTGTTCTATCTAAATTTTCTTCATTATTCTGTAAATCTGCTACTGTTTTAATGTATTTTTCATCATTTTTACTTCCAACTTTTATCCTTTGCTCAATGTCACTTGCTTCCTTGCTAATGTTTATCTCAAACAATCCATGAATTCTTCTACTTAAGGCATCTGCCACTTTTCTTTCCTTACCCTTGATGTGTCTTACCTTAAAATCAAATTCGCTTAAGAATCCCAACCATCTTTCTTGCCTTGCGTTAAGATCAGGTTGACTAAACAAGAATTTCACAAAACTGTTATCAACTAGCACAAAAAATTTCTACCCATTATATATTGTCGCCACATTTTTAACGCATGGATTATTGTTGCTAATTCCAAGTCATGTGTGACATAATTTTGTTCATGATCTTTTATTTTTCGTGACTCGTAACAAATAGCGTGCCCTTATGGAGTTAGGACACCTCCCAAACCCTCTTTGTTCACATACATGTAGACTATGAAGTCTTTATCCGGTTCTTCTATCCTTAAAATGGGTGTGGTTGTTAACAGTTCTTTTAACTTATTAAAATTATCCTGACATTTCTGCGACCAAACAAACTTAGTTCCCTTTTTTCTGTAGGGATGTTATAGGGTATGAAATTTTAAAGAATCCTTCTATAAATCTGTGGTAGTACCCGGTGATTCCCATGGATGATCGAATATCCGCTACATCCTTAGGAATAGGTCATTCCATGATGGATCTTATTTTCTCTCGGTCGACTACAATACCCTCTTCAGATATTACATGTCCTAGATATTGTATTTCCTTTTGATAAAAGTCACATTTGTCAAATTTTGCATACAGTTTATGTTTTCTCAAAGTTTGGAATACTATCCTTAAATGTTCTTCGTGTTCTTCTTCTATTTTTGAATACACTAAAATGTCGTCAATAAATACCAAAACAAACTTATCCAAATACTGACTGAAAATTCTATTCATTAAACACATAAATGTTGTTGGTGCGTTAGTGAGTCCAAATAGTATAAGAACAAATTCATAATGTCCATATTTCATTCTGAACGTTGTTTTACTTATGTCTCCATCCTTTATTATAACCTAGTGATACCCAGATCTTAAATCCAACTTAGAAAAAATATCTTCCGCTCCCATTTGATCAAACAGATCATTGATTATGGGTAGGGGGTATTTTTTCTTAACAGTCATTTTGTTTAGTTATCTATAATAAATGCATAATCTTAGAGTTTTGTCTTTCTTTTTAACAAAAAGGACTGGCACTCCCCACGATGATACACTTGGTCTGATGTATTCCTTGTCTAACAGTTCTTGTAGCTGAATATTTAACTCTGTTAATTTGGGTAAACTCATCATGTAGGGTGCCTTATATGTAGGGGTTGAACCAGGCAGCATATCGATAGAGAAGTCTATCTCTCTTCTTGGGGGAAGTTCAAGTATTTCATCTACAAACAAATCTCTAAATGCATGTAAGACGGAAAAATATTCTAGGCTAGGTTTATTTTATTTTTCCAACAGATTTGTCACTTGGATAGAATAAATCTGACAACCTTTATTCATGCACTTATTAAATTGCATTGTTGAAATCTGCCTAGCTGAGACTGGTTTTTGTATGCCTTGTATTGTCCAAACATTGTTGTTTTCATCTTTGTAAGTGAGTGATTTCTCATAAAAATCCAAAATTGATTTATGCTCCTCTAACCATTCCATTCCAATAATTATATCGTAAGACCGTAACGGTAGAATATTCATATTTATCTTAGTGTTTTGACCATCTAAACTGAACTCACAATCAGAAATGAAATCCGCTACTTTTCTTTTTGTTCATGTTGCTAGTTGTTCTAGCCAAGACTTTCTATGCCTTACTTTCTTAAGTTTATTTGAATCCACTATACCAAGAGAAACATAAATCAAGGTAGCTCCTAGATCAATTAAAACATAAACATTATTATTGTTAACTTTACCTTCAACTTCCACTACAGTGGACTAATGATCAACTTGTCGAACATCCACTGCTGCATCTATTTTGTGTAAGCTTATGCCCACATATCCCACTGTAGAGGCCTCTTGTAGGTTGTGAATCACGGTCCTTGTTGCGGAAGTTAAACATAGAAAGTTCCTCCTTAAGTGAGATTCTCTTCATTCCCATCACTTTAACGATTCTCTAGGTTTGTCCACAAATTTCTTGGTTCCCAGATTAACTGGTCTACCCCTTCCTTGGTTTTTATTGTTATTGGAGTGGAAATATTTCCTTGGGAAGTTCTTTGTTGCATTACAGAAAGGGGTTGGTTGATAGCCCTTCTTCCACTGGTTCATTTTGTCCTACTTCTTGTCTTTCCAAGCCTTGGGAAGTTGAGACCGATGTTTTTATTGATCATAATACATTCGGGCTTTTCTAAAAACTTTTCTTAAGGTCTTGGGGTTGTCAAAATCGATTATGTCCTTATAGGAATGTGGTAAGAAGCTTAGGAACCGCTGCAATTTTACTTTGTCTTCCCGGATATACGACACAAATCTTAGAAATTCAAGGAACTTGTTTATCAGTTCATCGATAGTCATCCATATTTATATACTGATATGGTATAGATTATGATTATCACGGTAATACTACTATTCTGGTTAGATTTTTATTGAAAACCTATAAAAGCATACATAGACATTTCCTATAACACTATGCTTACGGTCATTCAACCTGTAACAATCTGTAATCATTCTTTATGCATATTCATACTTAAGTCTCCATTCCTCCTTATACCAAACTATTCCTAATATCAACCACATATCGAACTGATATTTTATTTCCTATTGTTACCTCGAGAGCACATCACATGAATAGGAAATCTCACATCTTTACAAATCCTTGAGTACAACAAACACACATAGTAGCTTTCTTAACTGTATTCAATGAATAAATTCGAGTTGTAAAGGCTTATTCTATAATTCACTTCATTCTACCAGCCATTAACCAATAAAAAAATTCAAAAAATAATAAGTACATGTACATACATGAATAAGGTGTTGGGACAACAAATGGAACAGCCATGTTCCACCCAACCATAGAACAGAAAAGCCAATCTATTTTCTCCATTCACCCCCTAGCCTGACCATGAATCCATGAGGGTGAACTCCAATGTTCCTCTTTCACTATAGTACACTTTTAGATCATGCATTCCCCTTGCCTTACACTTAGAAAAAGTTCTCATAACAACAAGTGATATCATTTCTCCATCATACTAATTAATGTCCTACCTCATGCCATATGTTGTATATGAAAAAGCATCTAGTGCCTAGGTATTTTCCCCCTTGTGAATTTTCGCAGCTTTACAAATTCCTGATTTTCAGGGGCTACACATGGCCAAATTCTTGATTTTCCACTTGTAAGATTCATCCCTGAGGTAGTTCAAGCTTGTTCCCCACTCATGGAGCCATGGTCAGCTAATTTCAACTTGGTTGTTCCATTTTTCCTTCAGCAATAAATATAAAAATTATTTGTCTCTTACAAGTGTCATAGTCAAAGAGTTGGTTGGGAAAATCAAATATTTTTCCAACAGTCACAATAATTAATTAAAATTTAATCCACTTTCAAATTCGAAATTGCCACAAATGGAAATAATTTTCCAAATTTGAATTTGCAAAAATCGTAAATAAATTCCTAAGTGTATTCCAACTTTAATAATTAAATATTTTGGGGGATATTACACTTCTCTTCCATCTAAATTTTGTATGTTTCTTCAATCCTTATGGATTCTTCCATTTGATCTCTTAGATTCACAATGACCTATTGGAATTCTTCGAAACTTTCTTGAGAATTATTCTTGACTAATTGTTACTCAAGAGACTTGTTTTTCTTCCTTTATTTTGTCAACTCATCTAAAGCACTGATTAATTTTTATTCAATATCTACTATGACTTCTTCACAATCTTCTTCTTATGAATTTTTCTGACATGATGATAATATTTCTTCTTGTTCTACACTTTCTTTAATAGGATTTGAATATGTGATGGGATATTCCTTGAAATATATATTATGTAGATTATCCCATAGTTCTTTAGTTGATGAACACTATCCCACTATGTGTTTTACTTAATCACATAATCCTTCCAAGGTAAAATCCATTTCCATTTTTTTGTTTCTTTCAAGTTCCTTCTTGGTTGCAGCCTTTGGTTTCTTTGGACTAGTGTATCCTATAACAAATAAGTACCAAACATCATACCCATGTTCTCCTAAAAATGTTTTGATTTTATTTTTCCACTTCTCATGCTTCATACTAGTGTCACCATCAAACCATAATATTCCATTAGCTATGTATCCATTATCCATGACATCCACATTTTGTCTTCTAGTCATTAAAATGTTTCCTTAAGGAACATACTTTGATAACAATTGTTGGAATATGGA